>NW_021011540.1:1381620-1848205 GCF_003987935.1 Bombyx mandarina
AATGGACTACGCAAGGTGTAAAATTATCCGCTTATCTCTGTACATTCTTAATTAGCAACTAAGAGATATGAAATCTACCACCGTAGGGATTTATATAAAAAAAACAATGCTATAGATCGAAAATCGCTACCAATTACTTCGAGCGAGTACATGTAATATGATTATATTTGGTAACATGAGTTTAGTAGGGTATCTTGTATTAAATTGACAGTACTCACCATACGATTTATATAATTGTGGGTGCTTTTTAACAAACAAACAACATTCTTGTATATATATGGATGGTGTAGTTAAAATATTATGTTTTTGGAAGAATGGTTTACAAGAAGTCAGAGGATGAATATTGCACATGGCACGAACACATTGCTTTTGTGCAATGAACACTCTATTTATATGACTAGAATTTCCCCAGAGGGGTATACAGTATCTGATATTTGAGGCGACATATCCATGATAGGCCTGTAATGCAGTTTTTAAATTACATATTTTTGTAAGTCGCCAAAGTGCATATGAGAATCGATTAATTTTACTACAATAATATCTATCTGAAGATTCACTACATTGATTATCCACATTTAATCCTAAAAATGTTATGCTATTACATTCATTTAGTGTGTTATTATTATAAGTTATATTTAAGTTATTAATAAACTTGTGTCTATTATCATCATCATCATCATTTCAGCCTGTCTTCTGTCCACTGCTGAACATAGGCCTCTCCAACTGATGTCCAGTGCGGCCGGTCCGTTGCCACCTGCATCCAACGTGACCCAGCAATTTTCACCAGGTCGTCGGTCCATCTGGTAGGTGGCCGTCCCACACTGCGTTTGCCAGTACGTGGTCTCCACTCAAGGATCCTTCTGCCCCATCGGCCGTCCGATCTTCGCGCTATGTGGCCAGCCCACTGCCACTTCAGCTTGCTAATCCTACGGGCTATGTCAGCAACTTTGGTTCTTCTACGGATCGCCTCATTTCTGATTCGATCTCGTAGAGAAATACCAAGCATAGCCCTCTCCATAGCTCGCTGCGCGACACTAAGCTTCCTGAAAAGATCCCTTGTGAAGCACCACGTCTCGGAACCGTAAGTCATCACTGGCAACACACATTGGTTGTACACCTTTGTCTTTAGGCACTGAGGGATTTTGGACGAGAACACATTTCTTAATTTACCGAACGCTGCCCAGCCGAGTTGGATCCGCCTACTGACCTTTCTCTCAAAGTTGGACTTACCTAATCGGACTACCTGTCCCAGGTATATATCGTCTACAACTTCAAGAGTAGAGTTCCCAACAGTAACTGCGGTGGGCTTAATATGGACATTGAACATGATTTTCGTTTTATCCATATTCATTTTAAGGCCCACTCGTTGAGAAACTATTGAGGTCTCCGAGCATCTGTCCCAAATCTTCCAGCGATTCAGCCATGACTACTATATCGTCAGCAAATCGAAGGTGTGTGATGTATTCGCCGTTTATATTGATGCCAAATCCTTGCCATTCCAGAAGCTTGAAGGAATCCTCTAAGGCAGCGGTAAACAGTTTCGGGGATATGACATCTCCCTGTCTAACTCCTCTTTTTAGCGTGATTTCCTTCGTGCAATGCTTCTGTACTCGGACTGACATTGTGGCGTTATTATATAAGTACTTCAACACCTCGACATACCGATAGTCAATACGGCATCGCTGGAGAGATCTAAGGATCGCCCAAGTTTCGACAGAATCAAAGGCCTTTTCATAGTCCACAAACGCCAAGCATAGAGGCCGATTATACTCTTCGGTCTTTTGTATAATCTGCCGCAGCGTATGTATGTGGTCTATGGTGCTAAAGCCTTTTCGGAAACCAGCTTGTTCGATAGGCTGAAAGTCATCGAGCCTGCGTTCGAGACGGTTGGTGATGACTCTCGAGAACAGCTTATAGACATGGCTCAGCAGTGTTATGGGCCTGTAGTTCTTCAATAAGGATTTGTCGCCTTTTTTGAAAAACAAAACCACAACACCCCTGTTCCATGCCTCCGGCGTTTTCCCTTTGAGCAAGGAGGAATTAAATAGCTTCTGAAGGACTTTCAATATCGGCGTCCCGCCCGCTTTCAAAAGCTCTGTGGTGATTCCATCCTCGCCCGGCGTCTTGTTGTTCTTGAGCTGTTTGAGGGCCATCCTAATCTCGTACAGGCTGATGTCCGGGATATCCTCGGTATAGTGTCGGGTTAACTTGGCTCTCGGGTCTGTAACCGAGCTTGCAGGCTCATTGGATATCGAGGTGTATAACTGCCCATAAAATCTTTCTATCTCCCATAGCACCTCGGCCTTATTCGACGTTACACGTCCATCTTCAGTTTTCAGATTTGTCAAGTGGCTCTACCCAATAGACACGTCTCTTGCAAAGACTCTGGAGCCTTGGTTCCGCTCAATAGTCTCCTTAATACGTTGTGCATTAAAGGAGCGTAGGTCGTGTCGCATGGACTTCGTGATTTGTCTATTGAGCTGCCTATATGACTCAGCTTCCTCAGAAGTTTGGAGTGTTATAGAACGTCGGCTAGCCATGAGGTTCCGGGTGTAGTCAGATAATTTTTGAGGTCTATTTTTGCGGTGGGCTTTAAAATACTTAGACCCTACCGCATGGACAGTTTCCACCAGCCTGCTGTAGATATCATCCACTGATGACTTGCTGTCTAGTCCTTCGAAGCGATTAGATAATTCGAGTTGAAAACTCTCGGGATTTTGAATATGTGCATTTGGTGGTCGGAGCGCGGACTTCATCAGACGCGATCTTTCCAATCTGACATTAATACTCAATATGGCCCTTACGATTCGGTGATCGCTTCCGGTTTTTACTCTATGGATCACAGACATCGTTGAATATCTGTCTACTGGTGCTCATGATGAAATCGATCTCATTTTTGGTTACACCGTCGGGACTCATCCAGGCCCATTTCCTGTGAGGCGGCTTCTGGAAGAAAGAATTCATCATATAGAATCCTTCTTTCTCCAGAAAGTCGGCCAACCTCTGTCCTCTGGAGTTCCGCTGCCCATATCCAAACTGACCCACTTTCAACTCATCATTGCTTCTACAACCCAGCTTTGCATTAAAGTCTCCCATAACAACAGTAAAATGTGTCTTGGAGCTATGTATGGCCATACTGACGTCCTCATCCAAAGCTTCTACCTCATCGTCTGGGTGTCTCTGAGTGGGAGCGTAAACCTGTATGACCTTCAATGAATATCGTTTTTCGAGTTATAATTTCGTAATTCGAGTTAATCCGACGTTTTGAAGGGGGTCAAAATCATGTTCAAAGATTCCGTTACAAACATACATACGTCTAAAGTTAATAAAAACGTATTGAAAAGTATATTACCTGTTTTTCGTACAGCTTTTTCACGGACGTCTCGTTGAAAGGTAAAGCTTTGTTGAGCATGGTGTATAGTATAACGCCGATCGACCACATATCCGCCAGTTTAGGCATGTAAGGCACCCCCTTTAGTACCTCGGGAGCGGCGTACGAAAGAGAACCACAGTACGTCTCGCTCAGAACGTCTCTATCTCGTTGACGCACATTACGTGCAAATCCAAAATCAGTTATTTTAACATTATAATTGGCCGTGACCAAAACGTTTTCGCATTTTAGATCTCTGTGAGCTATGTTCATTGTGTGAATGTATTGAAGACCGGATATGATTTGCCGCATCCACAGTCTGCTTTGATTTTCTGGTATTGCCCCGTTTTGAGTGAGAAAGTCCAACAGATCGCCGTTTTCAGCAAATCGTAAAAAAATAAAGTATTTAGCGCGACGTTGAAATATGTTGGACACGTGCACGATGTGAGGGTGGTTGATGCGTATCAGAACATCAAGCTCGCGAGGCAAGAACTTTGTGAGATAGTCCCTGGGCGCCTTAGCTGTGTCGATGACTTTACAGGCCATTATTGAATGCCGGGTCTCGTCTACCATATGAGTGGCTTTGTAAACCTTCAAATGAACACAAGTTATGGGAATTCTAATCAAATATAGCAAGATTGATTACAGAATAGTTAAATTACCTTAGCGTAAGATCCTTCTCCGATAACTTTTTCTAGTATGAATCCCTTTTCCTGTAAAACGGCTATGTCCGATTGTGTTGTGCTAAGGTCTATCTTTTCGCCGCCCCCCATTTTTTCTTAGGTCATGTTGTTCTGTGCAATTTCATTTTTACATTTGTCGTAAACATACTGTTTAATTTTCCGTTTAATCTTCATTTTATTTATATGTTTTCATTCATGTTTTTGTATAATTCTGTCACTGTGCTAAATTTCGCTGTCAATTACTGATTTGTCAGCTTGATTTTTAACACTTACATCATAACTCAATATTGAAAAAAGTAGGTTTTATGTATCATTCATCTTAAATACAGAGTATTATTTCAACATAACAACGAAACAGGGTAAACAGAATAAGAAACTTATCGTACATAAGAAGACGTCGAAGCTGTACCGTCTAAATTATTTTCTACAAGAGAAACGTCTGGTAAACAAACTTTGTGCTCTGTCTTGCTGGATCCTGGTAATTCAACAGTTTCCACAGTTTTATGTAACTTATTTTTCTCCTCACGTGCTTTCTTATACGCCAAAGTTTCTTGCGGAGTCCACTCTGTCAATAAGTTAGAACGTGATTTATTTTTGCACGATAAATGAGCGGTTACAAATATTTCCTCTCTTACCTAATAAACGGGAATCCATCGCGATCCATTCGCTATTAACTATATCGTATATTTTGAGACGATTCTGATGATTCGGTTCTAACATAAGTCCAATCAGCCGTTTACAATTATCGGAGATGGTGTCGATATAGCGTGATCTAAACTTCCAGTTCTTATTAATCTGTGCCTGGTGCAGTTGCTTGATGTGTTTGTCTTCGAAAGGCATCGCTCTGTTTAACATAACATAAACGACTATTCCCAGAGACCAAACGTCGGTCGGTTTCGGTAAATACGGCGTCCCCTGTAATATCTCGGGTGCTGTGTACGATAAGGAACCGCAGAAAGTTTCACTACGTATTTCATTTAATTTCTTATCGACACACATTCGAGCGAAACCAAAATCGGATAATTTCACATTCTGATTGGCCGTCAGTAGAACGTTCTCGCACTTTATGTCCCTGTGAGCTATTTCGAGTTCGTGCATGTACTGAATCGCTAGGGCGAGTTGCCGCGTCCATATCCTAGCCTGGTCTTCTTGCACGGCGCCTCTCTGCAAAACGAACTCCAACAAGTCCCCGCGCTCCATGTAACGCATGAATATGAAATACTTGTACCTCCTCTGGAAGATGCTGTGAGTGTGAACTAAATGCGGGTGACTTAGTTTTATTAACATCTCTATCTCTCTCGGTAGAAACTTTTTAACAAAATCTCTTGGTGCTGTACTGGTGTCGATTACTTTGCAAGCCAATATAGAGAGCTTATCGTTTTTACTCGCATTTCTGTACTCCGCTAAGTATACCTGTTGAATTGTCTTATTTTAAAGTTTGATGAAATCCACTTTAGATCGCGGTAATATGTAGTTTCAGTACCGTGATTTTAAATAAAGGAGCAGAGTATTAATAGTAAAGTATTTTTGTTCTAAAAAGGTTTCGTAAGGGTTGTTCATCTGTGTTCAATGTGATAATACTGAAATTGTCTTCGCTTATTTTACGCATTACCATTTACGTAAAGAACAGCTATTGTTGACAATGGCCATTGTCCATAAACTTCAGGGACAAACGCGGAAAGTCGCAGGAATTTATCAAGGAATTCCATGATTTTCACATGACTATACGTTGACTGTTCGAGAGTGCTGCACATAAGTAGGTACTATCTCAAAATAGATCGTACTATGTAGTGTTCTGATCGGTATTGCAATAAATTCACCCTTTCGCTGCGATTTGGGCAATATAGATGGAGGATTTCTTTGTCGCGTTTTTAAAGTTCAAAGACATTCAGGCTCTGTTTCCAATGTAGTTTGGAATCCTAGTATGTATATGTGGTTTATTTGAGGTTTATCGTGGTTTCTTTTTACTAAACAAACAGAGCTCATTGAACGGATTTGGATAAAATTTCCATCTTAGAAATAATACTTTTTAGGGGGGCGAAGGCACGGGCNCATAGATGGAGGATTTCTTTGTCGCGTTTTTAAAGTTCAAAGACATTCAGGCTCTGTTTCCAATGTAGTTTGGAATCCTAGTATGTATATGTGGTTTATTTGAGGTTTATCGTGGTTTCTTTTTACTAAACAAACAGAGCTCATTGAACGGATTTGGATAAAATTTCCATCTTAGAAATAATACTTTTTAGGGGGGCGAAGGCACGGGCAGAAGCAAGTATGATATTTCAAAGAAGAATTATTAATCTTCTTTGAAAATATTAAACTATATACGTTCTATATTTAAGATATCGACGCTTGAAAGGCAAACGTGACTAAGCGACAATAACTGCTTTGTACATAAATGATAAGCAATAACTATATTCGATGCGCAAAAAAAATATATTTCTAGGTCTATTAAAATCATTTCAATCCTACAGCTACTAGCTAGATTCTACTACAGCTAGATTCATTAAAATAAATTGTATGTTTACGTAAATTATATGTTTTCGGGTAATTACCCTATGGTCCACCCTATGGTCGACTGGAAGAGAATGCCCATGGCATTAAGTCCGCCTGTGTACAAGTTTTGTTTTGTGCATAAAGTATAAATAAATAAATAAATAAATAATTCAACTTGAAATTATTCTACTGTAAAGTTCACGCATTGTCGCTTAGTCACGTTTGCCTTTCAAGCGTCGATATGATACTTTGGAATCGGACAGCGAAAGCTAAGTACTGAAATTTGAACTTTCACACACAAATAATATACCTAGTTGTATGGGTCAGACAGATAATTTTGCGCGGCTCGTGTAAGCGGCATGCAGAATACGACTCTACTAATAGCTCGCTATTCTATCGCTATTGTTGATCGAAACTTATCCTATTTTATCATTATTGATATTTAGATTGTAAATCCTACAAGGTCTGTCAGCGATTCATAATCAAAATTTTACCTTTGCATAAGATCCTTCATTGACTTTTTTGATGATTTTGTAACCTCTTGAAGCAAGAGTCAATTGTTCTGAGCAGGTCAATTTTAATTCTTCTTCAATATGATGATACTAGATATAAACTCAATTATTAGTTAATCTGATTAAATAATCGATTATAATTTCATTGATTAATTATTCATGCAAACTTACCTTCGCTTTAGACTCCATCTACTCTTGTTTTTTATATTTTGATGTAACGTTAGCAAGCGATTTCATCATCTCACTGGCCTAAGAAATCAATTTGCTACATTAGTTTCACGAAGTTAAAGACAGAATTTCAAAAATATATATTTTCAAATAGTACTCACTCTGAAAGCGGACTCACGAGTCGGTCCTTCTAATATATCCCCTTGTCTCTTTGGAGGATGTTTGTGGACATCCGATAATTTTCGACGATCTTCTTTGGCACGTTTTAAGGCAGCAGCTTCAACAGCGTTTAAAGCTGTCAATGAACAGAGGTCATAAGGTTCGTTTGACAAGAAATGTATATCTATCTTCTATCTTCTCTAAATATAAAAATGAATTGCTGTTCGTTAGTCTCGCTAAAACTCGAGAACGGCTGGACCGATTTGGCTAATTTTGGTCTTGAATTATTTACGGAAGTCCAGAGAAGGTTTGAAAGGAAGGAAAGACAAATATGAAAATGCTCGGAATCAAATAAAAATAACAATTTTGTTTTCCCTTTGATGTGTCCCCCGACGGACGGATTCCTTTTGTTTATTTTAGGTTTATTTTATACAAAAGTTTAGGTATTTTATTTATCGATTGAGGCACTACGAAATCTGCCGGTTCAGCTAGTATTTAATATATTTCTATACTTACTGGTTAATCTACTATCCATAGCAATCCATTCAGAGTCGAGAACATTGGTAGCGGAATGTCGGAGTCCTGGATCCGGTTCTAACAAATGCTTTACAACAGTCTTACATTCGAGCGAGAGTATACTAGCTACGCGCGATCTAAAGCGATATTTCTTTCCCATTTGCTGTTCATAAAGTTTTCTCATACGCGTGTCGTCAAATGGCATTGATTTGTTCAGCATTACAAATAGTACGACGCCTAAGGACCATAAATCCGTTGGCTTCGGGCAATACGGTTTTCCGCGTAGTATTTCTGGTGCAGCGTATGACATAGAACCGCAATAAGTTTCGCTTAAGACAGGCTGATTGTCGCTTTCAACACAGAAACGCGAAAAACCAAAATCAGATAATTTCACGTTAAAATTCGCCGTCAACAATACGTTCTCGCATTTGATGTCTCTGTGAGCGATTTCTAACTCGTGCAAGTATTGTAGTCCCAATGCAAGTTGTCGTGTCCAGACGCGAGCTTGATTTTCCGACACGCACCCGTTTTTTAGTATATAACTCAGTAAATCACCATTTTCCGTGTACCTCATGAAAATATAGTATTTTGTTTTCCTCTGAAATATGCTATGCACGTGAATCAGATGCGGATGATTCAAGCGCACGAGCACATCTATTTCGCGTGGCAAAAATTTTACAACGAAATCCTTTGGGGCCTTTGCCGTTTCAATAATTTTACAAGCAAGCGTTGATTTATGTGAATCTTCTTTACTAGAATATTCAGTTAAATATACCTGTAACGTAAGCGAACAACAAAATAAATGATAGATTGTTAAATCATTTTCAGAAAGCACGTTAAGTCATGACCAACCAGATCAGCTATAGAGTAGTGACCATCGCGACCAGCGTTATATTTTTCCCACGAATTGTCATGCTAATTCTTTGTCGTCAACTATTGTAATTTGCTGCTTTAAACGAATTGAATTCTGTATCAAAATACAGTACTTAAATTAATTTCTACTAATACCTAAGGTACGTTTACGTGCTCACCTTCGCGTAGGCACCTTCGCCAACAAATTTTGTTAGTTTATATCCTTTAGTCAATAATGTATTTTCTTCTGAAGGAGTAGTTTTCAGATCGGTCATGATAAGACAAACATCAAGCGAAACATGGAGCCCTCACACGTAACACCGGGCGAAATCTCTTGAGTCTCCGGAACACTGCCAATATCCGGATAAAATGTCGGCATTTTTGTATTGTTTTTTTTTTTTGAATTATACGAAAATTTAAAATTTACATGCTTAAGTTCATTGTCAAAATTGTACTTCTGTCATTTTGCTTTTGAATCTGATTTAACTACCTACAACTAGCGTAGCGTTCGTAATCTCTTTGATAAAACGTACATATCCAGAAAGATGTGTGTTTGGAACATCAAAAATGATATTATTTTCAAGAAAGAATTAACTCAAGAGCAACTCGAAAGACAACACGATTTAGATCACGAAAAACGTTTTTTTTTATTCCAACTATTCTAGTAACCTCGACAGGATATAGTTGATTCTCTGAACGTGTAGGTGAGCTCATGGGGCACTAACCTGGCGAATTCGCTAGCCCAAGAGCAGTGCTTCACAGAATCTACCATCGGATCGGAAACGCGACCCACTGAGACGATCCCACGAGAAACTCACTGGGCTGTGTCTGCGGGTTAATTTGCTCGCCGAACCCTTCGTCGCATTCGACGGGTTCGACGAGGACGGTGATCGGTGCTTAGCTTACCTAAAACCACGGATAGTGGATCGGAAGGATCCGATATGACGTGTAAAAACGCTTACTTTTCTTCTATTATATATACGAGTATATAATGTAAACTTTAAACTAGCTTAATAATTCACACGGCAAATATGTTTCCATCAGTTTAAGAATATTTTCGATGTACCTTTTAATAATAAATTCTAAGAGGTGATATATTTTTATTATGAGGTTATCATTGTGACAAATTGTCGAAGTTCTCATGGTTGAACTTCAGTCTTGAAAGTCTGTAGTATTGCTATAGGTGAAAGTACCTATATAGTATTGCGGCTCGTAGGGGCAGCTGTGATTTTAAAGAATTCGGTACCACGAACTATGCATCAGATTGGGTAACAATATTGAGAATATCCTCAAGCTCTTGTCTGCTCAGTTTAAGTAACAAAAAAAAAAACTAAACAGAATAAATATTTTAATGAAAATACCAATAAATAAAAATAAAAAAAAATCCCCCTATAAACTTAATCAGTCGAACAAAATATCACAACTCCAGTTGCTTCTTATTTAAGAATTCTCCGGCCAACGATATTCTTTGTAGAAACGACGGCGCCGGGGTCAATAATAACTCGTACTTATATACATCAGGGTGATCTGGATACTTCTGTTCTCTACGTATCCTTTCTAACATCTTCTGCGGTTCGCATTTCGGCTTCGATTTCCAATCGCTGTTCAAAAAGTCTTGTATAACTTTAGGCAGCATGTTCATGACTTCTTTCGTTTTCGTGACGCTTGGCAGTTGCACCTCCGATTTCTCTGGCACGATTATGTCGTCCACTTCAACGGTTTGCGACGATCCTGCCGTTGGTTCATCGACTGAAAGTTTAACAATTTCTTGTGTTTCGACGTTTATAGTGTCGTTGTAATATTTATTGATCGTCTCTTTAACAAGGTCACTGAGGTTTGATTCGTTTGCGTTCTCCCTTTCCGTTCCATCGAGGTTGACGTATCCGGTTCTCGATTCAGTTTTTATTAATACTTGATTTTGTTCAGGCTCGTTTTCATCTGATCTTTCCTTCGGTTCTGTGTGGTCAATTGTTTTATTTTCTATTACACTCTCATTATTGTTGTTGTTCGATTGAGTGATCTTAGTTTCATTGGTGTTCGCTTCTATCATAGTCATAAATTTTATATTATCTTCTTCTTCCAAAATTTGGTATATACTGTAAACCTCGCTGATATTTATTCTGAAAATAACAAAGAAACTTTATGATATTATTCAGTTTCACATTAAGATACTTTTAGTATTTGGGTTTTGGTTATGATATTTTGTATGTCAGAGTAAGTTCAGACAAAGATAAGTTTGACATAGGTACGTTATTATTTATTATGAGATACTGTACACTTGCTGCTGCAAATACTTGCTGAAAACTGATTTACGAGTTTTTTATACACTATAACTAGTCTGGCCATAAATACTGTTACACAAAAACTTATCTTTTTTTTTTCAAAGTTGAATTAATTAAAGAGTTAATTATTTTGAATTTGGAACACGTAATTTATTTTAAAAGCTTCTTTCGATTTTGCGCCATTTCACATATTTTGACGAGTTATGTGCTTACTTCGTAATGGCTAGATACATTGCAACCTTACTACATGCGTGATAAGCTAACTTCAACCGGCACAATACACTTTACGACTGTATTTAAATTTTCGGTTCATTTCAAAGAAGTTCTGAAAGTTAATTTCCGAACAAAATTCTATTTTTCAACATTACTTGACTCTTTAATACAATTGACTTAATCGAGCTACCACCAAAAAGGCTTCAATCTAAGTTTAACCCGCTGTTTCCTTATACCTTAATCTTCAATTATTATTTTTAAATTTCAACCAATCTTGTGTTGAAGTTGTACCAATTGACTTCGATAACAGTTTTGTACAAAGTGGACTGTGAGCTCCTTCGACAATAAAGTGCAATATTTTTTTATCTTTTGATCTGTGTACTTAGCGCGAGTTTTTTAACGTTCTCGATAGCGTAAAAGTTAACTCAAATTTGTATGGAGTACGTTTGCCGCTAGGGGCGCTGTTGTTGTGCACACCGATATGAAATTTAAGTCAATATAAAGCTCACCCTTGTCTAGCTTCATGGCAGCAATACAGCATGTTAGGGTCAATCGGATGTGCTTCTGTATTGAAGATGTATCCGCCAAGGTCGACCACGCATTCGCCATTAGGTGTGTCGATGACAGTACCGCGGACCCCAGGGTTGTGAATGAAATTATCCGGATCGAACAGTAAGTACAGGTATTTTGTGGTTTCGGCTAAGAAAAATGATTCCATGCGATCTTCTTTGCGATGGTCACGAACGTCTTTTATCTGAAGATGACAGCATTTACAGCGTGAGGAAGTGACTGGATAAACGAGTTCGCAGTTATCAACGGGTTTTTTTTATAGGTTAGATGGGTGGACGAGCTCAAAGCCCACCTAGTCTTAAGTGTTTACCGGAGCCCATAGACATTTCGTAAATGCCGCCACCCACCTTGAGATATGAGTTCTAAGGTCTCAGTATAGTTACAACGGCTTCCCCGCCCTTCAAAGCGAAACGCATTACTGCTTCACGGCGGAAATAGGCAGGGTGGTGGTACCTACCCGTGTGGGCTCACAAGAGGTCCTAACCCAGTAGCGGAATGTCGGCTATCCTGCATTTTAATAGTGACATTTCGAGAATTTAAGCTTAGTAGCCTTAGTCTTGGTAGGTTTAGAAGTTATGCCAGCGTAATCGACCGAGTAGGTGAGCTCGCGGAGCTCTAACCAAAGGGTTCGACCACAAGTATATATACTACAAGTACAGACAGATATATTATATACCACAATACTAGATACTATTGATTATGAATAATGTACTTGAACAAGGTACTTAATTTGAAATAAATCAAATAACCCACCGTTGCATACCCACACGGTGTCCTGGCACTATGCTGTATGCTCCTCAGAATATCTTCGCCCATTTGCAACAGTATAGGGTCTCTGGTGTCTCTGTATAAATACATGATTGACTCTATGAGTTCGGGTCGTAGCGGATAACTCTCGCGTGACGAAGACGCCTCACCCGTCCCGAGGTTGTACACTTCAGGTGTGAATCCATATTGGCGCCACACGCTGTGGTAGTTGTGAATTATGCGCATCGCTGCGTCACTTTCGCCTGATGAACAAAATATTTTTTATGTGAACAATTTTTGTTTCTTTTTTTTCCTATGTGCCAGCAGCTTGTAGCTTTGAATTGAAGTTATAATATATAGTTATGTTTCGAATAGTTCCTTGAAGGAATTCACCATGACTGGTGGGCGAGCTCACGGGGCCCAGCAGGCATCGAATCGGCAAAAAGTGGGTTGTGCCTATGGGTTAATTGCACATCGAACAAGAACGCTAACATTTTATTGCGTTATAAGGCCGAGAAGTAATATGAAGATGAGAGGACATCAAACGTTTTAGAAAACTACTTAGCTTTGTCTACCAAATAACTTGTTATCACTGCTTAAATTATTCAAGTCCTCAAAAATTTTACACCTTCAGAACATTGCAGACACCTAAAAATTGTGGCGCCATGAAAAACTTAGCAGTGAACGCGCAAACGTGACTCATCAGATCCATTAGGGGAGCTGCCCTAAAATTCCTCCCATATGATTTAAATAGAAACACTTTAGTTTCAGCTTATTATCAACATTGTTTCAAACGAGTAATGTATTCAAAAGTTTTTTTTATTAAGCTAAACAGAAACTAGCTCACGGCTCGTCCACCCTGAGATTAGATTCGAAATCTCAAATACATTTTATACAGGACATCCCAACTATCAGACAGTGAAGTATGACTATTTTACAGATTAAATGCCTTTACCATACTATGCTAATAGTAGCTCTAAACCATTAGAGTATTAAATTATTTAGAGTACTAACTCTAAATAAAAAAGATAACAAGGAAACAATTACCATAAATGCACTTGTGTTTCAATATAAAATAGAAAACTATAAACAGGTTAATTTACTATAGGTAGTTGAGAAAGTAATTTACTGTACCTATGAGGCTTAAAAGACCTGGCCAATATGATTCAAGAGACTGAAAGACAGGTAAGGTGACGTGCCCACGCAACATAGTGGCCCACACAAACCAATCATCTTTTTTCAGATACTTCTCAATCGATTGTCTTGCTTCTAAAAACATGGACATTAACTCTGGCTTCTCTAGTAGTATGGCACCTGAAAATTATTGTAATTGTTTGTGTTTAGTTCATTAAAATTACAAGCAATTTCAAAAAAAATGCTACAACAATAATAGTTAAATGTATTTGGAGATAATGGTTTAGGCTTATACATATTTTACTCTGAAAATATCTCCATTTAACTATGACATTCACAACTGCTGGGTATTTCGAAATAAAAAATGGCTACTGTTTTGGCACATTAAATGGCAAGTGCCCAGACTCCTATGTGCCGATCTAATCAAATGTCTCTAATTAATGTTTGATCTATATAATGTGGCACGTTTACAGCACACATATATTATTTTTATTATAACTGATGATGTTTTATTGCCTAAGTTCTATTATGTTAGATTATAAGTGTTGTATGATACCTTTAACCAAATATTCATAATAAGAATCGATTCCACCACCAATTCCAGCATCTTGAGCTGTCCAGCGTCCAGTCATCACATCTATGTGGTTGCCAAGGAGACCAATTGGTGATCTATGATGGTATAAGGCTTTCAAAGCATTATAAGCTACCTAATAAGAAACAGCTATCAATTTTTTATATTTTTTTAATTTAAACTTATTAACAATTTAGTATGAATAATTTTACTGAAATGGTAAACACTTTAACTTTAAAGTATTAAAGTGTAAACATATATTATTAGTAAAATTTAGTAAAATGTTTATGATTCAATAATAATAATCTCATTCAATAATATAAATTACTAAGATTGACATAAATTCAACATTTCATTATCATTAAGATTAGAAACAAGAAATTAGGTCACTAAGTAATTGTAACAAAAGCTTAGTTCATAACTTATTTTTAATTAAATCACATAAGTTGTCAATCAGTTGTTTTCAGTTTAAAAAATTCATTAAACAACACAAATTTAAACTTGGTGAGTGAATTCATTTTGTGGTTTTACTATAACTAGAGGTCCCGCAGTAGTCGAAATTCGACTATAATCAATTGGAATATTATAAAAAATATTAACAAAGACAAACAATATTTAATCTATTTTCAATTTGACAACATACGTCAGGAACAAAAGTTTGACAATAAATAGTATGCATGCGTGTGTGCATCAAATACATGGTATGTAGTGTGTGTAATGTTTTCTTTATTGATTTGATGATGTATCTTTTAGGCATTATTTAAAAAAAATATTAGCATTGTGCACTACTTCTCTATATTTTCTATAAGTGTGGAAAATTTCATACTCCTCCGTCCGCGCAATTTTCGTAAAAAGGGATACAAAGTTTTTGCTTCACATATTAATATATAGATGTCTCAACTTACCTCTTCATACAATGGATCTCCTGTCAGTCTACTCAAAGTACCAAACTCAATTATAAATGTACCAACTCCAGCAGTGCATGTGATACTAGTTTCCCCAGGTGGAACACCTGATCGCAAGTTAATTGTTCCATAAGGCATTCCAGTAGTTGTATCAAATGCAGCTATTAGTCTGTGTGCTACATCTTCAGCTAAACGAAGTAAAGGACCATTGCATGGCCAGCCTGGTTCTAATTTCATCCCAGTTCTAAAAATTTACAACTGACAAAGATTTTTGATAAACTTTATAGCTATTACTATACAAATTTTAAAGCTATTATTTAACTGGACGAGACTAGTCTACCCGTGATCATGGCACTTGCAACAATGGTAAAATATCGAGAACTTATTGAAAAGTTTATAAAAGTTATCCACAAAAGTTTCAAACAATTGAATAAACTATCATCCTGCAGATGAAATATTAAATAATACTTACTTATGTGACAGTAAATGAGCACTCAATAAACCGCCAACAATTCTAATATTCGTCTCAAACACTGAAACGTTAATGTCTGCATCAAAGTGTCTTTTCTGTAGTACTATATCTACTACTCGATTAAATTCACTATAGTTTCCCATAATGGCAAGCGTGTCCAATGCATCAATGAGGGTGAGTGAGTAACTGCCCCAGGTATCAACACCGTCGCAGCTCAATGGACGTAATTCGTCATAAGGATATGCATATCTTAAATAGCTGTCGTATGCATGTTGAAACATTTCACGTACTTCCTCTCTGAAATAAATGGGAATTAAGCAGTTATCAAGGGCCAATGACTATAAACAAAGATACTATTTACCAAAAAAGCGTAGGTACCTTAGTTTAAGTATATCTGCACGTTTGTATACTCGTACACTTAAAATTAAATTACAAGTCAACACTGAAATACTGATCAGGAAGGTTAATTTGACCATTTTTATTAGTTTTTTGTCTTTTATATTTATTTACATTTGCATAAACTTTCCCATAGTTTCCAGCTGATCATTTTATTACATTAGGTTCTAGGTTATGTTTTACACGCATGCAAATTTTATATCTTAAGTTAATGTTATAAAGCTTAAATTCATTTGTGAATCATTCAGAAATAGGGATATGAAGCAACCGAACAAAAATTTATTTCGAAAAAATCGATATTACCAGACTGCGTCATTATTAGTGTTTCTATGGAATTCTAAATTTCGAAAAAGTAATAAAGTATCGACATCTTCTATTACAATGAAACGAAAATTGAATTGATTCAGATGTTTCGATTTCAGATAATCTTTCATTTTGATTGTTTTAAAAGTTTTTGTAAAAATGTTCGTACATGCATTTTTTTTGTTAACCAAAGTCCATCAAAATTCGGTTAAATTATAGAAATGAAATATTTGGCCCTTTCAACATCCCTAATCTGTAACTTTATTAATTCATTTTTCATTGAACAACAAAAGCTGAACTTATATGTATTCTAACAAAAAGTAAAATGGTATGTAATATGAATGAAATGAAATTTATTTCCTTATGAATTCGAATTAAATGAGATGAGATTAAAAAAATGGTGGGAATATATTGAGAGTTCGATGGACTTTATAAATCAGCCTGAGAAACTGGGGAAATACTGTTGTGTTCTGTTGAAAAACTTGTAATATTTTCTCACACTTGTGCACCTCCACAGATGCTATAGGTTAAAAAGCTACAATGATTATACGTTTAAATCTGAAGAAGCACTTGATTATCATAATCTAATAATTCTGATGACTTGGCAACTTGACTTAAAGACTTTGAAGGAAACAGTCTTTACTGTATAAATATACTAAGCGTTATTCAACTATAAATCGAAGAGCTCTAGCTCTGGTCTAATCTCCCATCACTTCGCAAGTCCGATGACAGTCTGGCCCATAGTGCGAAAGAGAAAGCTGACCTTCTGGTCAAACTCTTCGCCTCGGACTCGACTATGGATGACGGGGCTGCCATACCACCGAACATTCCCCGATGTGATAGCTCTTTGCTGGAGATTTGCTTTACACAGTGTGCAGTCAGGCGGGAGCTCAGGGCCCTGGACGTCCATAAGTCGAGTGGGCCAGATTGCATCCCTGCCGTGCCTTTGAAAACGTGCGCCCCTGAGCTGACACCTCCACCTCCCCCGCACTTTTCATCCTGTTTAACAATGACATGTCATCTGTCAATGGCATGCATTGCTATGCGAAGGACAGCACGGGGGATGCGCGATATATCGGCCAGCAAAATCTCTCTCGGAGCGTGGTGCAAGAGAGACGATCAAATCTTGTGTCTGAAGTGGAGAGCTCTCTAGGGCGAGTCTCCGAGTTTAGTGAATTGAATTTGGTTCAATTCGACCCGTTGAAGACACAAGTTTGCGCGTTCACTGCGAAGAAGGACCCCTTTGTCATGGTGCCGCAATTCCAAGGAGTATCCCTAAAACCTTCGAGGAGTATTGGGATACTTGGGGTCGACATTTCGAGCGATGTCCAATTTCGGAGCCATTTGGAGGACAAAGCCAAGTTGGCGTCAAAAATTCTGGGAGTCCTCAACAGAGCGAAGCGGTACTTCACGCCTGGACCAAGGCTTTTCTTTACAAAGCACAAGTCCGGCCTTGCGTGGAGTACTGCTCCCACCTTTGTGCTGGGGCTCCCAAATACCAGCTACTTCCATACACAAAAGAGCCGTTCGAATTGTCGATAATCCCATTCTCACGGATCGTTTGGAACTTCTGGGTCTGCAGAGGGACTTCGGTTCCCTCTGTATTTTGTACTGTATGTTCCATGGGGAGTGCTCTAAGGAATTGTTTGAGATCATACCCTCATCTCGTTTTTACCATCGCACCGCCCGCCATCGGAGTAGAGTTCATCGATATTACCTGGAGCCACTTCGTTCATCAACAGTGCGTTCCCAGAAATCTTTTTTGCCACGTACCATCCGGCTTTGGAATAAGCTCCCCTCCACGGTGTTTTCCGACCGCTATGACTTGTCCTCCTTCAAACGAGGCTTTTGGAGAGTATTAAACGGTAGGCAGTGACTTGGCTCTGCCCCTGGCAGTGCTGACGTCCATGAACGACTGTAACCACTCACCATCAGGTGGGCCGTGTGCCTTTAAAGTAATAAAAAAAACTCGATCTAGAAAGTGTCAAGACATTGCGTAGCCTAGAATAAATAAAAGTTAGTTTTAGGCTCTATTCTTTCTTCTTTAATTACTTTTTGGGCAGAATTTTTCAATTTAAAGAAATAGTTAATATCATTCTGACCTCAGTTTTTGTTTCTCCATTTTGATGTGGACTTTAATAATATTGCACGTTGATTGTTATGTATAAAATTTGAAAACTGAGATTTAAACAAAACATAGACAACTCCGCTTTTTACTGTACAGAGACGCAACCTGATTGGTTGAATTCAAATCAACATAGACAATTGATTAACGTAAACTGCAACAGCTGAAAATTTATCAAAATGTCTGTTGTCCGTTGACGCTTTGCTAGCGTTTGCTGGTGGTCTTATTTAAAACCGTAACATTTTTCAATTCTACTCACATTATTTCTTTAAAAATGTACATTTAATTCAAATTATAGTTAATATTTCCGGTTCGGTTGCAAACTGCACACGTGTACTCCTTGAAATATCTGATCAGGTGCAATTTGTTTACAAAAGAAGCGGGGGCAATGGCTTTTAGAATTCATGAAGATCAAGAAAACACAGCATTAGGCCTAAGAAAAGATGGATCCGACCTATTTTCTACCAACCAAAGGCGTGCCCTCGGAGACCTCAGTCAATTTGCATGCAACCATAATCGGAACACCAAACTAGTAAGTAACGCTTTGGTCAGTAAAGACACCGATAATTTATTTCTTAAATTGTATCAAATTTTTTTAGACTGGTCTGACAAACGGAACTTGTAAGGTTCAAGATGAGAACAGGACGGTACGTCAAATCAAGAACGAGAAAAACATCGTTCTTCCCCTATCCCAGTTTCGTGCCTTTAGCGTATATGAAGACAAACCCACCGAGGTGGAGGTGAAAAAGCGGGAGACCACTTACAAACCATTTGCAACCAAGGAGACTAAAAAAGAAAGCAATTTCTTTGTGAATGCTGCTGAAAATGTGAGAGCTCTGTGTGCACAAGTTGAAAAAAAATCGCTTGAGGAAACCAAACCAGATCGATCGAGAGAAGAACCCCCATTACGGTAAAATGGTTTTTAATTTTCTTAGTTATTCAATGACAGATAGTTCTAATAGAAAAATATTATTAATATTTAAAAAATTGTTTCAACTTAGGTTATATTTATAGAAATTTACCAACATATTTCAAAACCCAATATTCACAATGGTGCATTTGTTCCAACACTCGCACCCCTGTACTTAGATTAATATTAATATAATAAACTGTTTTAGTTATTTAGCAAATACAGAAGGTTGTAATGTGAAAAAGTGTAAATGTAATTTAAAACTAAATAACCACCAGGAAAGCATTACAAGAAAAGAAAGATGCTGTTGAATCACCCATGTCTGTGGTGGATGCCAGTATTCTGTCGATGTCTATTTCAAAGAATGAGAGTCAAATTATTGAAGATGTTGACGATGAAGAAATCACCACTGCACAGACCGACAGAGAAATGTTTTTCTATGTTGAGGAATATAGGCAGGATATCTATGAATACATGAGGGAAATTGAGGTAAAACTATTTAGTTTTTATTTACTTCCTTTAGGTCTTTAGTCTTTCTTTCTCTAACTGAATACATGTCAAAATATTAAAGACAAATTTCCCTAAATGGTCTTTGTAAAAACAGGTGAAAAACAGGGCCAACCCCCGCTACATGCGTAAGCAACCAGACATCACACATGTTATGCGCTCAATACTTGTGGACTGGCTAGTTGAAGTATGTGATGAATATCAACAGCAGAGTGAAACTTTACATCTAGCTGTGTCTTACGTAGATAGGTTCCTGTCATACATGAGTGTTGTCAGAACTAAGCTTCAACTTGTCGGAACAGCTGCCACCTATATTGCCGCGTAAGTATTCTAAAACAAAATATGTGTGAACTTCTCAAAATTTATTTTGTTCCTGTAGATATGCAGGCTACCTATGGCTACCAGAGCCATAGGTAGCCTGCAGAAGCATCTAGATGCAGATACATACGTTTGATGAGACCGAGTTTCAACTGTATTATATTAGTACTCTTTTCAATCTGAAAAAGAGACTCCACTGATAGAAATAGATAATAGAATGTGGTATTTATCACTATCAAATGTCAAGTTTTGAATTTAATCAGGCTACAAAGTTGTTAAGACCCAGAAACTTCTATGTATTATAAAAATATTTAATAAAATAAAAACTAAGCAATGCATTTTAATAAATCTTATTTAATTGGGTAGTGTTTTGAGCTATAGCTAAATCTGTTAAGATGGTCTATCAGATTAATCATTATAATAGTAATTTTAATCAGAATTGCAATTAAAAATCAATTGAAGGTGGTAACTGGATGTGCCTTTGTACATGATTTTCCTATTACTCTGTACTATGTCTTCCTTTTTGGGTGTACATAAATAAATAAATAAAAAAAAACTGGAAATCCAAAGTATATGTGTAATTCATGTAAAATATGCATTTAATTAATACATATGTACAAACTGAGGGATTGCATACATAAATAGATGGGTAATTTTTTTAATTCATGAGAATTAGGTATGATGGTGGGTAATTTCACAACTAACAAAAAGTAACAAGATAATAGTAACAATACATTGTCAAATATCATAAGACAATGTTTATTGTCTAAATTTATTTATCATTATATTTAGCTAGATTTAATTTCGATATGGTTTTTGAGTAAATATAGGAAATTGACAAAATAAAATAAAGTACAGTTGATTGATGATTGATGTTTGAACAATTAGACCATTTATTGATGGTCAATGACCGTTTTGTATATAAGTTAATTTTAAGTAAGTTCTGAGCCATACAAACTAATTTCAGGAAATGTGTTATTTATTAAATTAATACATAGAAAATTATTTTATACTATATATACCTATTCAGGTCATAAATTCTGTCACATGTTTAATGTAAAATAATTGAAACAAGTTTATTCATTATGTAACCATTCATATACCAAAATGAACTTAACAAAACATAGATTCTTATGACACTAAAGTTTATTCTAAATCTCCTCCGTGCTTTTGAATACAGGCCTTCAATCTGTGCGGCCAGTCGTCTATCGCAGCACGAACGAGGTCCATTTCAATATCGGCGGCTGCCTTAATCAAGTCAATGTCTTGAGTGACTCTAAATTTTGATGAGGCTTTGAGCACGCCTTTTCCTCCAAGTGTTGCCATATCTTGTATAACTGATTCAAATCTGGACTGGAGGAGGGCCAGTCTTCGTGCCGGATGAAGTCGATTTCACGCGCCGCCAGCCAGTCTTGTGTGCTCTTCGCTCTATGAGCTAGCGCGGAATCTTGTTGGAATACCCAGTGCCTGTTATTGAACATGGTATGAGAAACAGGTTCCACAAGGTTCGTCAGGACTGTATTTTGATACACAACTGCATTCGTTTTTACACTTTTCTCACAAAAATGTATCTNTTGTAGGGGCCGTGGGTGCCGGCACCCCCGCAGCCGCAGGTGTAGGTCTAGCCGCAGCGGAAGTTCGCGCGGGTGTTGTTTTTATCTTCTGGCTGGGCTGCACCTTCCTGCGGGGCGCCGGCACAGGCGCACTGCTTTTCGCTTCATGGGCGAGGGGCGGTCTCGCGCGCTCCACGTTGGAGCTACGTGCCTCCTGTATTAGGAGCTGCAGGCCTCAGCTCCTCGGCCTCATTGGCCTCTTCGGTCTCGAGCGGAGTAGGTACAGGGGCCGAGTTGCACTGCTTCTCGATTAGGTCGTTGACCAGTGTGCGCAACTCGGCCAAGTCCACCTTCATCTGCCCGTTCTCAGCGCGAAGATGACCGTTCTCCGCGCTGATTTGGGCCAGTCGGGCGTGCAGCAGGTCCACCGATTTGCGCAGACCTTCCGTCTCCCCATCCTTGGTGCGCTCCAACACCTCCACCATTACTTCCTCCATGGAGGAGGCGGCCGATTTTAGGGCCCGCACATAGTCGCCCTTTAGGCCTGCACTCGACTTCGTCGCCACCGTAGAAACAATTTTTTGGCTGATGCCATATCTACGGAGGGGGTCATAGGGACCCACCTCTGTCAGGGAGCGCTCCAGTCGCTCGACCTCTCCAACCGTTGCCAACCGTTTATGTGCCTCACGGCAGGCGGCCCTGGACTGCGCCGAGGAGGCAGCATCCAGTCCGCAAGATGCTCTTTTGTCAAAGCCGGTGGCGGGCGACGCCGCAGCAGTCGCCGGCCCTTCCGCCAACGCCAAGTACTTGGCGCTGGTAGGCTCTCCTTCCGAGGAGTCGGACGGAGGGACAGATGCCGGCTGACGAGCCGAGGGTTGTCCACCCCTAACATATTTTTTTTATTTGGACTTTTTTTTGTTATAATGAGGTATTATGTGGTTGAATGAGGTTTTGTTATTTTTATTATATATTCCCTCAACGTTCACAGCGCTACATGCCTCTTTCACTCATTTACCACATCCTTACATACTTACAATTTAGTTTTTTTCTACACTAGAAATTCCCTAGAAATCTTATATATGGCAAAACAATGTTTGCCGGGACAGCTAGTTTTCATATAAAACTTTTTAGTTTTTTTTGAAAAAGATTTTTCTTATAGAGTTTGACTGAATCTCCCTCATTGAGAAAAAAGACGAGTTCAGTTTTATTTAATTCAAGAATACTGTGTAAATTAATTTGTGGAAAATTTGGCTAAAACGCAATTAAGTCCTTGATTATCGTTTAACCACTTTTAGAATATTCCATATAATTATATGCGTAAAGTCATCATCATCATCATCATCATCATCATCACCATCATTATCATCAACAGCCCACAGTCGTCCACTGCTGGACATAGGCCTCTCCCAATCCACATCACTGAGCCCGGTCTTTGGCTCTTCTCATCCACTTCTTGGCGACTACCATCCGGAGGTCATCGCACCACCCAGCCAGGGGGCGTCCCACGTTACGTCTTCCGCTACGCGGTCTCCACTTGCGAACCCGTCTGCTCCAGCGATCGTCAGTTCTACGGCATATATGCGTAATGTACAATGCGTAAATTACAAAGGTGCGAAGTGGTGTTGCTGTTAAAATTCTAAGTTTAGCTTAAAATATTTAAAATTGTGGATGGGTGGGTGTTGACATTCACGTTTTAGTATCTATAAGCTTCGGTAACAATAGACGGGCCGTGAACTCAATTTATTCAAAAAATATTCCAGCAATTGCTTTATACAATTTCAGTCACTCCTTGGATTATCACAAATAATAAGGTTCACCGACTCCTCTACGTCTTTACTACAATTAGAGGTGAAACGGTTTTTTTTTGTACTAAACCCAAAATGTGACTTATTTATACATACAAATATCTAGACAAATATAGACCTACTGGTGCACAACCTCATGCAAAGAAATCACAAGCTAGGTTTCAAGCAGCACGCAATACGTGATCAGAAATGTTGACTCTAAATACTGATCCTTATTTTTAGAGACTTTGGCATTGGTCAAATGATTCTTAACGTCAATCTTTTGCATCAGATCATCTGTTTATATATGAGCTGCTTATTATTACTCATATGCAGCCAATAGTCTACGGCTTAATTGCAGAAAATAACCTTCATAATTAATTGTGACATAATGTAACTATACTTGAGACCTTAGAACTTGTATCTCAAGGTGGGTGGCGCATTTACGTTGTGGATGTCTATGGGCTCCAGTAACCACTTAACACCAGGTGGGCTGTGAGCTCGTCCACCCATTTAAGCAATAAAAAAAATTCATTTTCAGCTTGAAGTAGAGAAAATACTTGTTTTGTTTCGTTTCGTATAAGTTTTTACATATTTACTGCTTAAAATATTTCTCGTTAACTTAAAAAAAGGTTCACAATTCTTTTCAATAAACTTCAAGTTAAGTTTGTGTAATTTAATTTCTCTTTCGTTCTAGTACCAACTGTTGAGGCCACATTGTTTTAAAACAATGGAAAGTATCCGGTCTTTTTCAAAATACGCAATTGCACTTGTTACGGTAATACTCATGTTTGCAATCATAAAATCAGGGTAGAGTGCATATTATATAGGTTATATGTATCCATTGTCGGAAATTTCTAGGGATCATTTTAAGCTGGTGAAAAATAATGCATAAAGATTAAGTGGCGAGGGTGGAATTCTGGGGAATCGCTTCAGAATTGTTTGAAGATTTATAATCAGACATAGTTTGGTGAGGGTATATATTTGTACAGGGGTATGTATTTTATAGTATTAAATATAATACTATAAAACGACCAATAAGACTGGTGCCAGTTTTTTTAGCCCGGTGATTTTGCAATGGTGATTATGCCGTTCATTAACGTATTAATATGGCAGATATACGCCTTTGAGGGCGTCTAATCATCACTTTTTACTTATGATAGAGCATCTTGTGAGGCCTTACGAGTAGTTACTACCACCTTACCTATTTCAGAATTTACGTTGTTGAAGCTTATAGGTTCCGGTAAACACTTAGCATCAGGTGGACCTTGAGCCCATTCACCTGTCTAAGACATTAAAAATTACTAGAAATATTCAAGGGCATATTTGTTTTTTCGTGATTCGGTTTCTTACAACGACAACAGCAAAGACAATTTTGTCTTAGCGATGAATCTGAAGTTTTTATCTAATACTAGCTGTACCCGTCCGCTTCGCTGGGCATTTAAAATTAACATTATTATTTCTCAGCCCCACAAAGATTCTCATCATTAACGTCCCTGCAACTGGTGTAGGGAGTCCAACACTCATATAAAATATTAGCCTATCCATTAAGTACATGTGTTTTCTACATGGATACCGAGTTTCAAGTCAATCGGATGCACGGTTCAGTAGTTATAACGGAACATCCGTAATAACCACTGTAAATTTATATATTAGTACTAGCTGACCCGGCAGACTTTGTAACACCTCAATCGATAAATAAAATACCAAAACTTTTGTGTAAAATAAACTTAAAACAAACAAAATAATCCGTCCGACAAGGAGGGGGGGGGGGCATCAAAGGAAGAACAAAATTGTTATTTTTTTTTAATTCCGAGCATTTTCTTAATTATCTACCTTCTAAACCTTTTCTGGACTTCCACAAATAATTCAAGACCAAAATTAGCCAAATCGGTCCAGCCGTTCTCGAGACTAACGAACAGCAATTAATTTTTATATATATAGAAGAAGATTACTATGTAGATTTTTTATATAGCTGGCTGCTGAAAAAATTACTGCAAGCTAATTTAAAATAAATTAACTCGCTACTCTCTACATTCTTTGTTATTCAATGAAGCAAAAATGAACAAACAATGGTGGCAAAGCATCGTGAAATTTACCCGAGAATAGATTCTCTATTAAATGTCCTTTAGTACAGCTCAATATACCATAGCTACCCCTTTAAAGGGTGTCGCAACCCCCTTACACCTTGACATTATGGAGATAAGCCTACATCGTAGAAATTGACGAGTCATCGGGGCTGCGGTGAGAAATTTGCATGAATAAGGTGACAGGTTAATTTTGGTATTTGGTCCAAAAGTGTATATCGAATTATAAATAGCTTGGTCTTTTCGCCCACTTGCAAATTAATGTGTTCACTATGGTTCTCTTTGATAACTAAATAAAAGAGCCGACTGGGGGATTACAAATTCTCCAATTAAGCAACACAACGTACTGTTTAAGCTCTGGCTATTAGCATTTTATTTGTTTTTCGCGAGTAATAGGCATAATCAATACTACTTTTACGTATAATTAGTATTAATTATTTTCGGATTTTGACTAGCTCTTGAAAAAGATATTTTAAATTTAAATCTAATTGACCATTAAAAAAATTCGTGTCTTTGATCACGTCGAGTTAAAACTTTGTACAGTCGTATCGGGTACATCATGGAAGATTATTGTCATGGCTATTATCAACGTACGACATCTTTTATAAACCGATATTTTTCATTTCAACGGGCTTATTAGTAGGTATTGAGCGAAGGCCTCACAATAGCATGTCGAAGATAAAAATTTCCATGATTACAAAATCATATAATGGGAAGTGAATATTTTAAAATCCTCTTACCAGATCAACGTAATACTCGTGATGCCTTTAATCTATTTTCTCATCACCGATTCACTGTTGCATCAGTAAGAATATGACTAATTTAGTTCCATTTGTCTGCTTTAATGCAGTCTCTTCGAAATTAAGTGCATTTCAAAAGACATGACCTCTAAATTATTAAAGCTCCAGACGTTTGTTTATGATTTCCTTTGCTGAAATAATTTGTAAAGCAGTATAATTTACTGTTCAAGGTTCGGTGAACTTTGAATATTCCGTGTAGATTCTTTCATAAAGCGTGTACTCCAGTAAGTTGTATTCTTCCTTTGTATTTTTCATAGAAAAATAACTTGTTTGATAATATGAAACGTACTATTGGGAATTGGTACAAGAAAAAGAAAAAAATGTACATAGTTATGGGTCCTGCAAACACATACAAGAAAAAAGGTTACTCAGAACTGGAAATCGAATCTAATCGGAATAAGTGAACAGGATTATTAACTACTATAATAATGATTATTATAATTCTTGATATAATAGTCTGCTTGCTTAATTTATCAGAAGATGCACGTTTAGTACCTGAGATTATAATGGAAATTGATATTGTCATATCATCATCATCATCATTTAGACAGCTTGCAGAGATTCGATAACCGTACACTGAAAAAATTTGAGACTGTGTGCGCGAAAGCAACACTCCTTACGATGCTACGCTACGACCTTACGACGAAAATAATTTGATATATTAAGTTGTTTGCATGAACAATAATATAATTTCTTTTAAGGGGACTTTTTGCGTTATAAATTAGAAGGAAGGATGAGATGTAAAGAAAGATTGTGCACTAAGTCGTTCAAAAGCTTTCTTCTTGGTCGTGGGATTCCGTTCAGTGGGCTTTATCATCATTCGACAATCCTTCAAATCCTTCAAATCCTTCCGCAGAGGCAATTGCAAATTGATTGTTGGAGATTCTATTTATTTGGAACATGCGAATCTACTAGTTTGAGAGTATTTTTGGACATAGGTTTTTTTCATGTGAACGAGTTAATTGAAGAGCCGGAGTTAAGTATACGATATTATTTTGAGTATCTTATCTTTTAGGCTACGACGACTATATTGTCTAATATCAGATGCCTTGCCAAAATAATTTGTTGAGGGCATTGCTTTAAAATCATTATCGTAAGTAAAAATAATAATGAAATCATGTTTTTCAACGATAATACCTGGTTTTGAACCGATTCACAGAAAATCTTTAATATTCGCATTAAACTTGATTTTTGTTCTCGATCCGGCAATCGAAGGCTATTGGATTTAACGATTTTATAAGCTGCCAAGTTGTTTGAGTCGGCAGATTGCCACCATATTACCCCCAGTTCCAGACTTACCTCCCGTTTGGACATTTTATTGAGAAAGTTCCCTAATTAGGGTACGCCGGTTTCAGCGGTTTGGATTTGGAATAATTGGAGGGCTGTTACGAGAAGTTTTTTTTATTTATATTATAGATTCTGTTTGGTATAATTTATAGGTTAGATTTGGAGTAGCTTAGATGGGTACAAGAGCTTAGGGCCCACTTTGAAGTGTCTGAGGCTTGATAAGTGAGATATCGGGTGGACTATGGACTGAAATATATTTGAATATCTAAAATACAACTGTAACTTTATCCTCATGTGCTTAACAGCGTTCAAGTTGTCGTGTCTATAAGCTCTGGTAACCACAAAATACAAGTGGGGCCAATTGAATCCCCTACCAAAGTTGGCTCTACACTGAATCAAACGGCCAAATTACGGATATTTACCAATACGGATAATTACCTATTTACGGATAGTCATACGATGAATGAATGATATCGTGTTAAAAAGCGTAAAAGTAATGTGCAAAAAGAAAAAAGTTTAAATTTTGAAAGACATATTTTTTTTGGTGTCATCATTTTGTCTTCATTTGGTCATACATTTGACTTTAGGTTTAAAGGTCATTCATTAATCTCGCTTTTATCGACTTCAGCAGTGAAAATCGTGTTGTAGTGTCCTAAGGGTTTGTATGTTCACTTAAAAACAAGCGATCCTCACGAGCGGCGAGTAGGCAGCGGCTTGGCTTGGCCCCTGGCATTGCTGAAGTCCATGGGCGACGGTAACCACTCATCATCAGGTGGGCCGTATGCTCGTCTGCCTCCAAGAACAATAAAAAAAAAGAGCTCTTCCACAATACTAAATATTTTAATACCCAATTCACTAATTTTAATGATAAATCAGACTCGACTACTGAATAAAATTTCTCAATGAACCCATAATATGTAGTTACCGGATCAGATAAAAAAAGACTTACCGGAAAATTGTAAGTCACGTTACTCCTTATTGCATAAATATATTCATTTATATGCTTAACGGATCCGACGAAAATGAATGGCCTTAAAAGGAATCTCAGGTGAATTTTACTTTTATGATACGATATTAATGCGAAATCATATTAAGCGGAAATGAGAGTAAGGCAGAAAACGTAATACTTTGTGGATTAAAATACGAGTTATCCACGTGAAGACTCGGGGTTATAAATTCAAGATATAATTTCCACTTTGGGGTTCGGAAACGACCTTATAAATGGTGAATAATAAGATGAAACGTCACTTTGTTCGATTTTCGGTGCTCATTATAATTTATTTAGCACCATAATAAATTGATTTATCCATCTGCTGTTTCGTTAATAATATTACCGAATAGGAAAAGTAGGAAATCCAGCTCCATTTAAGATTTAAAATTCAATTTGAGCAGTATACTTTTCGTGCAAATTATTGGTAGCGGTCTTGTCAATGTAACATAAAAGGTATCACCGGTTCTAAGTTGGCTATAGAGTAGCCATGCTTTCTAATTGACAGGGCAGGATAGTTTTTATTAGAACGTTTTCTCAAGCATTTTTGACACGGAAAATGTTTGTTTTATAGCACTAGATTGGTGGCTCATGTCCTTACTGTTGTAAGTAGTTAGAGGTTCAGAGACGTTGTAACGTAATTACCATATCTAGATATGAGGTTGAATTCTCAGACCGATTTGTGTAAAGCACCAAGTAAGAAATATTTAATCTTTTTTTTTGAAAACAATTCTCAATAAGTAGATATTCTTTAACAAAAACCGGCTCCAAATAAAAAAAAAGATATTCCAAAACAAATTAATATACACTAAAAACAATAATCATCGAAATCGGTTGACGTGATATTGAGTTATTCATTTATTTGTCGCGCACGTACTTAATGCAAATTTAAGACTTATATGGTTTTCTCATGGATAGTATTCTCAGAACTGGACTAAATTGAAATGAGACACACGGGAAGCGTCAAGTTTCTAATAAAAAAAGAATCATCAAAATTGATTCACCCATTCAAAACTTATTAGGTAACAAGCATAAAAAAACATACAGTCGAATTGAGAACTCCTCCTTTTTTGAAGTCAGTTTAAAAACTGACTTCAGTATCATATTAAATGGAAAACTATTATCTATATATTAATACGTGAAGCAAAAACTTTGTATCCCTTTTTACGAAAATTGCGCGGACGGAGGAGTATGAAATTTTCCACACTTATAGAGAATATAGAGAAGAAGTGCACAATGTTAATATTTTTTTTAAAATAATGCATAAAAGATACATTAAATCAATAAAGAAAACATTACACACACTACATACCATGTATTTGACGCACACGCATGCCTACTATTTACTGTCAAACTTTTGTTCTTACGTCTGTTGTCAAATTGAGATTAAATATTGTTTGTCTTTGTTAATATTTTTATAGTGTAGTTTTGGCGAAATTTGTGATTAAAGAAGTATAAAATAGAATCACAATAGTGTACAAACTTACAATTCCAATTAATTATAGTCGAATTTCGACTACTGCGGGACCTCTAGTATACATAAATATGCATAAATGAGAAAACAAAAACAGTGCATTTTAATTATTTAAATTTAGTTGGAAACGAGTGTGAAGCATGCAAATACTATAGAAAGATTTGAAAATAATGAAGCTTACTCACTGGTGGTAGGACCTCTTGTGAGTTCGCACGGGTAGGTACCACCACTCCGCCTATTTCTACCGTGAAGCAGTAATGCATTTCGGTTTGAAGCGTGGGGTAGCCGTTGCAACTATACATGAGACCTTTGAACTTATATCTCAAGGTGGGTAGCGTATTTACGTTGTAGATGTCTCTGGGTCTATCCAGTAACCACTTAATACCAGGTGGGCTGTGAGCTCATCCACCCATCTAAGAAATAAAAAATAAAAAAAGCTTGAGAGGTATTTTAAATTTTGCAATAGACAGATGGCATTGAGTAGACGTATACAACGAAGGCATGGTGAGGGCAAAATGATGCATTTTTCGCGAACTACTTTCTCTTTACCCAGGTCGGTCAAATAGAATATGAGAACAAGGTCTTAATTGTATTGCAGAATTGTTGCTTTGCACTTCAAACTGTAATGTATAGTTGCTTTCAACAATCCAATAGAGTGGCATTTCTCAATATGAGTAGTCTAGGCGTCTTATTCTTTGGGCACATGTGAATTTACATTTTTTTTATTGCCCTTGTAGGCAAATTAGCACACGGCCCACCTGATGGTGAGTAGTTACAGTCGCCCATAGACTTCAGCAATGCCAGGGGCAGAGCCAAGCCGCTGCCTACCGCTTCATACTCTCCACAAGCTTCGTTTGAAGAAGGACATGCCAAAGCGCTCGGGAAACACTGTGTAGGGGAGTTCATTCCATAGCCAGATGGAAAGTGGCAGAAAAGACAAAAAATACCTCTGGAAACGCACTGTGGATGACCGCAGTGGCTCCAGGTAGTATGGAGGAGCTCTACTCCGGTGGCGGGCGGTGCGATTGATCTATCGTTGCTAACTATGAATTATTAATTATAGACTCAACTTCAATTTCTCTTATCGATATCTATCTTGAGGAAACCGTGTTGCTTGTTTTTCACTCACAATTTTACTAAGCCTGTTAATCCAACATTATCAGTTATTATTCTGGTAACTCTTATGTTTTATGTTTAAAAAAAAACAATATAAAATTTTACAGTCTAAAAGTCTAAAAGAATATATCTAGTTTATGATCTAAACGATCTTTATACGTACATTTACGATTTAATAAAGCGAAACAGCGAGGTCTGAAGTAATAAAAGACATTTAAACTTTCATCCGGGGCAATGTTTCCGACAAATCGACTTCTTTTTACGGTTCATTAGTTTTTATATATATCCTATAGTTGTAAACATTCGGTGATCTAAGGGCTTGAACAGATTCAATAGTCACGTATGTTTCTGAACAAAAGTGATAAGTTCGGAACTGGGAATGTATTTTGATTTAACTTTTCCGCGGGCAAGCCTAATGCTTGTACTGGCACTAATAATAATTGTACCAGCCATCCATTCGTCTATACGGCCGACTTCAACAACATATTAGAAAGTTTTAATTATTAGTATCTTAGTCTTGTGGAACTGCAACAACAATTTTATTATACCACCAAACAAAAATTACAATCATACTCTTATGCTCTTAAGCCCTATTCACTAATTGTTTCGGTTTATTTACTGGAATGTTCGAGAATCACTCAGGACCTGTGTTAATAGCCCCTTTAATGATTTTTGACCACTTTTCATATTAGATTGGATTTTATATAATGAATGACCTTATTTGAACGACCTTTACGTCATGGTTAGGAATGACAGACTCTCCACCCGCAAGGGCGGGACTGTCATTTACTATAGGAGGGCCCTGCACTGCGTCCCTCTCGATACTCCCTCCCTCTTACATATCGAGGCGTCAGTGTTCCGCATCGCGCTGACGGGACACCAGCCGATCGTCATCGCATCCGTTTATCTCCCCCCTGACAAACCCCTCCTGAGCAGTGACCTCGAGACACTGCTCGGTATGGGGGACGCGGTCATTCTGGCAGGCGATCTAAATTGCCACCACACTAGGTGGAACTGCCATCGCACGAATGTGAACGGTAGGCGTCTCGACGCGTTCATAGACGACCTCACATTCGAGATATTCAACCCCCCGACCCCCACGTGCTATCCGTACAACGCCGCGCGTCGTCCAAGCATAATAGATCTGGCACTACTGAGGAACGTAACTCTGCGCTTGCGCTCCATCGAGGCAATGTCAGAACTCGACTCAGGCCACCGACCTGTCGTCATGCAGCTCGGTCGCCCACTCAACCGCGAACCAGATACGAGGACCATGGTGGATTGGAAGAAGCTGGGCACGTGCTTAGCTGACACCGCTCCACCAATCCTCCCTTGCGACCCGGATTCAACTCCATCCCCCGAGGACACCGTCGAATCCATAAACATCTTCACTGATCACGTCTCGACGGCGATCATAAGATCTTCAAAGCAAGTCGATGTGGAGGACTGCTTCCACCGCATCAGACTTTCCCCCGATCTTAGGGACCTCGTAAGAGTTAGAAACGCGGCAATCCGGGCCTACGATCGATATCCCATGGATTCAAACCGGACTCGGATGCGTCGCTTACAGCGGGAGGTCAAATCCCACTTAAGCGACGCCCGAAACGAAAACTGGGATAGTTATTTAGAAGAGCTCGCGCCCACTCACCAAGCATACTGGCGACTAGCGAGGACCCTCAAGTCCGAAACTATCGCCACTATGCCGCCTCTCGCACGCCCCTCAGGCCAACCACCGGCTTACGATGACGATGACAAGGCAGAGTTGCTGGCCGATGCACTGCAAGAGCAGTGCACCACCAGCACTCAACACGCGGACCCCGAACACACCGAGCTAGTCGACAGGGAGGTCGAGCGCAGAGCTTCCCTGCCGCCCTCGGACGCGTTACCCCCCATTACCAATTCCGAGGTTAAGGAGGCGATCGATAGCCTACAACCACGGAAAGCTCCCGGCTCCGACGGCATCCGCAACCGCGCGCTTAAATTGTTACCAGCCCAACTGATAACGATGTTGGCCACCATATTAAATGCTGCTATGACGAACTGCATCTTTCCCGCGGCGTGGAAAGAAGCGGACGTTATCGGCATACACAAGCCGGGCAAACCGNTCGCCGCACCACCGTCGTCCAGGCCTCATTCATGTTGGCCGGGGCGGGGGGCAGTGGGCGGGGCTGGGGGGTCGGGGCCGGTTTGGCGGCATTGGTCCTCCCCTTCCTTTTTTCTCTGCTCCTGCCAGGCCCCATCTTCGCAGGCTGGGACGGGGCAGGAGTAGACGCCGATTTCTTTGGGGGGGCGGATCTTGTTGCCCCCTTAGCTGCAGACGTAGACGCTCCGGTTGTAGGAGTCCCAGCCGGAACAGCGGCAGAAGTGGCCGACCGTGTCACGGGTGCCGCAGCTTTCTTCGGTCCCGCGTATGTTTTAATAGTAGCCGCTCCTTTGGTCTTTCGAGGTGCCGGCACAGGGGCACCATCTTTCGCCTCGTGAGCGAGGGGCGGTCTTGCGCGCTCAACGGTCGAGCTCCTTGCCTCCTGTATAAGGAGCTGCCGCCTTAGCTCCTCGACCTCAGTGAGGCCTTCCGCTTCAGGCGGAGGAGGGACAGGGGCCGAGCTGCGTTGCCGCTCGATGAGATCGGCAACCATTGTTCGCAGCTCGGCCATGTCGACGCGGAGCTGACCGTTCTCCGCCCGAAGCAGGCCATTCTCGGCCGATACTTGCTCGAGGCGGGTGTGCAGCAGAGCCACTTCCTGCCGCAAGCCCGCCGTCTCCGTCGTCGTGGTGCGGTCCACGACGTCCTGCAGCCTTTCCTCAAGTGTGGCGGCCGCAGATTTCATGGCCGACACTTCTGAGCCCATGAGGCCTGCAGTCGACTTGGCCGCAAGGGTCTCAACAATTTTTCCGGCTATTTTACATGATCGGAGGGGGTCAGAGGGACCCACCAGCGTTAGGGATCGCTGTAGCCGCTCGATCTCTTCTATTTTTCTATTATTTTTTGCCTCACGGCAGGCGGCCCTAGACTGCGCCGAAGAGGCAGCGTCCAGTCCGCAAGACGATGGCTTGTTTAAGTCAATTCCTGCGGCGNTTCCCGATCCTGCGGACAGAATGGAAAGCAGTCGACGTCGCCCAAAACACGTCATCTCGGATCCTCCCGATCCACTAACGGTGCTTTTAGGTACTTCAAGCACCGGTCACCGTTCTCGTCGAACCCGTCGCTTGCGACGAAGGGCTCGACGAGTAAATTAACTCTCAGACACAGCCCACTGAGTTTCTCGCCGGATCTTCTCAGTGGTTCGCGTTTCCGATCCGGTGGTAGATTCTGCGAAGCACGGCTCTTGCTAGGGTTCGTGTTAGCAACGTCACCAGGTTTGAGCCCCGTGAGCTCACCTACTAAAGTTAGGGTTACGCTGACATAGCCGCTAGGGCTATCAGCTTTGGTAGGAAAAAAAAAAAAAAAGGAACGACCTTATTCAGTCAAAGTAAAACGCACAATCTAGCGATTGCTGCTTAGGTTTTAGGATGAGCGAGTATGTGACGGGAAAAAATTCTATCTTCGCTTACACGGGCACCATGAGCATGAAAGTAAATAGTCAGATTATGAAATTATCAATACGCTTAACTATATTTTTAATAATGCATGATCAAAAGATGCTACACTCCATGTGTTTTAAGGCATTTTTTACCAATGCCCAAGCTATAACTACCATCTGAAATTTTGCGTTGCACGTAGTGCGCGTAGAATCCATTACTAGGTTAGACTTAGTTAAGCACGAGTTAGTTTTCGGATAGATAACCCAATAGAGAGTTGCGGTGTTCTAGCTATCTCCAACAAATTTATTGCTTCAATTGGTTCGTACAAAGTTTGCCTTATTTAAGACCGAGAATAGATCTTCTTCGAACCTATTTATATAGCTTTTTAGACGAAACCATCGTTCCATTTGAAATCAAAAGTCATTAATAGTTAAAAAAATAAGTTTTCTAACACTTCAGTCCTATAACAAGTGGTAATCTTATAGAGGACTTTGTGTTTGTTATTTTTAAAACTGGAACGCAACAGTCGTACCTACCACGTACTTACGTAAAGGCCCAAAATAGTCCAAATAACCAGTGTGTAAATGGTAATAACAATACATGCCAAATAAGAATCGTTCTGAGACTGCGCTTGCAATAGCTTATCTTAGAGTTTCCTGACAGCGCACATACATATGTGAATGCAACGAAATATAGCTGTCTGCTGGATATCTACAGATATGGGTTACTTGAACTTTTAGTCAATCTTACTCATTTTATAATCATCATCATCATTCTTTCCTATTACCCTCTGCTGAGGTGTAGGGCTCAAATCAAATCCTTCCATTTATACCGGTCTTGGGCAGAACAGACAGCTCCTCCCACGCCATGCCCAAGAGACCTAGCTTCTGTTCCACCAAGCGAGCTCAAGTAGTTCTGGGGCGGCCTTTATGATAGTCTACAATAATCTTAGTATTTATAACTACGCTTTTTTTCCTGAGACCTACATGAACTTTATGGAAGTTTTTATTTTATTTTTTATTGCTTATATGGGTGGACGAGCTCACAGCCCACTTGGTGTTAAGTGATTACTAGAGCCCATAGACATCCACAACGTAAATGCGCCACCCACCTTGAGATATAACTTCTAAGGTTTTAACAGTACAACGGCTGCCCCATCCTTCAAACCGAACGCATTACTGCTTCACGGCAGAAATAGGCAGGGTGATGGTACTTACCCGTACGGACTCACAAGACATCCTACCACCAGTAAAAATACTCTACTTAAGGAAGAATGCTCTAGAAGCAATGTATAATAATTTTATTATGTACCTTTTTCTAAATTTTCACACATAGTATTTTATGTCATTAAAACAGAATCAACACTAAATTTGCTAAATAAAATATTTCAAATTTCACACATTAGACTTTATTGAAAATCCCCCTGGACCTTTTCAATACACTTAATTACAAAATTATTCAAAATGCGTTTAATGAACCCACCGCGAATTAATCCATTAACCATCCTATAATCCTCTATAACAGCTAATCACCACGTGCTAAGCCATTGCACATTTACACTTAATTAATGAAAATTGTTTAATACCCAAGTCGTAGTAGGTACAAACGGTATCAATTAGTGAATTGTGTGAAATGGCTATTGATTTTCATTAAAATTAGACGTAATTTGAATAACAATGACTGTCGAATATGTGACGAACGGATTAGAGCTAGCTTGATGATGTAGATTATCAAAGGTCATGTGTCTCTGGGCGACCACAATCGTTAAACCAAGCGCAAAGTGTCTTTATCCAACCAAAGAAAGCACTTTATCACAAAAATCGAACAAAACCTGTCTATTGAGATTTGGATGTGGTTTAATTTATCTTTTTTAATATGTCTTGGTTGCTACAGGGTCAGAGCCGCTGGGTTAGTAAATATTTTTTTTTAATAATGCATCGTTAATGACCATCCCGATTTTTTTTATGCTTAGCTGGGTGGACAATATCACGGCCCACCTCATGTTAAATGGTTCCTGGAACCCATAGACATTTATAACGTAAATATCACCACCCACCTTGAGATATGAGTTCTAAGGTCTCAGTATAGTTACTCAGAATTACGGGTGGCAAGTTCAAAGTCAATAGAACCCTTCAAAACCGAATGCTTAGTTACTTTACGGCAAACAAACAGATTTGTGGTGAACCTATTTATGATTATGTAAATTAATAAAATTTGCAGATTTATTACACGTTGATATTCCTTTAATTCGGAAGTCGTCCATGAACAAGTCTTATCCGCGTATTCACTAACTCAAGCCAGAACCCGTCATAATTGGGTCAATCCATACGAACACACCGGTCGTTTGCCCATTTATCCATACTTCAAAAGTCTTTACACAGAAACATGATTCTAACACTTTTAAATATTTAATCGTAAAATACAGTTTACATTTGATAGCGTCGGTAGGAGCACTGGATAGTGGCCAAGCATTTAATGGTTTGTATTCAAGCCAAAGCGTTTATCTGAACTGGTAGTCTTCGTATTAACTGCTAGAACGTATTACTTTTGCCTCAACATTGTTAATTCGTAGCCAATCTTATTAATAGACATAATGGACGCTTAAGTATGCTTAAAAACACCTTTAAAATTTCTTATCTTCTACCTACGCAAAAAAGCAACGCTGCTTTTTTTTTATTACATTATTAATATCCATTAACGTGGGATTCACAGGTCATCGATTTTAGAGCTTAGCAAGAACGAAAATCTGATAGTTCCTCAGAATGATCCTCTATGTCGGTAAATAATAAAATAATAATAAAATAAAAATAATCCCATAGAGGTAACATTTGAAGAGAATAATTTTCTTTAACATTACTTTTACACAATGATCTATTTGTGTATGCTAAAGATTATGTAGCAGTCCAGTGGGCAGTGCTGGTGGAATCGCAACGGGTTAAATATCATTCAAAAAGTACAATTTGAATGATATTGTACATTTCTTAAATTATTACAGCTTATTTTAATGAATGACATATTATTCTAAAATAAAGTTAATTCTTATTTAATTGGTCGTTGTTAATTTTAATTGCTCTACTTCCAATATTATGAAATTGTATGTCTGATTCGAATGCAGTAACAGAATTGAAATAAAATTCGTTGGTTTGACAGAAAAATAGTACATTCAATTTTACGACAAATACGTTTTGTTCGATCGTATCATTAGTGGAGCCAAAGCCGTGTTTGAAAAGCATTTGCCGACATCTGGTGTCTGGATTTAGTTGAAAGGTATCAATAGAAGTCGAAGACCTTTCATTAATAATGCACCTTAAGGTTGAAGGTACACCCTGTTTGAACGTTGAAGTCATTATCCATTCCAAATTTTTTTATACGCGTGTATGTATATCTATTTCAATTTGGTTTCTATAATGCACGTAATCTGTTTTAGGGCTAGATGTTCGTGTGTAATTTGTTTCCGGATTATCTATTGTAAATGCTTATCTTTTGATTGTATTAGTATTTCTTAAAATTGTGATTTTGTCCCACACTTTTAACTTCGACTGCTTGTGCGACAATCATTACATAGTATAAAACAAAGTAGCTTTATCTGTCCCTATATCCCTATGTATGCTTAAATCTTTAAATCTTCGCAACGGATTTTGATGCAATTTTTTTTAATAGATAGAGTGATAGAAGAGGAATGTTTATATGTATAATAACATCCATTAAATAGTGGAGAAATCAATAATAAATTACAGTTTCCGAAGCGAAGCGAGGGCGATTCAGTAGTAATATTATATCAGTAACCTGTAAGAACATTTCATGTGATTATGTTAGTCGTTTCTTTTATTCATAGATTGAACGATTGCTCTCTAATTGTATTAGGATCAAACTCGATTCGGCAACAGGAGTTTGCACGGGTGACAATTATAGCGTCTAGTGTTTTCAGAGTGTGTTGAATTCGAAAATGTTCACTGACGTTTCTAGTTTTAGATTTATTTTATGTATACCATTTTTACTATTTTTTTCTTCGTTTTTCTTGGAGCATATTGACCCGTTTAACTATTTCGAGGTCAGGTATACTTTAGCTACAGGACAGGTAGAAGAAAATATAGGGGAATCGATCGATTACTTATCACCAAAAAATCGATTAAAATTAGACTCGTAAGAGCGCTCGTACAGTTTCCGAAGCGAAGCGAGGGCGGGTCGCTAGTAATAACATAAGTTAGAGTCACCATCGTACTTATTTCCATCACAAATCTCGCAAAGAGTAAGTAAAGAGTAGCAGTTGAGTAGTAGTGGTAGTGAGGTTTCCGTCTTATGTTCAGTATTGAAAAGCGGCATCGAGTGTAGTGTGTTTGATGTCGTTTATCTACTTATGACAATTTTATTTATTTTTAAACAGAAAATAAGCGTTATCATACTACACACAAAACAAAGAAGTTACAAAGTCAGAAGGATGATAATACTGCAGTCCGAAACAATATTTAATCAGTTTGTTTATTTTGGCTAAGCCATCTATATATTAATACGTGAAGCAAAAACTTTGTATCGAAATTTTTACGAAATTTGTGCGGACGGAGGAGTATGAAATTTTCCACACTTATAGAGAATATAGAGAAGAAGTGCATGTGGGCGCAAACGCCACTATTGGCAATAAATAACATAATAAATATATAGTTTAGTTTATTTACTTATGGATAACGACTTTAGTAATATTAAGACATTGTTGTGATTGTTATTCTAAATGATGAAATGTTGATGACGGAACTGCCGCTCAGCCATTCCTGGCGCCGTCATGCACAATGCTAATATTTTTTTTAAATAATGCATAAAAGATACATTAAATCAATAAAGAAAACATTACACACACCACATACCATGTATTTGACGCACACACGCATGCATACTATTTATTGTCAAACTTTTGTTCTTGACGTCTGTGGTCAAATTGAGAATAGATTAAATTTTGTTTGTCTTTATTAATATTTTTTTATAGTGTAGCCTTGGCGAAATTTGTGATTATAGTATGTGTACAAACTTACAATTACAATTAATTATAGTCAAATTTCGACTACTGTGGGACCTCTAGTTAAAATGGATTCACGTTTTGAAATTCGAAATGTGAAATTAAAACATTAAACAGTTTGTTTGTTTTCTCCGCAGTTAATTAATTACACTTGGGATTACTGTCGCAACACGAATTTTAATTAAGTTGCATCCATTGATTGAGTTCTTCATTACATTTTATATACAAGCTTTATATCATTAACCGATATATTACATTTTATGTATACTAGTAACTTGAAAGTGTGTACCTTTCGGCATTCGTTACATAATTACAAAAATTAATGAACTAAGCCATAAAAAAAACGTATCATCGAATATACAAATGCTAATTTATGACCACATCATACCAGAAAGTGACATAATTATTATTTATTCTTTATTTGTACACACTGTTAATATAATACAGTAATTGCGATAAGATATAAAAAAAAATGGCGAGCTTAACTCAACAATTGAGTTATCTACCAGCTAACCGTTCTCAAAGAAGGAAAGCTTTACAAGAGTGAGGTGAGCTTTACATTAATAATTCTTTATCTTAGGAATGGGACATGTTTCGTTCAAAAATAATTTCAGCATCTTAAATGTCAAGCAATGCGTTAATACGCTTATTAACTGACTAATGAACATAAAATTAAAATCATTTCAGGAAGATAAAAAAGACCCAAATTTTAATTTAGAGCCATATAGAAAACACAACGTTTTTTTATGGCTTAGATGGGTCGATGAGCTCACAGCCCACCTGGTGTAAAGTGGTTACTGGAGCCCATAGACATCTATCACCTTGGGTTACTGGAGCCCATAGGCATCTACAACGTAAACGGGAGTAGTAAAGTGAACTAAAGTAAATTAAACTAAGAAAAAACTAAGAAAAGTAAACTAAATGTATGTTACTCAAATTTCTTCGTTATGTAATGAAAAACAAAAGCCAGTAGAAGTCAGGAAATCTCTGTGGGAATGTTTGAAATGATCCTTCATTCATCATCTTTTTATCATAGCACTACCTTTTTTTTTTTTTTAACGCTGGTGAATCCATTTACGGATACCCGGTCGAGAGGGGTAATAGACCGGGTTATGTCGGACTCCGGCGCCTCCAGAGAAGAAGAGGGAGAAGAGGAAGACCAAAGTCCTCCTCTTCTTCCAATTCCTACCGAGAGACTACGCCTTGAGAAAGGCGCGTGAGGCGCTGCGCGATCATAGCACTACCTGCCAATAGAAATTTATTTCTACTGTCTTTAACAGCTACGTACATCTAAAGTTTGTTTCAAGATCATTTCATTACCATCCGCCACTAATTCTCGATTTATTTTTAATGTGTTCTGCGACCACTATGATATGTCTTTCTACAAAATGAGTATGCGAATGTGTCCTAGCGATTTTGCAGCTTATTTTGCAACAAAGATAACTTTTAAATAATAAGGGTGGTCTTCTATTGGTATATCTAGATCTAGTGGTGGTATTCTTTAAATTGAAAAAACAATTGAATTTTCTTTTTTTTAACCTTGACTTTATATAGAAAAAAATACAGTAAAAACGAATCTACAATTTCATCACAATACCGACATCAATACACCTGAGATCCCGAATAAAGCTTCACATAAATTTTTATGGCGAAAAAATATACATTTTATGAGATAAAAGGTTTTCAATGCTGTGAACCTAGAGATTTGCGAATATACACAAGTGTAATATTAATAAAAAAAAATCCTAGAGAGAATTAGTCAGTATTAGAATAAAACTGGCGAATTTTTTTTTGGCTCAGGAGGAAGTTCTCCTACGTGTTGGGTGTCGTTGGACTCATGCATGAGTTGAACGTACTAAAGCCCCTTGTTGCTCAACATCCTGCATCTGAGCTTGTGGCGACGACTCAAGCCCCCAAGATTAGAACAGGCTTGAGTATCCCTAAGCTATCATCCGTCATCCGATAGACCCACCCGCAGAAAGCAACCTACGAATACCTAAATAAGACATAAAAGGGTCTAAAGTGTATATAATAACAGATTAAAAATAATTTTACTATTTAAGGTAATTTTAAGTAAAATTAAAACCTATTTTGCTATTTCAACAAAGCGATGTTAATCGCTTTGAACGTAAACCAATCGAAGGCAAAAGCTCTCAAGCAACGTACTTATTACTAGAGGCCAGCTCCGGCTCCGCTCGGGTTAACAAAAATTTCGATGATATTTGACGTGGTTTTATTTTTTTAAATAAAAGAACACTTATTGCGGCATAACTATAATATTTACTAATATTTACTAACAATCACGCCACGTAATAATAGTTAGACATATGCTCTCGCGACACTTTTTGTAAATAATAATGTGTTCTACAAAGTCGCAGTACATTATTTTATTCTATCGTCAATAGTTTTCGCAGGGCACGCGATGTAAAGAATATTTTAGGTAATTTTTATATACCTTGGGTTAAATTATTGGAGTTTTAGCAAGGATCCCTATTTTTTTTTCAAATAAGATTATAGCCTATGTCACTCGGGAATAGTGTAGCTTCCAAACAGTGAAAAAACATTTTCAAATCGGTTCAGTTTGTTTGGAGCCTATCCAATACAAACAAACAAATCTTTCCTCTTTATAATATTATTATAGTATAGATAAAGAAAGGTTTTTAAAGCATCTCGAATTTCATAATTAAATTTGTCATCGTAATGATACTCGTAAAGTAAGTGAACAGAATTTTTTATTTTAGAAAAAGAAAGATTTGCTGCTATGCAAGATATTAATGACCACGAAAAAAAAAAAAAAGATATATTTTTTAAAATGAAACAAATGATTGTATTGCAATTACCATTTAATATTTAGATAGAGGGTCTATTAGCGCTGACGTAACAACATGTAGATATTCTTTTGTAATGGTTTCTGCACTTTTTTCTTCTTATTATTATTTTTGCTTAGATCGATAAGCTCTCCAAACACCTGATGCTAAGTGCTTATCGGAGTCCTGAGATGTCAACAACGTAGATACCTCTTAATGTAAACGCAGCTTTGAGCTTCTAAGTTTAAGTTTTGTGGTAAAACGGCTTCCCCATTATTCAAACCGAAAAACATGACCTACTCTTTCACGGTAGGATTTAATGATAAATAAAATATATTTTTTTGTTCGTTAATTAATTTGGCGTTTACAATAAATTAATTATATATTGTCCTTTTATATAATTATTTTTACAAACACGATGTGTTTAACAGCTATGACCTCTGGTCACTCGTCTGTTCAAAAACATACGTAAGCTGATATTATATAAACTGTCAAAAGGTTTTTTTTTTTTTAATTCAAAATCGGATAATATATAATAGTATGATTTTCAAGGAATGTTTTGAGGAGTTTAATTTTTGAAGACGATACATACGTAAAAATCGGAGGAATAACTTTTTAATCAAATTGTAATAGAGATAAAGAACATAAAAGATCATGTATCTAAGCTATGCACTGGAACATATAATTTAATGTTAATATTTATGTGCCAGTTTGGATCAAGGCCGTCCGATTTGAAGTACGAGTATGTAACAAGTCGTAGTAAATAATGTAATTGAACTGCGCGTGACCGTATTCACATTGTCTATGATGTCTGTGACCTGGGTTCAAATGGCATCAGGGTGCTTAGTGCGAGTTTCATAACATTCACAATAGCGTAAAAGTTAAGCCAATTTTGTATGCAGTTGGAACAGCGCCCCTAGCGGCAAATGTACGCAAACGATCCCATTCCGTACTAATATGAGTTAACTTTTACGCTATCGAGAACGTTAAAAAACTCGCACTAAGCACACCGGTGCACGAAGAGCTCGTTTTTCCATCTATAGAAATGAAGAAGCATTTCTCACAAATAATGTTTTTTTTTGCTTAAACGGATGGACGAGCTCACAGCCCACCTGATGTTAAGTGGTTACTGGAACCCATAGACATCTACAACGTAAATGCGCCACCCACCTCGAGATATAAGTTCTAGGGTCTCAGTATAGTTACAACGGCTACCCCACCCTTCGAACCGAAACGCATTACTGCTTCACGGCGGAAATAAGCGGGGTGGTGGTACCCACCCGTGTGGACTCCCAACAGGTCCTACCACCAGTGATTACGTAAATTATAATTTTGAGGGTTTGATTTTTATTACACGATGTTATTCCTTCACCGTGGAAGTCAATCGTGAACATTTGTTGAGTACGTATTTCATTAGAAAAATTGGTACCCGCCTGCGGGATTCGAACACCGGTGCATCGCTACATACGAATGCACCGGACGTCTTATCCTTTAGGCCACGACGACTTCAAATCCCGACGACACGTCCCAGAACGCTCTCTACACATAACGTATTTTGTGTAAATAAAGCAGACAGGATAGAAGACTATTAAATTCACAGTTTCGCTGGTCGCTCAACTCGTCTAGATTGCCACTTATCTTAAAATATTAAAATATGAAATATAAAGAGCTTATTTTCTATTCGAATCACCCATTCGTGAATTTTTAATAACTTTTCGAAACTTGAGGTTGGCTGCTAGCAAAGTTGTCTGTTGAGTTAGTTATGTTTTTTTTTTTGTTTGTTAATTGGTAATTTCTGTTTCAAACCTCGTCTTTCACTAAAAGAGAATGAAACTCTAGTCGTTTTCAAAGTAATCAGTTTTATAAAGTATATTAAAGTAATAAAAAAGGTGATTACCCAAGAAATACGTGATTCGTTTTGGTTATACGTCTTGGCCGGGGTTCGTACCTCGTGGAGCCTGAGTTCAAAACCCATATTAATTCTGGGCGGATCTCATTATGCGGATGCGAAATTAAATTGAAAGCGTGTGATCATTCGTGCGACTTGCTTCGAGGACGTGCTTTCCGATAGGGCTGATATGTCACATCTAGTTATTAGAGAATAATAAGCGTAGAGGACTTACAGATCTATACTAATATACAGATAAATCTACAGTGGTTTTTACGGATGTTCCGTTATAACTACTGAACCGTGTCTCTGATTGACTTGAAACTTGGTATTCATGTAGAAAATACATGTACTTAATGGATAGGCTAATATTTATACCAGTGTTGAACTCTCTACACCCGTTGCGGGGGCGTTAATGATGAGAATCTTTGTGGGGGTTAGAAATAATAATGTTGATTTTAAATGCCCAGCGAAGCGGACGGGTACAGCTAGTTAGTCTATAATAACATACATAGCAGAGGTATATAGCGTTGTATTTTCATTGACAGCTTCAAAAACAACACAAACGTGGATAGGATCACTTACAGTATCTTATGTTTGACTATAACTACAGTCGTACTACTGTGGGATTGAATGTCGAATATTTGTTGACTCATACAAAAATAAAAGGTGGTTGTTACAGAGCCAAGTTTGAAGAGTGTCTTTGTGAGTAATTCGATGAGATAACTAAATTCACTATATATCAAAAGTGTTTATCTAAATAATGTTTCATCTCTACAAAGACCAAGTAAAACTTCACCTATAGTAAGTAATTAATAATTAACTTAATGTATGCGATATCAGTCGTGCACTGACTCACATTCTTACTCCACTCATAATTATGAGTGAAGTAAGCGTAACACTGCATTTCGAGAACATAATTATATCCTTTTTTTTTCAATTTATCTTAATGTCTAGGTCTCAGGAGCGTAAAGAAAAATAGGGAAGACGAGCGCTCTTACGAGTCTAATTTTAATGGATTTTTTGGTGATAAGTAATCGATCGATTCCCCTATATTTTCCCCTATATCTACGTGTCCTGTAGCTGATGTATACCTGACAATCGTCAATATGCTCCAAGAAAAACTAAGGAAAAATACCAAAAATGGTATACATAAAATAAATCTAAAACTAGAAAGTCAGTGAACATTTTCGAATTGAACACACTCGGAATACACTTGACGCTATAATTGTCACCCGTGCAAACTCCTGTTGCCGAATCGAGTTTGATCCTAATACAATTAGAGAGCAATCGTTCAATCTATGAATGAAAGAAACGACTAACATAATCACATGAATTAATGTTCTTACAGGTTACTATTATAATGTTACTAGTGACTCGCCCTTGCTTCACTTCGGAAACTGTAATTTATTATTGATTTCTCCACTATTTAATGGATGCTATCTATATATATATAAATAAAATTGGAGTGTCTGTTTGTAATATTGAAATAACCGCTTTTTACTACATGCATATCAATATATATACGGTACATACACCAAAATAGCATTTTTTACAATTTTTGTCTGTCTGTCTGTCTGTTTGTTCCGGCTAATCTCTGGAACAGCTGGACTGATTTTGACGAGACTTTCACTGGTAGGTAGCTGATGATATAAGGAGTAACTTAGGCTACTTTTTTTAGACTAGCTTCACCCCGCGGCGTCACCCGCACTACGAAAATAGCCGCGGGTAAGACCGCGGGACTCAGCTATTAATAATAAAATTTAGTGTTTCCGAAGCGAAGCGAGGGCGGGTCGCTAGTTATACATATAAGCCTTCCTCTTCAATCACTTTATGTGTTAAAAAAACCGCATCAAAATCCGTTGCGTAGTTTTAAAGATTTACGCATACATAAGGATATAGGGACAGAGAAAGCGACTTTGTTTTATACTATATAGTGATGATGTGACAATCATCACGTGACAATCGCAACCACCAAGTGGTATGGGACTTAAGCCCCATCTGTCGGCGTTCGATGGAGTCAACTATTCACCGATCGAGCGGAGTAGAGATGGATCGTACTAGGTAAATCAGATACTAGGTCTACCTGTTCCTTTCCTGTAAAAAGACTAAGTATTGTGGACTCAGCCGTGGCAACGTTATATAATATACTATGTATTAGGTAAATTATAAAATAATATTGCCCGAATGTGTCCTGGCTTCGCTCAAAACTTTTTTAGGTTTAGATGACCCTTCTCCCTCGGGACGGATCCCCAACAATCATGACAACCCTTAACGTGGTAGGTTTTATAACGCTAACGAGATGGAGTATTGACATTAAGGTTTTATTTAATTATTTATTTAATTCTATGTTGTTGTAACGAATGTGTGTCCAGTTGTTCTTTGGACATTGAGCTATGCATTTAGAACAAGATTTTTGAATTAATTACAATATCTCACTAAATAAAAAGATGTGTGGTATCGTGGAACACCGGATAGGAACGAAGTTCCATATTATAACAATTATAATTTTAAGTTCTATTCGAGGTATAAAGAAAATAATTATTCAGGTATACATTTTTTATTATGATTATGATTTTTTATTGATAAAAATAAAAATAATCGCAAGGGTCAATCACTCCGCAGTGCAAAGAAGCAGCCTCGCCCTGGGGGAACCGTCTGCATGATCACGGTATCCCTCTACGCCAAGAACGTCTGTCAACTGTGTAACATCTCGTTACTGCAATTCAGGAATTGTTGAATTTACGTGCAGCGACATTTGTTGATAACAAACTAAATAAAAAAAGTGTCGTGACAACTTTTCGTAAGAATTTTTTCCGTCTAGCCCCCTTTCACAACGCGCGATAAGGAACTTCGTTCCAATTATAAATATGATAAAAACACACCTAATTTACGTACATACGTACGTCGTTACTATAAATGCGTATAAGTACCCATTTTGGTTTAAAGGTACGAACAGTCGTTCTACAATCCAATTGAGGTTTTGCCTCAGTGTGGTAGAGGTCTGCAATCAAGTTTTAAGGTATGTATGTGCGTCAGTAACCATTTAACACCAATTCGACAGGGAGCTTTTTCACCCAGCATTCATAAAAAAAACGAAACTTAACGCCGCTGAAAGCAGAAGAGTAGCTTACACATCTGATGGAGAGTGAACATCGCCACTCAAGGATATTGGTAATTCAAAAATCTAATTTACTTTTATACTTTATAAAAAATTGGTCTAAAATAATTCACGTAACGTAATCTTTTCTTAAAACCGCCAGAAGAATCTGTTGTCAGCGATAATAAGATATTTTCCTAAAAGGTTTTCATTTGACATAGAGAGCTTTTTGATTTTCGCTCTGCAAAGTCTAGATTTCTTGAAACTATGATTAAAATTTATAAATTTTTGTTTCATTTCTTATTTGACCTTATAAACGACTTGTACCTTAAAGATTTAACTAAGAAAAGGCATATTCTCTTTTAGACATGTCGATTATAAAGGCAAATTACAGGTATATATCGTAACGATATATGTATACCATTCTAGTATGTATTCTATTGTACTTTTTGACGAAGCATGTTGCTGATAATTCTATTTCTGTAATCTGACGAAGCGTGTTGCGGATAATAACATATTCTAGTATGTTACTGTACTAGTATGTTAAAAAAGATGGGATGACGACATACGACAAGTGGCAGGCGTCACATGGAACAGAGTGGCTCAAGAAAGACATGAGTGGAAAAGGTTGGAGGAGGCCTTTGTCGATTGGCAAACAGATCTGCAGAAAAGAAGAAAAATTCAAATAATAGGCTAGATTAAGGTTTAAATAAAATTTAAGATTTCTATATATTTTTATTTAATTTTAGTCATATAATTGTAATATGGATCTGAATAAAAGGCTATATTATTGTTATTATTATTTAGTATGTTACTAAGTAGGATAGTGATTTTTCACACAGCTGTCACACGTGAGTTTTTTTGATTAACTACCGGGAGAAGCGTTTTAGATGAATCTTTTATCTTCATTCGGTTATTTATTGAATTAAGTTATCAATCAGAAGGTAAAGGCTGTGTGTAATCGATTGCATAAGCAAATTCGACACACTTAATCCGTAATTAATACTTTCATACAACTGATAAATAAATAAGATATCACATAACATGCATTTAATGATAGTTTGAAGTACTTATGACGTATATTATAAAATATCTTAAACTTCAATTACAATGTTGAGTTAAACGCAACTTTTAATGAAGTTCCAGAAGTTTAAAGCTTAAGTTTATGTTAGTGGTGTTGTTCTTCGGTCGCAATGCCCTCAAGCAATGTTGAGTTCGGTGGGAGCCATTCGCAACTTGTATGCTGAGATGAACAAACCTGAATTAAAAAAAAAAAAGTGTGTGTGTCCGCTCCGACGCACGACTGGAGTTTACTGGATATAAAAAATTAAACGAAACAATACGAGAAATAGTTCTATATTACGACAACACGATACACTACAGATTATTAACAAATTAACGAGACACAAAACAAACGACTAACAAATATATGAAAATACAATAATGAGAGAAACGCGCGATCAGTACGAGGCTTTGTGGCGGACTGCCGGCGCAGCAGCCCGGCGTCACCTGCGATAACGCGGCCGCGCGTTGGCTCCTGATTGGCGCGCGCACGCATCACGCAATCAGGAGCCAATCAGGCGCATAACGCATTTCGTGTGACATGCTAGTACGATTTTGATTGGCGCGCGCACGCATCACGCAATCAGGAGCCAATCAGGCGCATAACGCATTTCGTGTGACATGCTAGTACGATTTTGGTCCCCATAATTTTCATACCCCGGGCCTATATATGTAAATCGATTCTAAAGGAGTAAACTCCAAAAACACGTGTACAATTCACGCGTGGTAGAAATGAAATAAATTTTCGGGAAGACGATAATTGTAGGTTTTAGTAATGATTATTGTGCTACAAATTTTGATAATTATTTTAAATATTATTCGTCTAAAATAAATTTAATTATAATTCGTATTTGTAATAACAGAGATTGATTTAGAATCTATTATGTACGAATATTAGTTACGAGGTAGAGCACAAAAAGAACCACATTCGTGTTTCTTATTCATAAACAATCTTTCTTATATTCATAAGAAATTCATGCTTCCTATCTTTAATGCTTCCTATCTCATTTTCTCCCATGTTAAATCTTATGAATTTATATGTCTGTCTCTTTTTACTGTCGATTTTTTGTTTCATCGACTTTTAAATCACGACGCTAAAGAATATTTCACTTAAAAAATGGCAACATTCCAAGAAATACATTATTTTTAAGTTGTTATTATTACATGTTAAAAGTTTTGCACGAGAATTACTGGCATCAAAATAAAATATAATAGCACTTTGGATTTTTCCGAAAATAACATGTTTTATAATCACATTATAATTGTTCTTTTGAATTAATTTATAACAGTTTTATTTCGAGTTCTTGTTATATATTTTAATTGTTTTTAAAGATAAATGTGATTAGGTTACACTTAATTCTCTGTGGCTGTTGTTGGTCTTGAATATCATCGACATAATATTAATAAGAGCAAATAATTCGGGCCGTTTAAAAGTACTCTGAATTGAAACCTCGATTAAAGAAAAATAATCTTTACATATCGATTACAAATTTTTATTGTACAATCAATCTAAAATTTATTCTGCAAGAAAACATAATGCTAAGGGTACATCGAAATCAATTTAACGTAGTTTCCTTTCTGCCTGACAAATCAAGTACTTGTAATCAAAAAATGAACCACAATTGTCAGTGAAACTGCTGCGAAACCAATTTTTCAATTTGATCATGCGGTATTCATGCCATTCGTTCCACTTTCATAGGCCAATAAAGATAAACTTTATTCAGAGGTTCCATTATAATAAAATAAATCCTTAGGACAAAAACACTGTCCAGAGACATCCGCAGTGGCATTAAATCCTAAACAATTGCGCAAGAAACGTCAAGTAAAAAGGTCTGAATCGTCTTTGATCATCCAGTACAGGATTATATTTTATTTCCACTAAAAGTCCTTCATAAGGCTGGAGCAACTTTCGTGTCGTAATATCAAAAGATTTTTTGTAGAATTATAGCTTACTCCCTACAAAAAAACAAGGTTTACGTCAGTTGTCATGAAATTATCAGTTTGTCATTTAAGTAAACTTTCAAAACTTTAGTGAAAGTTGAAAAATTTGGTTTTTTTTTTATTGCTTAGATGGGTGGACGAGCTCACAGCCCACCTGATGTTAAGTGGTTACTGGAGCCCATAGACATCCACAACGTAAATGCGCCACCCACCTTGAGATACAAGGTCTCAAGTATAGTTACAACGGCTGCCCCACCCTTCAAGCCGAAACGCATTACTGCTTCACGGCAGAAATAGGCAGGGTGGTGGTACCCACCCGCGCGGACTCACAAGAGGTCCTACCACCAGTAATGTAGGAAATTTATAATTCTAAAGATAATTTCTACCCAAACACTCTTTTGTTTGTTTTTGTGGCTATGTGTACGTTTTTATACGCACTTATTTAAATTTTAGTTTCATTTTTCCTGTTTGTGTGTTTCCTGTTTGTTCCTTCGAGCAACACAAAATAAAAAAATGGATAGAGTGTAATAATACTGTTTGTACTTAAAAGCTTAATTTTTTATTCTTCCTTTTAACTTCGCTATAATAACGGAACTGAGAAATATAATCACAAAAACACAACAGTCCTTAATGAATAAGTTCAATCAATATGGTAATAATGTTAGTTCAATGTGAGCTTTAACGTTATTAGATGGTAAAAAAATTAATGTGTTTTTTATTGCCTTTATAGCCAGAAGCATACAACCCACCTGATTGTAAGAAGTCACCGTTGCCCATGGACATCAGTAGTGCCACCTAGACCGCTACTTAGTGCGAAAGTATAATATAGTATAGTATTACATTTTCTTTAAACTTTCCATTTATGATTATGACTTTCAGATACAAATATACATAAGTAATAATTGTAAATGCAAGATCTTAAATACTTTAAGCCGACATTAAAGAGATTTTATCAAAGAATGAATATGGAGCATTTAATGTGGAAAGCCTGAAAATTGCGTCATAAAATTGGCATGAATCCAGAAATTTACGACAAAAGTTCATCTGAAGCGTCGTAAATTCGAGTATTCCTCATTTACGGCCTTAGATTGTCCGAGTTACATTTTTAAACAATTACCCGATCATGTTAATTAAAAGACCAGATAAAATATAGAACAAAGTTACAGAAAAACATTCGTTTCTTTATTGGATTATTGATTTTGAGAGAATTTAAATTAGGAAATACAAAGCTATACTACCTATTAGTAGAAAAGCCACGTGTAACAGTTTACTTGAAAATAGAAATGAGTTGTAAATTTAAAAAACTTTAATATATAAAAATTCAAATTCTGTCAGTTTTCCCAAGAATATCATCTGATATTAGTGTGTACATCAAATTGGAAACAAATATGAACTACTTTTGAAATATCAGTACCTTATATTTACAAGGAAACTTTATTACTATTATTTTTTAGTTCTGGCGATAGGGTGTTGTGTTGTGAGTGCGCGCGGATTGGCATTGCCTTTCTTAATCTCTGGAAGCTCATGCTTTCCAGTTTGAAGGATAGGACTGCAGTGGCTGTTTATTTAAAAGTATTTTACGAAAACCAACAGCGACAACCATGTGCAATGTACCTAATATTCAAAAGAAATATTTGATTGTTTTGTCCGTAATCTATGCGTTCACACATGGCTTATTGGATTGGGATATGGGTATGTTTTCGTTATTTTATTCATACATACTACAATCGGTGACAGCACGAATGCTTTCAACAAAAGCGTATGTTTCATTTAGATTTTGACGCCACTGCATCCTTTAATATCAGAAAACATGAGAGATGAGATCACTGTCACGTTTTTATTATTATTTTTTTATTACCTTGATATGTGGACGAGCTCACAGCCCACCTGGTGTTAAGTGGTTACTGAAGCCCATAGACATCTACAACGTAAATGCGCCACACACCTTGAGATATAAGTTCTAAGGTCTCAGTATAGTTACAACGGCTGCCCCACCCTTCAAACCGAAACGCATTACTGCTTCACGGCAGAAATAGGCGGGGCGGTGGTACCTACCCGTGCGGACTCACAAGAGGTCCTACCACTAATATAAAAATGGTCACGTTTATAATGTACACCAAAATTACCTTACAGCGGCAGTTCTCGGCGGCAACGTAATGAAAGATGTCGGTACCGGGGGCTGTGTCTTCATCGCAGTGCCTCAAACGTACAATGAGCGGTATCCTCGTACCGTACACACATACAGGATGATAGGACCTCTTGAACGGAAACTCCCAATCGGAAATCTGAAAAATATTTAAAAAATGGCAGCCGTTGTATACTGAGACCTTAGAACTTATATCTCAAGATGGGTGGCGCATTTACGTTGTAGATATATATGTGCTCTAGTAACTACTTAACACCAGGTGGGCTTTGAAGTCGGCCACCCATTTAAGTAATAAAAGAAATAAAATAAAAAATGTCAATTTCTATACTACTACTAAACTATGACAGACACCTTTCATGGGGTGCCAACAACAACTGCACGAAACTTAATCACAATCGAATGAATAACTTAAAAACGCATATAATACAAAATATACGCAAGAGAGTTCTTAATTTAAATCGATAAATGTACTATATGCAATTTATAGTTTGCGGTCAGATCAAAAGCCTCTTCAAGTATGCGAAACAAACCTTTCGGTTTCGATCGGTGAGCTTAAAATTAAATGTTACTGAAAGTTATTTGTACAGTTACGACGATTGCACATAGGATACAAATTTTTACTAATTTAGGTACAACTTCATACGTAAATATTTATGTATAAATACGTTGTACTTAAAACATACAAATTATCAAAATCCGTTCAGGCGCCTAAGAGTATATTTTTTAAAGAATGTCGAAAAATATGTACCTACTTTGTTTGGATATTGTTATAGAAATATTAATTTTGATGTTTTAAGGTATGTCTATGTTCACGATTGACTTCCACGGTGAAGGAATAGCATCGTGTAATAAAAATCAAACCCGCAAAATTATAATTTGCGTAATTACTGGTGGTCTGCGCGGGTAGGTACTACCATCCTGCCTATTTCTGCCGTGAAGCAGTAATGCGTTTCGGTTTGAAGGGTGAGGCAACCGCAACTATACTGAGACCTTAGAACTTATATCTCAAGGTGGGTGGCGCATTTACGTTGTAGATGTTTATGGGCTCCAGTAACCACTTAACACCAGGTGGGCTGTGAGCTGGTCCTCCCATCTAAGCAATAAAAAAAAAGGTCGAACCTTGACACCAAGCTATGTGTGTCATTATTTAGACTACACTAGACTATAGATGCAGACGTATCTGATACCAAATAGAATATACCTCGATAGGAACTAATGATTCAAATCTGTACGATATTAACCGTTTGGATTTAATTTCAGGCACTAATAAAAATCTAAAAGTCTGTTTATCTAAAAAAAAAAAACATTTCATCAATGTATACATAAATACTTTATTCACTATTAGAAATGGACTTTTTCATGCGTTAATCTCTGATACATGTCAATCAAACTTTGTCTAAATAAATTTGAAACCTTAATCNCCGAAAAATGTGACGGTAAATTTTTTTCCAACGCCGATAAGGAAGTTTCACTTCAATTTTTACTAATTTAGGTACAACTTCATACGTAAATAATTATGTATAAATACGATGTACTTAAAATATACAAATCATCAAAATCCGTTCAGGCGCCGAAGAGTACATTTTTTTAAAGATTGTCGAAAAATACCTATATATACTTTGTTTGGATATTCTTGTAGAAATATTAATTTTGATGTTTTAAGGTATGTTTATGTTCACGATTGACTTCCACGGTGAAGGAATAGCATCGTGTAATAAAAATCAAACCCGCAAAATTATAATTTGCGTAATTACTGGTGGTCTGCGCGGGTAGGTACCACCACCCTGCCTATTTCTGCCGTGAAGCAGTAATGCGTTTCGGTTTGAAGGGTGAGGCAACCGTAACTATACTGAGACCTTAGAACTTATATCTCAAGGTGGGTGGCGCATTTACGTTGTAGATGTTTATGGGCTCCAGTAACCACTTAACACCAGGTGGGCTGTGAGCTGGTCCTCCCATCTAAGCAATAAAAAAAAAGGTCGAACCTTGACACCAAGCTATGTGTGTCATTATTTAGACTACACTAGACTATAGATGCAGACGTATTGTTATTGAGTGATTTACTGAAGCATGCAATATGCATTAATAAATGGCCATCGCCACTGATACCAAATAGAATATACCTCGATAGGAACTAATGATTCAAATCTGTACGATATTAACCGTTTGGATTTAATTTCAGGCACTAATAAAAATCTAAAAGTCTGTTTATCTAAAAAAAAAAATATTTCATCAATGTATACATAAATACTTTATTCAATATTAGAAATGGACTTTTTCATGCGTTAATCTCTGATACATGTCATACATCATACATACAATCAAACTTTGTCTATAAATTTGAAACCTTAATCTTGGCATCGGAGGCAAAAGGTCGGATCGGATTTTAGAAAAACTAAAATCAACCAATGCTTGGTTAGTTTACATTTATGTTTACATTACTGTTTAGATCAATCTTGCATATAAATTTTATCTTAAAAATGTTTGTAAAGATAATAATAGTACACTTTGAAACCTTCAAATTGTAATCTTACGTCGAGAGATAAATTATGAAACCGAATACTTCTCTAGAATCACATCTTCCACCGCATGAAGGTACTTTCACATTGTCCCAGCACCTCCTTCCTTTATCATCTCGCTGCTCAGCTCTGGCTAAGTACACACGTCGAGCACATGGAGATAACGCTCGGATCCACACTACACTACATAGCGTGACGTATAATACAAAAAGCAAAATTTTGCCCATTCTAGTAGGTTTTAACAATCTATAAATGAAAAAAATCTTTCATTCTAATTTTGTGGGTGGCGCATTTACGTTGTAGATGTCTACGGGCTCCAGTAACCACTTAACACCTGGGGGGGCTGTGAGCTCGTCCACCCATCTAAGCAATAATAATAATAATCTAATATTTCAAAAAAAAAAGACATGCCCGCTGAGTTTCTTGTCAATTCTTCTCAGGACGAAGGCTAATTCTTGTGAATTGGCGGTAGTTCTTTTGACGTTCAACAAGTATGTACTTTCATTTATGTTGAATAAAACTTTTTTGATTTGATTTGATTTGAATAAAAAAAAGTTACCTATAATTAAAGAATCATAAACTTCATACTAAACTTAATAAAGGAACAAACATTTTCTCACCCACGAATCTTAATATAAATTTTGCAACAAAAACAACTGATTACCTACGCATAGACGTACACTCCAACTGAGGGATTACAGATAACTGTAAAATTACAGAGGGACTGACTCTCTTGAACTCGCAGTTTTTCCCGCCCACTGAACATTACTGTAAAACTTTCCGCGCGTTTAACTTATTACAGTGAGCTACAATAAAAAGGGTATAAAATAACGACAAAATAAATTCCGAGTCAGGAGTTTGTTGGTCTTCTGCCTCAGTTACTCGTATATATGCAAATTAAGATTTTTATAACCGCTGTAAATAAGGCGTAAAGACAAGGGGAATGTAGAATTCGAATGGTTGTCGATTCAAAAGTTCTATAGGAAGCAATGTATTAGATAGCTTATAAACTTTAAATCGAATAGCTAAAGTAGCAGCTTTTGTTCAAAATAAATTCCAAGGCGTACAAAAAATATTGAACGTAAAAAGGTTGTGCTAAAGAGACTCTTTGGAAAACAGAAAAATCCTTGCTTGAAATAAAGAAAATGCAAAACACTAGACATATTATCAAATATTTATGTTCCCTTTCCAAGAATTAGGCTGTGGTCGGTGTGTGTGGTGGGCCAAGGCAATGTTCGACTTCGGCGAGTATATCAATTCCCAGAAGGATTCGATGGAACGAGAGAGCAAAAACTTATCCTCTCCGCACCGATCCGTCGTCCGAAGAGCTTTCGCCCGACTCCAATTCCTGTTGGGGGCGTCCTCCCCCCCAGTGCAGGTTACGGGGCGACCTGAGGAGGCGAGGCCGCGCGGAACGCTACCTGCACTCTAGTACCCTGTATGAGAGCAGTTCTATGGTTCTGCTCTGGACGAGCAACGGACGTGTAATCACTATATCGCAGTCTAGCGGGGTATTCCGGGACACTAACAGCACCGCCCGGGGCGGCCTGACAGACCGCCGCACCAAGATGGCCGTCGACTAGCGCCTGGACGATCCGTCAGTCGGGCATCCTATGGGGGCGCCGCGAATCTGGTTGTAGTGTTGAAGGCGGGAAACCCCTTACTCTGACCGGGTTCTGACACCGGACTGTATCGGACGTCGGGTAAGGGAGTAAAAAAAAAGTCGTTTGGTGGATAGGGTCTTAAACTCAATCTTGAACTAGCGGTCTGATCCCAACATCTGCCGACCGTCAAGTCACATACTCCGCACGCTCCCTAGTTGCAGACACGTCGTATGCGGATCGACCTCTTGGCTGAAAAAAAAGGGATTAAGCTATCTCTCTTCTTCATAGTTCCCTCACTGCTGAGAATCGCGACCACATATGACTTTCCTCCTCATAGCTTTCGGTCATGGGTGGCATGGACCGCATATTAAGCTATATGAAAGAGTTATTAGAGATGGTTCCGGCCATATCATATTTTTATTGCTTAATTGTTTGGACGAGCTCACGGCCCACCTGGTGTTAAGCGATTACCGGAGCTCATAGACATCTACAACGTAAATGTCGCCACCTACCTTGAGATATAAATGCTAGAATCTCAGTATAGTTACAACGACTGCCCCACCCTTCAAATCGAAACGCATTACTGCTTCACGGCAGAAAGAGGCAGGCCGATGGTACCTACCAACGCGGACTCACAAGAGGTCCTACCACGAGTAATTACACGAATTATAATTTTGCGGGTTTGATTCGATTTGATTTGATTTGTGTCTTACAATATCATTCAAAGAATGAAGTAATTTCTATGAATTCACAAACTGTATTTAACTGTTAAAATTGAAACAATTGTCTTTCTTTACGAAAAAAAAGAACATATTTAAAATACGGCTCGAATTCCCTAAACGAGTCTTTAAGTAAATAAAATTTATGTTAATAGTCAAGTTCCGTGTTTTAATTTCCAACATTCATTTCTAAAAAGGTTTTAAGTAATTTCAGTTTGTATTGTTGATGAAAACCGAATTAAGATGGAATAACAACGGCTCTACCGGGGCAGTTTGCTCTCAATATTTTCGCAGACTAATTGCGACGATAGAATCAAACTCGAACGTACAGGTACAAATTCAGGTTAAGTGGGACAGGTGTGAATGGAAAAAGTCAACGAATTGTGAATGAGGCGCTTCGGAATGAAAACTCATTTCGTGGTTTCGGTATCTCAATTTCTTTTAACCGGATCGAAAAAAAAAGCGTTTCTGTCTTTGGCTTCTTTTTTTTTTAATACATTTGAGGATATGATGGAACTTTATTTACTACTTGAATTAAAAATTAACTCGTTTACCCGTAGCCTAACTATATTAATTCAATTTCCATTTGTCAACCTACATTTTTAATGCTTATTTTAAATTAAAACAGACTTTAAGTCCGGAAGAAAATAAATAAACACGTAGATTGATTAGCCTAATTCTTCAACATGACTGGCGGCATTTCGATCCTGCCTCTGGGCTCTGTTAACTCCTTAATCTAATATATAAAATTCTCGTGTCACAGTTTTCGTTGCCATACTCCTCCGAAACGGCTTGACCGATTTTAATGAAATTTTTTGTGCTTATCCGATATCTATGAGAATCGAGAAATGTTAGGGGTAGTCCACCCCTAAATTTTTATTTTTATTTTTTGGACAAAATTTTTAATTTCTATTTTTTTATGATACAGCATACAAAAATACATACAACCCTAAATTGCACCCCTCTACGATCAACCCTTATTTTTTATTTGCTAATTAAAAACTAAATTTTTTGCAAGATTTTTGTTTTTATTTTGTCATGATTTAGAATAAAAAATTTCATATTGCTCTGAAATTTTCACCCCTCTACGATCAACCCCTATTTTTTATTTGTTAATTATAAATTTTAAATTTTTTGGTAAGATTTTATCTAATATATAAAATTCTCGTGTCACAATGTTCGTTCCCATACTCCTCCGAAACCGCTTGACCGATTCTCATGAAAATTTTTAAGCATATTCAGTAAGCCTGAGAATTGGCTACTATCTATTTTTCATACCTCTAAGTGATTAGGGTTGTCCACCCCTAACATATTTTTTTTATTTGGATTTTTTTTTTTGTTATAATGAGGTATTATGTGGTTGAATGAGGTTTTGTTATTTTTATTATATATTCCCTCATCGTTCACAGCACTACATACCTCTTTCACTCATTTACCACATCCTTACACACTTACAATAAGTAAGTTTTTTTTTTCTACACTAGAAATTCCCTAGAAATCTTATAAATATGGCAAAACAATGTTTGCCGGGTCAGCTAGTCTAATATATAAAATTCTCGTGTCACAGTTTTCGTTGCCATACTCCTCCGAAACGGCTTGACCGATTTTGATGAAATTTTTTGTGCTTATCCGGTATCTATGAGAATCGGCCAACATCTATTTTTCATCCCCCTAAATGTTAGGGGTAGTCCACCCCTAAATTTTTTTATATATTTTTTAGACAAAATTTTTAATTTCTATTTTTGTATGATACAGCATACAAAAATACATACAACCCTAAATTTTCACCCCTCTACGATCAACCCTAATTTTTTATTTGCTAATTAAAAAATTTAAAAATTTTTGCGATAATTTTGTTTTTATTTTGTCATGACGTAGATTTAAAAAAATCATATTACTCTGAAATTTTCACCCCTCTATGATCAACCCCTATTTTTTATTTGTTAATTATAAACTTTAATTTTTTTGGCAAGTTTTTTTATTTTATTTTGTTATGACTTAAAATAAAAAAAATCATATTACTCTCAATTTTCACTCTTATATGATCAACCCCTATTTTTCCACCCCGATTAATATTTTTTTTTCTATGCACAGATCTGCAATAAGGTTGCAAGATGGCAATCAAATTTTATAATTGTAGTACGATAGATTCTTATTCAGAGTTTATAATTTCAAGTTCCTTTAATTATGATTTTTTTTAAATTGAATTTGATCTCCCGCCCTCGCCGGTCGACTACTGATCAACTATCAATTGATCAGCTATCCCCGCCAGGTGTCACCACTCATTCAGCAAACATCACGTAGTAGGGATGAGGACGAAGCCGGTCTCCTGTCTTACTTACTCACTATACATCATAGATTATACACTTAATATATAATTTGAGAGCTATACAATACTATACATTTTTCAGCCATGTTTTTTTGGTTTTATTTGTGTATCAATAGTATGTTCAGTAGGTCTGAGAATCGGCTACTATCTATTTTTCATCCCCCTAAATGTTAAGGGTGGTCCACCCCTAAATTTTATTTGTTATTTTTTAGACAAAAATTTTTGTTTTTATTTTTTTATGATACAGCATACAAAAATACATACAACCCTAAATTTTCACCCCTCTACGATCAACCCTTATTTTTTATTTGCTAATTAAAAACTTTAAAATTTTTTGCGAGAATTTTGTTTTTATTTTGTCATGACGTAGAATAAAAAAATTCATATTACTCTGAAATTTTCACCCCTCTACGATCAACCCCTATTTTTTATTTGTTAATTATAAACTTTAATTTTTTTGGCAAGATTTTCATTTTTATTTTTATTTTGTCATGAATTAAAATAAAAAATCTGATGTTACTCTCAATTTTTCATCCCTCTATGATCAACCCCTATTTTTTATTTGTTAATTATAAACTTTAATTTTTTCGGCAAGTTTTTTATTTTGTTTTGTCATGACTTAAAATAAAAAAAATCATATTACTCTCAATTTTCACTCTTATACGATCAACCCCTATTTTTCCATCCCGATTAATATTTTTTTTATTCTATGCACAGATCCGCAATAAGGTTGCAAGATGGCAATCAAATATTATAATTGTAGTACGATAAATTCTTATTCAGAGTTTATAATTTCAAGTTCCTTTAATTATGATTTTTTTTAAATTGAATTTGATCTCCCGCCCTCGCCGGTCGACTACTGATCAACTATCAATTGATCAGCTATCCCCGCCAGGTGTCACCACTCATCCAGCAAACATCACGTAGTAGGGATGAGGACGAAGCCGGTCTCCTGTCTTACTTACTCACTATACATCATAGATTATACACTTAATATATAATTTGAGAGCTATACAATACTATACATTTTTCAGCCATGTTTTTTTGGTTTTATTTGTGTATCAATAGTATGTTCAGTAGGTCTGAGAATCGGCTACTATCTATTTTTCATACCCCAAAGTGAAAAGGGTTGTCCACCCCAAACATTTATTTTTTATTTTTATTTTTTGGATATTTTTTTTTGTTTATAATGAGGTATTATGTGGTTAAATGAGGTTTTTTTTCTACAGTAGAATTTCCTTAGAAATCTTATTTAAGGCAACACAACGTTTGCCGGGTCAGCTAGTTATTTATAAAGATGTCTTAATGTTATTCTTATTATAGTTTTTTATCCCCTAGCTGAGCCCTTGCTCGCTCACCGGTCCTGGTAAAACTGGAAAGGCCTCCGGGCCACCAGTAATCTCTATAAACATAAAAAAAATGTATTTATCTTTTGAAGTCGTCGTGGCCTAAAGGATAAGACGTCCGGTGCATTCGTATCTAGCGATGAAACGGTGTTCGAAACCCGCCGGCTGGTAACAATTTTTCTAATGAAATACGTACTTGACAAATGTTCACGATCGACTTCCACGGTGAAGGAATAACATCGAGTAATAAAAATCAAACCCGCAAAATTATAATTTGCGTAATTACTGGCAGTAGAACCTCATCTGAGTCCGCACGGTTAGGTACCATGTACCATCATCCCGCCTACTTCTCCCGTGAAGCAGTAATGCGTTTCGGCTTGAAGGGCAGCGCAGCCGTTGTAACTATACTGAGACCTTAAAACTTATATCTCAAGGTGGGTAGCGCATTTGCGTTGTAAATGTCTATGGGCTCCAGTAACCCCTTAAAACCAGGTGGGCAGTGAGCTCGTCCGTCTAAGCAATAAAAAAACCCGAACGTACTTGCCACCTATCTACTGGTGTGTGGTCTTCGCATAAAATTCTGGTATTTTTTGCCTTACTGTATACAGTAAAGCATCCTTAAAAATCAGTACAGCTAACGGAATCAAAGACTTACCAAATTTACTGTTCATAATTCTATCGTCTGACTCCGGTCCTGTTATTAAATGTATAATTTTCCAGCGGACAAGACGTTTAGTTAAATTTAACGTTTATCTTATTATTTTCCAGTCCTTTTCTCGGCATTAGGGCTAATTGGTTGGCAAAATTAAACATAAAATTTTCTGTACACTTAGTTGCAAAGTAGATCCTATTCGTATAAAACGACCTTTAAATATTAATGTTATTTAAAACTGAATAAATTACTTTTTTATAACAGATACCTATATAAGCTAAGTATTATTATCTTCTTTCTTGTTCACAATCAGTTAATTGCTTATAGCACTTATTGACATGCTATATAAAAACAAAAGTTAGAGATAAGAGGAGGGTCGTGATAAATTTTTTTTTGTCTATTTCACTGTTGATAATGCCGCATTCTCCCCCTCCCTGACTTACATTCCTCATGTCTGAGGGTCGTGACCATCTACTCCCATTATCCTTCTCTGCATTATGTTCCGCCATCTTCCTCTGTTCTTGGCGGTGTGTATGGCATCGTAGAGTGGTGTGGATTTGGTCAGACCAGCGCATTGGATTCCGGCTACGAGATTTTTCCCTGCAATCTTGCCAGTTACTATCAATTTTTCAAGAATGTCATTGTTCTTTCTGGTAATGTAACCGAAATAATGTGGCCACGAGATTCTCATTAAATTAATTAATTTTCAAAAAGCTCCCTATACATATGGGACCCCGTTGGATTGCCCGTTCTGGGACCCCGTTAGATTACCCATTCCTGTAGATAGATAGTTCCTATAGCCTGTCTACTCCAGCTAGTCCATAGCTTCGCCTACCCATCAATGTAGACAAAAAAAAGTGTTTTTTGTCATTTAAAAATATAAAACCGACTTCAATAAAATAAAAGTTAGAATATCATTAACATGGTCGAAGTCAATGACAATTTGCATTATTACGGAAAATATCATTTTAGAATATCAAATTTGCATTATCACGGAATACGCAAAAACTACCGGACAGATCCTAATAGAATTGGAATGCGATTACAAGGGGACCACCAGATTTCAAATAAAACGAATCATCTAGAATAAAGTTTTGAGGTAGTAAGATTAAAAAATAAAACAGTCGCACTTAGAACCTCCTCCTTTATACCTCCTCCTTTATTGAAGTCGGTTGAAAATATTTTTATACAGAGACCGTTTAAAATTTTACTTCGGAACATCTTTCAACTTTTTAAATAAATAAAAGTGATGTAAGTCTAAAGAGACACTTAAGTCTCACGTTAATCTTTTAAACAAAAAACAGCGATACAATAAATGAAAAGTTTTCAAGGGAAAAAATCCGACGAGTTACGATACTTGAACTGCTTAGTCGTTTTTCATTACTCGTAAAAGGAAACTTTCATGAAACAAATGCCGTATTATATAGGTAGATTGTTGAGGTAGCTTTTCGTCTTTAGCGTAATATATAGGGGAGGGAAGCGCGTTGTAATATTTACGCATATGTATTTAGGGCAGAGCAGTGGTTGAGACGTATGTAGATCTCACGTTCCAAATTGGGTTTACTGGTGGTAACGTTTATGTGCTCAAGTAACCACTGAACACCAATCACTTAGTATTAAAAAAAAGATGTGTGATGTTGTGGGACACCGGATAGGAACGAAGTTCCTTATTATAAAAATATTAATTTTAAGTTCTATTCGAGGTATAAAGAAAAAAAAAATGGAGGTTTCGCAACAACCCATGCTCATTCGGTAACGTGCGAACTTATTGTGGTACATTTTATTCACGGTGGTTTGCATAAGAGTTAGTGTATTGCGCAAACGAACGCTCTGAGATCGTGGTCAATGGATCGTACGTTATTACAAAGTAAAGTCGTACACTGTGTGCACTAATAATAAAAATCTTACGTTACGGACGTTTTTTTCCGGTTAGGGTACCCCTCCGCATTGTCCCATATGGAACTTCGTTCCAAAAAACTTTGTACGGTTAAATTAATCTGTATCTAATGATAAAGATGGGCCAAAGAAGTAACAGAATTATGTTCTAGTTAAAAAAAGGGAAATAAAGGAAGACAATAATTTAGATGGGAAGATGACATTAAAAAAGTGACGGGAACGGCTTGAATGAGAAAAAAACAGCATAGAACTTGGAAAACCTTTAGGGAGGCCTAAGCTGTACAGCAAGATGACCAAATACTGGTGTTGAATAAGAAAACTAGATCATAAGTGTATACTAACTAACGTATTTAAGTTTTTAATATATGCCTTATTTATTTATAATAAGATAGAAAAATGTTACTTATTTATTTTTCATGTTGTTAATAAAGGCTATCTTTATCTTTAATGATAAACGTACCACAGTTAACTGAATTCAATGTTATAATAATGCAAAGTTACATTAAACGTGTTATAACAGCGATAGATTTGTATCGTACATTTCTTTCAAAATCTATTACGGTTCCATTAACGTTTTGTGGCTGAATTATCGTGTAGCTGAATAGTTGAGCAACTAAAAATTTTATCGAGCGGAGCGATTTATTTTGTGAAAATAATTTAGCGTTCTTAGTATCAGGGTCGAGCATCGTCTGTAAAATCTGTGTTGTTGCCAGTTTGAAAGGTTTCTCTACTTATTGTACTGTACCTAGCGATCTATATTATAAATTCAGACTGACTCGGTGATGAAATAAAAGTAGTAGTGCTCTTTATCTGGGTCTTTATTATGTATATTTATTATGTCAGTCTCTGCTACCACAGGGACTCCAAATTTGGAGCCGGATATTTATATAATACAACAGTAGAATTTTCAGATCAAATCTAGAATGTATCTTCAAATCTTACGTCGTCTTAATGCTTCCTCGTAAGCCACATACCTCATTAATGCTATAGACATAGATACAATGATATAGACAAGTGGTTTCGCACCGCTAAAATTTGGCTCTGCTATTAATGACATAGAATTTGGACTGACATTATTTTCTTTTTCAAATTACAAAAACTTCAGTATCGTGGTTAATTTTTTTGGAATTTCTTGAACCACAGCAAAACTAAGATGTACGTACAGTACTAATAGTACATTCTCGCTTACTATTCAGTTTATTTTAGTTTGTAATGTACTGTTTGCGAACATCAGAACAGAACGTGCCCTGACGTAAAATAGCCGACTTTATCGGTGTCAGTAAACGATGTAGGCGTTACCATTTCCTCAAATATCGCATTTCGGGAGATAAATCTGTATAAATTAATTTTGTTTTCTTTTAAGCTGTTTTGATGTATTTTGGAATTCCGCTTGTCAATTTGTATAATATGTCATTGCCTGCACATTTTTTATTATTTTTTTCGTTAGGTTGATAGACGAGCTCACAGCTCCTCTGGTTTTAAGTGGCTACTGGAGCCCATACACATCCGTCACGTCATATATTTATCCATAACTTTCTACCTAGAAGGATTTTTTTTTATTTATTTTTTATTTTATGAAAAAAAAAAACAGATTGTCCCAATATCGTTTACTTCATTATTCTCAAAGGCGCTAAGTAGCAGTTTGTAAGGGTGTAATCATGCGATCGCGTGCTTGCCCGATACTGCTCAAGCATGGTCGGCCACCGATCGCGCAGATGCCAGCCTTTCTAGGCAATTAGACAGCTTTGATTGAACGACCTGAGTGCTTTTTAAGTGTGGCCTTTTTATGAGATACCTTTTATCAGCTCATTGTTTACGACTCTGAGCAAATGTACAGCTTAGCTTGGGTCGTAAGCTATGTAGGTACTCAATATATAATTGTCCATTGAAGATGTTTCCTTACTGGTCTACAAAAAAAATAATGATATGTGGTGTCGTGGGAAACTGGATATGAACGAGGTTCCTTATTATAAAAATATTAATTTAATGTTCTATTCGAGGTATAAAGAAAATAAAACTGGAGGTTTCGCAACAATCCACGGTCATTCGGTAACGTGCGAACTTACTGTGGTACACTTCATTCACGGTTGTTTGCATAAGAGTTAGTGCATTGCGCAAACGAACGTTCTGAGATCGTGGTCTGTGAATGATAAAAAGATATCTTATAATATTTTTGTACGTTATTACAAAGTTAAGTCGTACACTGTGTGCACTACTAATTTGTACGTTACTACAAAGTGAAGTCGTACACTGTGTGCACTGCTAATAAAAATCTTACGTTACGGACATTTTTCCCGGTTAACGGACTTCTTGAACTTATGAAACTTCTCATGAAACTTCGTTCCAAAAACGCGTCGCTGGAATATTTTTTAAAGTGAAATAAAAATATGTGTATAAAAAGATGAGAAAGGTCGAGGTAGGTTTTATTTTGAAAATTTTAAATAAAGTCTACTCACATGTAAAAATAACAGGATATTTATAGGTAGTTTATTAGATTTCTTGTCATTATCCTGTTATCATATAAAATATTTGTTAAAGCCTTTGTAAATGTGACAGAACAATTCTTTGAGCTCATGTTTCATCCCAACAATAGGAACACATAAAGGACAAACATACTCATTAACATTAGTTTTTGTTAACACACCTAACAATTTGGCTATACATCAAAAACCATTTCGAATTTCTGATATTTCACTCACATGTGATACGTCTACTTAAAAATTGGTGTTGCAAAAACTGATTTATCTTTCTTAAATAAAACTCGACGAGAAACATGACGAGTTTCTTTACGTGTTTTTGTTTGAAACTCTTTTCTTTAGTCATCGTAAATAAAGGAAACGCGAAATTTAATTCTTATCTTTGAACAATTTCGAAGTTTGATTCTTTACGCCTCTCGCGTAGCCGTTTGAACTTGTAATTGCATGGTTCGCAGTCGTGTCGGAGGCCATCATCACGCTTAGCATTTCAAATTGCTTAGCACAGAGACGTCACGTACCGTTTTTGTGAGACGAATAAGTTGTTTTAAGATTCGAAATCAAGCACATATAGCTGCGTAACAATGACAATCATTGAAAATCACGAATTTATTATAAATACTAGCTGACCCGGCAGACTTCGTAGTGCCTCAATCGATAAATAAAAGGCCTAAACTTTTGTATAAAACAAACTTAAAACAAACAAAAGGAATCCGTCCGACGGGGGATACATCAAAGGAAAAACAAAATTGATATTTTTATTGAAAACCGAGCATTTTCATATTTATCTACCTTTTAAACCTTCTCTGGACTTCAACAAATAATTCAAGACCAAAATTAGCCAAATCTGTCCGGCCGTTCTCGAGTTTTAGCGGGACTAACTAACAGCAATTCATTTTTATATATATATAGATAGATAATAGAGTTATTTTAGTTTGTGAAACAGGAGTTCGGTAAAACTGTACTCGAGAAAAGAGGTTGTGTATTTACGACTGTCATTTTTCAAATTGATTCATTATTTATTTGGTATTGTAGTTTTTTCACTGGATTTCGCGATTCGTGAACATAATTAAAACTAATTATACGGTTTGAATATGTACGCATTTTTTAGTTGCATTTTCTAAAAAAGCGTAGTTTGGTTAGTTTTTTTTTTGTAAGCTATTATTTATTTTCCATTTTTAGTAGAATTTCAGTTTTTCAATATTGTTTTTCAATTTTTTTTTAATATTAAGTTTTCGATATAAAATCGAATAATCGATCCTTAATAAGCATACCGAATTTCGAGTTAATCCGACGTTTTGAAGGGGATCAAAATCATGTTCAAAGATTCCGTTACAAACATACATACATACATACGTATGAAGCTAATAAAAGCGTATTAAAACAGCGAGAACCGTAAAAGTATAATAGTTTTGTTATTTCGTATTGCGTTTGGTTGTAATGATTTATCAATGAGTGAGATGGTACGCTGTTCGCACTTAGAATATAATATGTAATATTTGTAGCGCTTGATTTATGTTATGCGATTTTTTATAACATTCGCAGTGGCTCGGGAGATTTTACTTATCAGAAAAGTTTTGGAACGAAGTTCCTTAAGGGACGATGCGGAGAGGTACTCTAACCGGGAAAAAACGTCCGTAACGTAAGATTTTTATTATTTATGTATAGTCTTAGTATGATGGCTATACAGTGTCTAATGGATAGTCTACGTGATGACGGTTATTATTATTATTCATATAAATAGCTGTTTCTTTGTATATTATTATTATATAATTTTTATAAATCATTGTGAATAAAATAAAGTTGATAACTTTGTAAAGTACTTTTTTGTTTTTTATCAATTAAAAATCATAAAAAAATTTATACCCCAAAGATTATTTTCTTTCTACCTCGAATAGAACTTAAAATTAATATTTTTTATAATAAAGAACTTCGTTCCTATCCGGTGTCCCACGCCACCACACATCTTTTTTTTACAAACAGCTGCATATTTGATTTGTATCCTTACTTAAACTAAAATACATTTCCTGCTGAACAAGTAAGAGTCTTCCACTCGATTGATCTATTTGACTCATATCCTGCTTAGGGTCAATACATTTTATTTACGAGCTCTAAGAAATGTTAGAGCGATTACCGGCTGCGCCCGGTCTATCCCTTCTTTCATTACTTATTAATATTGAAGCTTTTAAAAAGCCTACATCATGTTCTTTTAAGGCATTATTAACATTAAATATAGAACGTTGTCCATACACATAATATACACTTTTAGAATCAATTTCTAGAAACTCATACGATTTTTTTAACTAATTCGGAGTAGATAATTGTTCTGCCTTCAATTTATTTTCTAAATACACACAACTCCCCTGATTTCATTGATAATACGTCATAATTTAAATATAAGTTGAAATTTTAAGGAAGGCAAGCATAGTAATACCAACATAATTAACTAGCTTATTTCATTTAACAACGAGAACTCTATTGTATTCGACAACAATTATAAAACATTGTTATTAACATCGACATAGCTTACAATGGTTTTCAAACTGTTTTAGTTCAGTGCTCATTGTTCAAAGCCACTATTTGTATGCATCAAGTTAGTTGGGAAACACAATTAGTAATTAAACCAGAATTTATTCACTAGAATTCTGTTGTTGGAATAATAGCTACTGGGAACAAATCATGCTCGTTCATCCGGTTTCGAACTAAGATTCCCTGGGTTATGGGTACCAGAGATTGACCATAGAGACACCATATATATATGTACTTATATACGTTTAAATATATTGCTACGCGCTGGGGTTAGGGATAAATAAATAAAAATTCTACTGACGTACAAATTAATACTGTATGAGCACTTTAAAATTCTCAATCCGCTTCTTCGGCTTCGCTTCAGGTGATCCGTTCGCTGTTTTGCTTCGATTAGTTCCGATTACTGACTGTTTCGTGTCATCTGTGCAATGCTTTTATTATAGTCGTACGACACCTCTAGAATTATCGAGAACATTCTTCACAAGCCCAGTATTTTCGATGTGTATCTCCGCTATCTGACATTAGATGGCGTTGTACTTCTCGACCGTTCTAGATGTTATTAGATCCTTTGATTCTCGTTTCGGCTATTCAGCGATAGATGGCATTACTCTTACCGGCTTAACAATATTATTATAAATATATAGATAATAAGCACCCAGACAAAGAGCAAACAAACCTGTTCGTTATACGAATGTTGGCCCGATGTAGAAACTGAACCTACTACCCTTGGCGCATCAGTCAGGAGTGCCGCACCACCGAGTGAGTCATGGCAGAAACGAAGGCTTAATTTGGGAAAGAGTTTTTAGTTATAAAACGGTCGGAGTGCTGTTTTTCCGCTAAAACAGTGGTCATGGATACCGAAATACGCCTCCCACAAGGAGTCATAAGGTAATATTGTCAATCCCAATCGAGAAACGGATTCCCTTCAACTTAAAATCAATGGTTGGTTTGTGGTTGAATAAACAGGAAGCGGGTACCGATTGAAGGAATATACCGTACTCCAGAAACAATTATTAATATATTAACTATGAATACTAAATTAGTTACAGACGGAATAATGAAGGTACAAAACAAGGATACGGCTACAGTTATATTTTGTGGATTTAACACAAAAATACTTTTAAGATTATTGTCTTCAATGGTCCCAAAATTTGTGGTAGCTGTACGTGAGTAGCATTATTTTTGTAGGTGCATTGTAATAAATCTCGATATTGAACGGGGAGTAAGGGGAGATCGGAATGCTATCTTCACCGGCTTTATAATTGTCAACCCCACCTGCACGCGCCGGATGGCGGCGGCGACCAACAGGTTGTCGCGGTGCTCTCTGCTACAAAACCAACGGGGCAATGGCGACCGAGCAATGGCGGTATTACCATACACACCCGTCAAGGCAACCTGTACGGAAGAGGCGTCAGAAACCTTGGGTATCAAACACCCCCTAAAATGCTGGTGCAGAAGGCAACGGGAAACAACTGCACTAATTTCCCACGAGAGTCACGAGCAGGTCGTATCCGACTCGCGCGCTCCTTAATCACGGGGACCTCGTAGGAGGTATGGCCCCCAGCCTAAAAAAAAGGTCGTATCCGACTGATGCGCGACCACGACCACTCTGCCAAGAGTATACGAATAGGAAGAAAGAAGAAGAAGAATTTCACGTTCATAATTTACCAGGAATTATCGCTAATTATTACAACTAGATGATGACCGAGTTTTGCTCGGTTTTTTTTTGATAACGCCATCTTGTTGTGTCTTTAAAGCGGTCAGTTGCACTCAATTAAGAAAAATAGTATTATTATTCGCCAATAGATGTCGGAAAGAGTTGATTACTGAAACCACGAATAAAACAACATTTTCTAAAAATAAATCGTAGCTAGATCGATTTATCGCCCCCGAAATCCCCTGTATACTAAATTTTATGCAAATCGTTGGAGCCGTTTCCGAGATTCAGATTATATACATATTATATATTAATATACAAGAATTGCTCGTTTAAAGGTATAAGATTAAAGCTAATGTATGAACATTTATTGGAAACACTCACGCATCGTTGATGGTGCTAAAATTAAAGCATTTTCTGGAGCGGTTTAATTGAATTAACTTGTAACTATACTGAGAACTTAGAACTTATATCTCAAGGTGGGTGGCGCATTTACGTTGTGGATGTCTATGGGCTCCAGTAACCACTTAACACCAGGTGGGCTGTGAGCTCGTCCACCCATCTAAGGATTAAATAAATCAAAATCGGATTTGATTTATTCAATCTACTCGATCTCCATCTGTCCCTTAATTGTAATTGACAGAAACCCTCTTTTGTACCACTAAGTACAACTGTACTAAAACTCGTAACATAAAGTTTCATCTTTTAGGAATACACTACACAGAGGACACAAAATAAACAGACATTAAATTTTACTTTTGTAAATCGAAGTCTTTAGGTTTTAAATATTGGAGAACCTAACGTTTGGTAAACAAAATATTTGCACAGCCCTATTGAAATGTACACAAGCTCTCAACAAGTAGCGCGTGACCGGTCTGTGATTTGTAACATCTGTGAGGAGAAAGGTCTTTCCTTTGAGAAAGCAGACACAAACACCTCTTATATGTACCCATTGTATTTTCACTTTCTAGCCATTTTTACTAAGATATATGGCATTTAATTTGAAACAAAAAAAAAACTTCAGAGGTGTCAAAGGACACCCGGATGGAACGAAGTTCCTTTCGATTAATTAGTGAAGGAATTGTATTTTTTTTTAAAAGTTATAATAATAAATTACGGCATTATGAAGAAGAAAAAAACAATACTATGAACTAAATTACTATTGTTGAAACGCTATCTCGAGAAACTGTACTCATTACGCGGACCAATCGGATACGAGCAATGTCACGCGATAAGCGCCTACACGTTGATTGGTCAGAATGACGGATCTAAAAAGTGTCGTGACAACTTTTCGTAAGAATTTTTTCCGTCTAGCCCCCTTTCTCAACGCGCGATTAGGAACTTCGTTCCAATAAAATAATGATATGTTTTAGCTGGATATTTAAAAAAAATTACATAACCTAAGTTATAAAAGACGTCATGGCCTAAAGGATAAGGCGTCCGGTCCATTCGTGTCGAGCGATGCTCGGTGTGAGAATCCCGCAGGCGGATACCAACTTTTGAAATGAAATAGTTGCAGTTTCTTACTTTGTTATCCTTGTTCAGATTGCGACTGCTACCTTTCTTCTTCCATTGCTCTATGTGGTTTTTTTTGTAGCTTGAATGGGTGGACTCACGGCCCATCTGATTTTAAGTGGTTACTGGATGTAGTATTTATATAATATATATGTATCTTGAATTATCCACTTTTTATTTTTCCATTTCCAATTCATTTCTCTTTTTCCACTTTGTAGTTGCCACATTTTATATTTTTATAGTATACAAAAGATAAATACATATAAAGATTGGACGCTTTACGTTCGAAACTGTAGTCGAGTACGTCTACCTGGGAAAAATTGTTCAACTAGGTACTAGGTCCAATTTCGAGAAAGAGATCAATCGTCGAATCCAACTAGGATCCATCTTCTCATTCCAAATACCGTAGTGCTGAAGACGAAAGTCTATGACCAGAGAGAGACAATGAGCCTTATCAGATGGCTCAAAGTCACTCAAAGAGCAATGAAGAGGAGTATGTTCGGAGATTGACAGCGAAATCGAATCAGCGATGACGAGACTCTCAGAAGAATCAAGGTAACTGGCATAGCCCGAAGGATTGAAAAATTGAAGTGGCAGTGGGCAGGGCACATTGCTCGTAGAATAGATGGCCGCTGGAGCCGAAAAGTCCTGGAGTGGCGACCGCGTACCGGAAAGCGCAGCGTGGGTATGCCTCCCACGAGGTTGACCTGTTAAAAGTCGCGGGAATCCGGCTGGATGTAGGCCGTGCAAGACCGGTTATTGAGACGAATCTTGGGGGAGTCCTATGTCCAGCAACGGATGTGTCTTATCCAACCGCAACGGGGCAACGCAAAGCCGCCGTTGCCCGAAACGTGTCTTGTCGCTCGTCTGCCTACAAGGGCAATAAAAAAAATTTAGTAGTGTGTTTTATATTTTAATTTGTTCTTCAAAATACATTTTACTCACATTTATTGAATTCAGGGAAAACCAGCATCTGAATATCGTTTTATGAAAAAAATATTAGTATAACATAATTATAGAAATACATTTCGAAGTTAAAAGAGAATTGAGACCTACGTTGAGAACGGCGACGCTATTTATGCAACAAATTTTACTTAGAATTTTTTTAGATTTATATCTATTTAACTTAATAAAATAAAAATTATTGGTAGTAAGCTTTCAATGTAAATGTTACAAGCAAAGTCATCGTGATTCTAATTAATGTAGCGTGGTGTTTTATTGTTCTAATAGGCAGACGAGTAGGTCTTGCACTTGTTGATAAGAGGCTGTCGTCACTTATGGATAACGCTTATGGAAGAGGTCGACCGAAGAAGACATGGATGGAGTGTGTGAATGACGACATGAGAGAGAGAGGAGTGCGTGTTGAGATGACGGCTGATAGAAGAGAATGGAAGAGAAAAATTAGCTGTGCCGACCCCACCTAGTGGGATAAGGTGGAGAAAAAGAAGAGTCGCTAATGGATAACAATGGCAAAGGCATAGACAAACCGCTTTCTACCGTCAACCAATCAGATGTTTAGATAGCTGCGCACTAAAACTACGAAAAATTATTTCTAATTATCATCTGTAGATATTTGAACACTGCTTATATACTTATATGTTACGCTACACGTCAGATAAAATCGTTAAACTCTAAATTATTAATTCTTATATTCTGAATAAATTCCAAAGCAGAATTTGAAGTATTTTTTTTGTCGAAAATAATATTGGAATTTATTTGGCCCATTATTAATAATTGTGCAGAATTCACGAAGCACTAACTTGAGGTATTCGGGACAGGCATTTTATATTAAACGGTTTCGAGTTGAATTTTTATTTTATTACAAACTAGCTCCTACCGAAGGGTTCACTCGTGTAAATATAGAAACATAATGTATTTCGTAATAATTAAATAAAAAAAAAACTTTAATATATATAGTATTTATAACGTCAAAGTCAAACAAAAAGAAAATAGCGTCTCGGTTAATTAATTTTGTTTTTTTTTTTTTTTTTTTTATTGCTTAGATGGGTGGACGAGCTCACAGCCCACCTGGTGTGAAGTGGTTACTGGAGCCCATAGACACCTACAACGTAAATGCGCCACCCACCTTGAGATTTAAGTTCTAAGATCTCAGTATAGTTACATCGGCTACCCCGCCCTTCAAACCGAAACGCATAACTGCTTCACGGAAGAAATAGGCAGGGTGGTGGTACCCACCCGCGCGGACTCACAAGAGGTCTTTCCACCAGTAACACTTAAGACTTCATACTGGATCCGTAGTATTAATAAATACGTAACCTTCGGTGAGACTACGAACAGTTTGACTAATAAAATTACCTAAATAAAGTGACGACTTTGTAGTTGATATTTAAATTCGAAAGATATTCAAAATGCTTCAGAAATGAGTTATTTACTATCAAACAATGATCGCTGAGGGTACGATTATTATATTATTATAACAATAGTATTCAATGAGAAATAAAATATTAAGCCGCGTACAGACATCGCGAGACGTGCGTCGCGAATGGTTCGGCTATTCGAACTATACATGCTCTTTCTTTTCCTTTTTATGCTGATAGCCTTGAGAGGCTATTTCAGCTTGACCCTAACATGTAGGTGAGCTCACGGGGCTCAAACCGGAAGATTGCAGCTGGGCCTATTCGTATGACGCGAATGTTCACTGTGAGCATACACATCTACACAGCCCGACGCATGCGAGACGAACCATTCGCGACGTACGTTTCGCGATGTCTTGACGTGGCTTTAGAAGCATCGCTGCGGCATTACGGATTATCAACATCCGAAGATTGAGATTTTTGTAACTTAATAAAATGTAATAGCTTATTAAAACGTAAAACTTACTTCATTAAATAGTCTGGTGGTCTGTTAGCAGAAGACCGCAAAATTTCTAGTAATTAGGATAGATAACAAAAAAGCTTTGAAGTTAAAACGAAATTAACTTTGTAATGAATTTCGGTAACCATTCCTCATCAGAGAAGCTCTACCTGGTGTTAAGCACTAGCTCGTTTACTCATGAGAGCAAAAACACAACGCTATTTTACAGAATCATCAAATGTATACAACAAAACAGTTCTTGATGTATAAACTAAATTGAAAACAAATCCGCTCTACGCATTAATATGTGAGATTTGGTAAATTAATATATCATGACCCCGAACGTATCACGAATCAGTCAGCAGAACCAACCCCTATTTCCTTCAATGTCGAATCTCATGAAGGTTATTAATACTCATAATAGAGTTAGTACATTACAAACAGAAATATTTATATCGTATGATGTAAATTTTTTTTTTATTGCATAGATGGGTGGACGAGCTCAAAACCCACCTGGTGTTAAGTGGTTACGAGAGCCCATAGAAATCCACCACGTAAATGCCGCCACCCACATTGAGATATGAGTTCTAAGGTTCTAGTATAGTTACAACGGCTGTCCCACCCTTCAAACCGAAACGTATTACTGCTTCACGGCAGAAATAGGCAGGGTGATGGTACCTACCCGTGCGGACTCACAAGAGGTCCTACCACCAGTGATTACGCAAATTATAATTTTGCAGGTTTGATTTTTATAACACAATGTTATTCCTTCATCGTGGAAGTCAATCGTGAACATTTGTCAGGTACGTATTTTATTAGAAAAATTGGTACCCGCCCGGGATTCGAACACCAGTGCATCGCTCAACACGAATGCACCGGACGTCTTATCTTTTAGGCCACGACGACTTCAAAGTTAGATCATTTCACAGGAAAAAAACAGGGCAAAAGTTAGCTAATTATGGACCAAACGCAACCCCTTTTTCCTAAGTTGCGTATTTCTTCGACCATTAGAACCTATTTTGTTTTTAGCGCGACAAAGTTTCGGTTTTGTTACGAAACAAGCGTGACTAAGCTATTTCAAGTTCGTAATTGGATTACAAAGACGGATAAAGAACCGAGGTAATGCTCAGATTAGTTCTATCTTACCGGGATTGATGTAGAACATATTTAAATTATTATTAATTACGTATTTATTCTGTTTATACATCGATAAATTAATTATTAGAAGCGACTTGAGTACAGAACCACTGAAATATAAAATTTGATGTATCAACGAGTACTATTTTTATGGGCGCAGTATAAAGGTTAAGTAATACGCAAGAGAAGCAGTGATGCGTTTCGGTTTGAAGGGTAACGTACCCACTCAACTAATCAATAAGACCTGACCTCATGTAGTCACAAGGTTCGTAGCGGTATTCACATTGTGATGTCTATGGGCTCCAACTTATAAGAGCTATGACTAAAAAGTATAAAGAAAAGAACACTTCATGTTTTCTTTTTGGCTTACTAATTGTTTATTAAGACTGCCAATTATGAGCATCTCTGTGCAAATTTCATGTCACCTAAAACCTTACTCAAATTAATTTGAAGTTGATGCAATTAAACCTTTCAGATCCAACGGAACTGAACTAGAACTACTTTAGGTTCCAGAAAATACGCGTACGAGATGGAACAAGAATACTTAAACTTCTTTATTAGTGAGATCGTTATTTTATTACTCAGCCTTTTAATTTTCATTGGAAGGAAGAACAAAATCTAATCCTGAATTAGGCAAACATAGAAACGCTTTGAGATTCGAGGATAATGAAATTGACAATTAGGTAGATCACAGCCTTAGATTAAAATCCGATATCTATAGAACGTACTTCAAAGAACGTTTATGATACGAATCTTCTTATTATTTATGTGCACTTGGCATAATTTCATCCTATGTAATCTTTTTTCTCCTTCTCACTGGTAGCCTAAGAGACTATGCTAGCTACGCGTGCACGGGTAGGAAAGGTCACGGGCTCAACCCGAGAGAGTTTGCTAACACGAGCTCTAGCAAAAGCAGGGATCCGCAGAATCTACCACCGGATCGGAATCGCAACTACGGGTTGATTCACTCGTCGAACTCTTCGTCTTAATCGACGAGTTCATTGAATACGGTGACCGATGCTTGAAGAACCTAAAAGCACCGAGGATCCTGGGAATCGAAAATACATATTTCGAGTGACGGCAGCTTTGCGTTGGGTCTGGGTCCGATATGTAAGCTCGACATTCCTTAAGTACCACGGGTATCTAACTGCTATCCTGCAGAAACGGGATTGGATGACCCGGAGAGTTTCATCTATATTTTATTCCTATATAACGAATGGAATTAAATACATATTTTTTTAACTTTCATTATATGCAGAAGAATTAGCTTTAATTGCAAAAATCAGTGCTAATAAATTTTGTCAATTGAAGACAAAATACAAAATTGAGTCAAATAATGAATTTTATATGCAGTAAAGTACGCAACTATAGACTTTGCTTTGAAGAATGCTTGGTCTGCCGCATAATTTGTACACGCCGAGGTATCCTTACTCCGGATTCCTTGACCTAGTTGTCCAAACCGTAACATCTTGGGTCTCGTGAGGCCTAACAATAGACGTCAACCCTAACAAACGCAAGGGACTCATAATGGATTACAGTTATTAAACGGCTCGTAAACTTCAGAGTTACTAGTAAATGCATCTTGATAATGGTTTCCAGAAACATGTTTTTTGTAGATGCAGATGGACAGTGAAGTTAACTTCACAGCATTAATGCTAAGCGTTTCTATTGCTAAGTGATTACCAGACCATACTACTTACTCATCAGAATGTAAATGCTTGATGAGGTCGGATATATTATGAATGTAGGATTGGTAAGAACGGAACGTATGAAAAGAGTGTGAAATGAAGCGTTAAGATGTGAGTGAGAGAAAACGGAAAGAAAGGGAGAAGAGAATGACAGACAGAATGACAGAGAAAAGGAAGATGGCGAAGACGGTTGAAAAATGAGTAAGGCGTAATTATATAATTAAATTATATAATTATACTAGCTGACCCGGCAAACATTGTTTTGCCATATATAAGATTTCTAGGGAATTTCTAGTGTAGAAAAAAAACTTATATAACTTATTGTAAGTGTGTAAGGATGTGGTAAATGAGTGAAAGAGGTATGTAGTGCTGTGAACGATGAGGGAATATATAATAAAAATAACAAAACCTCATTCAACCACATAATACCTCATTATAACAAAAAAAAAAGTCCAANTGAAAGAGGTATGTAGTGCTGTGAACGATGAGGGAATATATAATAAAAATAACAAAACCTCATTCAACCACATAATACCTCATTATAACAAAAAAAAAAGTCCAAATAAAAAAAAATATGTTAGGGGTGGACAACCCTAATCACTTAGGGGTATGAAAAATAGATAGTAGCCGATTCTCAGGCTTACTGAATATGCATAAAAAATTTCATGAGAATCGGTCAAGCGGTTTCGGAGGAGTATGGGAACGAACATTGTGACACGAGAATTTTATATATTAGATAATAACAGAAGATTTTGAACCAGTGTCTTTTCTTCAGTCTTTTATTTTATGTGCTGCGACCCCTATTCTACATGAATGTTATCATATCGTTAATCATTTTACCTCTTCTTTTTAATTTATGGGTGAATGATAGTGATTACGGCATACTGGCATTTCAACAGTTTGGCCGTATGCTCATGTTCTGCCCTCAGAAGTAACAAAATTTACTGGTGGTAGGACCTCTTGTGAGTCCGCGCGGGTAGGTACCACCGCCCTGCCTATTTCTGCCGTGAAGCAGTAATGCGTTTCGGTTTGAAGGGTGGGGCAGCCGTTGTAACTATACTGAGGTCTTAGAACTTATATCTCAAGGTGGGTGGCGCATCTACGTTGTAGATGTCCATGGGCTCCAGTAACCACTTAACACCAGGTGGGCCGTGAGCTCGTCCACCCATCTAAGCAATAAAAAAATAAATAAATAAAAAATACAAATTATCGTATATTATGATTACTTACTAAATTATTATCAATAAATGTGAATTGAAATGAATCTACAAGAGAAAAACGGACTTGTTTTTCTCTTGTAGATTCATTTCAAGTAAGTAAGCAAGAGTAAACTTTCTCTTTGTTTTCGTTATAGATTAGACAGACCAGCCAATTGTTTAGTAACTTAGATAATAACCTTACATATCTTTTCGGAGGCGGTCCTAATGGTATAAGTCGAATTGTCATGAACTAAACATGAATTTCTCTGTCTATTATAATAACCCAAAATTATTATTTTTACAGTAAATTTTGGTAGTATCTACAAACAGTTCTAATTGGTAGTAGATATTTTTTATTGCTTAGATGGGTGGACGAGCTCACAGCCCTCGTGTTAAGTGGTTACTGGAACCCATAGACATCCACAACGTAAATGCGCCACCCACCTTGAGATATAAGTTCTAAGGTCTCAAGTAAGTTACAACGGCTGCCCTACCCTTCAAACCGAAATGCATTACTGCTTCACGGCAGAAATAGGTAGGGTGGTGGTACCCACCCGCGCGGACTCACAAGAGGTCCTACCACCAGTAATTACGCAAATTATAATTTTTACGGGTTTGATTTTACGACCATGCTAATTTCTGCCACAATATTTTAAGTATATAACGACGTAGCTAATGTCCATGGACAACGGTGACCATCAGGCAGCTTTACATTCTTCTTTCGCAAGTGGTAATAAAAATAAATGCGACTTCAATCTTACTTAGGTGTGCTGTCTCAGAGCTATGAAAACCGTTCAACATTAGGTCATAAACTTGATTGTAGTATTAGAAAAACACTTGCCTTTTGTCCCGACGCTCAGCGATATTAACCTTCAGAAAAGCATTCTAGTAATCTATCTATACGCGAGCTTTGCTATTGACCTATAAATATCTCACTAACTATGTATTCTCACTGTACCTAATGCAATTATTGTAGAAGTCGTTTATTTAACATAGCACATAGTAATAAAGAATAGTAGTATAGTAATAAAGAAATCAGATTAATAAAATTTATGATTGAGCGCTCTGCGATGATAATGGCACTGAGGTCAGGAGTCTCAGTTTTATAGTAGAACAGGTATTCTGCCGTACAAAACGACTCGCATTACCGTTTCACGGCAGAAATAGGCAGGGTGGTGGTCTATATATGCTGGCTGACAATACGTTTACTAGTCTAGTTTGAGTAAAGAGTAAAGTCTCATGAAACCTGAGAGGTACGGTCGATGCATTCACAAATTAAAATTCACGACAACAAATTTACAAGATGTCACCGATTAAAATCTTAAAAAGTTTCAAACATACTGCATTACGGCAGCGAACGTCATCCATTTGACTTTGTATTTTCGGAGATATATTTCCAAAAAAAGATTATTGTTCGGGAGGAAAGAAACCTAATCAAAAGTAGTGCGCAAAGCTGGCCTCCAACTCGCTAATCCCATTCGGGATATACTTGGGGCATTGATTAGCGAAAGAGGAAAAGCCCCAAAATCTCCAGCTGCGAAAATTGAAAGTTCTTTGTTTCCGTATTTAATAGCTTAGTGCGGGCTTGTATAATATGTTAGTTAGTATATGGAGCGTGATAGTATTAAACTGACGATCAATATTAAAGGAATGTAAGGACGGTTTGACGGATGGATGGACATTAACAAAAATATTATCCTACTGTGTATTTTTTGTATTTCAAATTGTAAACCAAGTTTTTTAATAAGATAGAAGAAAAAGTTACAATTCTTATCTATTTTTTAATGGCGGCAAACAATTTAACGAGAGATTACGAGAAACACAATTGGCAAAAAACTAGCAAAGGTTTTTTTTTGTTCTAGCCGTTTTTGTTAAAATAACATAATAATATACAAAAACATTAAGTTACGTTTTATAATAATGATATAAATTAATGACGTCTATCTTAATAAAGAAAATGGATGTTTGTATTTTTGTATGTTAATTTGTTTGTTCAATATGCGATTTATAAGATCTGATTGTGGTGAAACATATTACAGTAATTATTGATACTCCAAGAAAGGTTTCTATCAAAGCACCATCAACGAAGGATAGGGGGCGCGAGAGTTCAATAATGCAATTTTTTTTTGTACAATTAGAGATGGTTAGAACGAAGCGTGGCCGGTTTTAACTAAATTCATAAAAAAATTCAATAGTTTCTAAGTGTTCTAATTTAAGACTTCAATTTTAGATTCTTTTAAATCTATTAAAATTCGATATATCGAGTCGTATTTCAATGGTATTTCAAGAGTATTTCAATGGCGATAAAATGTTTGCAATTAATAATAGTTTGTCCAACGACCATGTAATGTTCTACCAATGAATTTTCATTACGTATTCAATTTCTATTCAATATATTTTGTCTCTGAGATTTTTCGTAGAATTCATAGTAATCATAATGAATTATTGGTATACCTTATTGTATTCCGATGATAATAGAACTTCCATTTTGTCAGTTATTTTCCCAGTTTCTATAATATCTTTTCTTGAGAACGCTAAGCTGATACATGGAATTGCTCTGCCCAATAGTGGAAAAATTCGAATTGAGACCAATGCTTTATAGTTTATTGATTTCAAAATGTACTGCAATACCTTTATAATTAAGACAGTGCTCGTTTCCAGGGTCTAACCTGGAAAAAGCTCTCAATTATCAAAGTAACTGACGCTACCACATGTGTTTTTAATTAACGATTACCTTCCTACCTATTGTTATTATGATTACCTATTTTTTTTTAATGCGTTTGAAGGTAGCTCATATATATTTAAATGCAAAAATTATGGCTATACATGATCATTTTTAATTATTGAGTTATTTCCCGAATTATAGTTAAAGGCATTAAGGAATTCTACGTTAAATGGTTATTTATAATGCAAATGCCCGAAAATAATATTTTACTTCGATTTTTATTCATAATTGAATTTTAATTTAAATAATATTCTTCTCAATCCTGTCAGACTTGCTAGAAGAAGAAGAAGGGTCGTCATACACCCTTTCGGGGGCACGGAACGGGCCTCGGGGCAAACCCCACTGCCCGGGACGAAGCTCCCTGCCACATAGGGCAGGGGTGGTATGGATGCAGGACGAGACGGGTGAAGGCTGTTCGCAGCGTGCATACGGTTGCATAGCATCGACAAAACATATATACATATTACATAATACGATGGGCTTGGTTTTCTTGGGAGGAGTGATGCCCGCGGAGGAGACACCCCGGCGCCGGCTGCTGTCCTCTGCTTACTATAACTAACTAAAACTAAACTACTATACTAACTATTAACTACTAACTATTTACAATATATACAAAGTGGGACAACAGTCAGCACCATGGGGCCCGCCACCGGCCCCATGCCGCGGCCCCACCTCTACAACACAGAGGGGGAGCCGCGGCACTAGGTTGGCGCTCACCCGCTAGGGGCTCCCCAGAAGGGGAAGACCGTCGCGGGGAGGGACCGACGTAAAATCACTCCCCTTAAGGGGGAGTGGTCCACCCAACGGGCGGTAGAAATGGGTCCCCATACGGGGGCACCCCAACAGTGTGGGGGGGAAATGGCGAGTGTGGACAGCTCAGTCCCATGGGGGCACTCATTATGAGCACTCCCATATCACTCCGGTTAAGCCGACTATCTTACCATAGAAGGGGGTTCCAGTAGCTCCCTTGGTAGCGCCCGACCATCAGGTGGTCTGGCGTGCAAGGGAGCTAAATTGTGGAGATGCTCGTGGGGTCCACCGTCAGCCCGCTCGTAAAGATTNTCCCTTGGTAGCGCCCGACCATCAGGTGGTCTGGCGTGCAAGGGAGCTAAATTGTGGAGATGCTCGTGGGGTCCACCGTCAGCCCGCTCGTAAAGATTACGAGCTAGCCTCCGGATGAACTCCTCGAGCGACTCCACATCCAGATCCCGGGCGATTACGGCATTTCTGACGTATCGCCCTGCTCCTACTATCGTGCGAAGAGCCAGATTTTGCTGAACCTGTAACCTCGCCCGCATACCCTGCGGGATGAGGTGATACCAGGCCGCAGCTGCGTACGTGATACGGGAACGGACATACATCTTATAAATGCTGAGCTTTGTCCTGACCGGCAACCTGGAGGCCAACACCGGCCGGAGGAGGAATCTCGCGTAGCGAGCGGCCGCCAACGCCAATTTGGCGTGGGCGGTCATCCTCAAACTCCGGTCGATATCGACCCCCAAGTACCGGAGGCTGGATCTAAACTCGACATTAGCGCCACGGAGACTGAGCTGTCCCGGGACGACTGTTGTGCGGACCGAACCGAAGAGGATAGCCGCAGTCTTCCCCACGTTGACCGCGACCCTCCATCGGTCCAGCCACTGGGGCAGTAAGTCCAATAGCCTCTGCATCCTCGAAATGGCCGCAGAGGGGAAGTTGGATGACGCGAAGTAGGCGCTGTCGTTGGCAAACAGCGCCAACTTCACGTCGTTTCCCACGCTTGGAGGTTGCCCTCAAGCATGGGAATGTCGTTGGTATAGAGAGCGTAGAGGAGTAGTGCCAGGACACTCCCCTGAGGAACTCCGGCCGTGACTGGGCGCACCGACGACTTGGCGCCCTCGACCGCGACAAGGAAGGATCTTCCCTCCAGGCACGACCCCAGCAGTCGCACGTAGGCGTGCTGGAGGTCCGTGTTCTGCAACAACTTGTGAACCAGTCCCGCATGCCAGACACGGTCGAAGGCCTTCTCGATATCGAGAACGACTGCGGCCGTGTACTGGCGCGCGTTGGACCGATCCGCCAAGTGATGCATAACGCGGACCAATTGCAGCGTTGTCGAGTGACCGCTGCGAAACCCGAATTGCTCGGGTCTGAGAAGGATGTGCGGCGACACCCTTCTCAGCAGCAGCCGCTCGAACAACTTGCCCACATGCGACAGCAAGGTGATCGGACGGTAACTAGAGGGATTTCTCCTATCCTTGCCGGGCTTGGGCAAGGCAATGACCTTGCCCAATTTCCAAATTCCCGGAAAGTGTCTTGTGGACAGAATGGAATTGAACAGTCGTGTCATATATGACACGACCGTTTCAGGGAAGTGGAAGAATGCGAGGGAGGGAATACCGTCCTCACCCGGCGCCTTGCGCCTCTTTATCCGCTTGATGGAGAGGCGCAATTCGCTGGGAGTGATGAAATCATCATCTCCCAACGGTGGCACCGGGGAGGAGAGTAGGTTCGCTACGCTCTCTTCCACCGATTGGTGGAATGCGGCCTCTGAGGATACAGAGTCATTTGGAGCGAACTGCCGCTCCAGCATTTCGGCCAGGACATCGGCGCGGGCCTGAGCCAAGAAGCATCGGTTGCCCCTCTCGTCCACAAGTGGACAAGTGGGGGCAGGCCGATTTGAGAGCTGGCGGCAAAGTCGGTGGAGGGACACGGAAGACGGGTCCTCACGGGCCTCCTCAATCCGTTCCTCCCACGCATAGCCCCGAAAGGAGCTAATCTTCGCCGCCAACTCCGCTTCCAACTCATTAAGCTCGCGCTTGATCCTGGGACAACGAGTTGTCGCCCAGAGCCTCCTCAGGCCCCTCTTCCGGCGAATAATCGCTTTCAGATGGGCCGGGAGTATACCTCTGGGCCCGCGGCTGGGCACAAGAGTCGTCGCCTGGTCGATTGCTCCCCTGATGGAGTCGACAAGGCGGACTGCCGCGTCGGCAGCCTTGCTAGAGTGGTCGTGATCGTCATGTAGTGTTGGAGGGGCAAACTTGATGCTTCTCATTATGTCTCGTCATCCTTGGTTGAGGCCATTCTACTGCACTCATTTAGGGGACCTCCCAATGTAGTTTTAATTTGATCCGTTAACCGCATTGGTAACCTACCGCGTGGTTTTGTACCATCCACCCTTCCCTGTCTAAGGAGGCGCTCTGTGGACCGGTCATCTCTTCGTGAAACGCGCTGAAGAAACCAGACCCACCATTTGAGACTGTACACAGACAAAGCAAACAGATGCTGCTTGATGCCGAGTTCTTGAAGTATTGAGACGTTTGTTCGAAACTAGATCCACAAAACTCCAAGTATTCTTCTCTAACACCACATCTCCAAAGCGTCTATTTTCTTCCTTTCTACTTCTCGTACAGTCCACGCTTCAGCAGCATATAGACAAATATGGGGAATATTGGAGCTTGAACTTCGTGGTCTTAGTTATATTTCTATTTCTCCATAATTTTTTTCAGCCCCTCCATTACTGACCTCGTGACCAATGCGCCTTTTAATGTCGTTCATACACCCGCCATTATTTTAGATTAAAGACAAGATACGTTTATATGTAGGACTGGACCACGTCGCAGCCCGCAATTTGAGTCATGTCCGAAGAGTTATTCATAGCACGATCGATAATCATCACTTTGGTTTTACTGCGATTAATATTCAAGACTCATACGTTTCATCCTCAGCAGTAGCTTCTCTAAATGTTGCGCATAAGTTGCAAACGAAGTGGTATCATTCGCATATCGCAATTTTGCAATCCTATACCCACTAAATTTTTGCATCATCTGCCTACCCCTCCAAAGTGATGAGCTTGGATGGAATTTACCAGAAAGAACATCACCCGTGCGCACCGACAATCTTCATACAGGCGTCTCTATAGGTGTACATTATATTTCGGTGTCCCAATGTCTAGCAAAGTCTTCATCGAGTCAAATACTTTGGATAAGTCAACAAAACAAATGTATTTTGGCCTGTTGAATTCTCGTGCTTTCTCAACTATCTGACGCACGATGAAAATTTGTCAATCAAATTAACCAACTCAAATCCAAAAATCAAATCAATAAATAACATAAGAAATATTTTTTAATGTCCAAGGTGGACGAGTTTTCAATCCACCAGATGACTAGTTACCGTAGCCTATAGACATCACAACGTGAATTGTGTACAATAAATTATACTCTCTCTCTTTCTCTCATACCTCCCGAATCCGTCAACGGAGCACACTTGAATCAAAATTATTTTCCCTTTCGTTACCTAATTTTCATCTTCAATTGTATAATTCTGAGTGGTCCATTACACTTGTGCTCAAGACTTTTTATTTAACACGATTCCAGTGCTAGTGTCGAGCGATAGCTCAAGCTCGTTGAGGCCAGTTAATTTGAGCTTGCTTCGGCTATTAAACACAACAAGGGTAATTGACATAATTAGCCAGCCGATATTGTGTAAAGCCTTTCAGAACTGAATTGTGTTTTGTACGTTTTAATTTTTTTTTACGTTCTTTGAAGCAGTGAAAATTGCAAAAATGGTTATTTTAATAAGTACTTTATTCAAGGGAAGAGAAATTCTTATTTATAGATGATTTATTTTGAATAATATATTATTGTATACTAACCGTACTCGCCCGCTTCGCTGGGCATTTAAAATTATTGTCATTATTATTAGGGAGTCCTATACTCATATAAATATTAGCCTATCCATTAAGTACACGTATTTTCTACATAGATACCAAGTTACAAGTCAATCGGATGTATGGTTCAGTAGTTATAACGGAACATCCGTAAAAACCACTGTAGATTTATATATTAGTATTATTTTTTATTTTATTTTATTTATTGCTTAGATAGGTGGACGAGCTCACAGCCCACCTGGTGTTAAGTGGTTACTGGAGCCCATAGACATCTACGACGTAAATGCGCCACCCACCTTGAGATATCAGTTCTAAGGTCTCAGTATAGTTACAACGGCTACCCCGCCCTTCAAACTGAAACGCATTACTGCTTCACGGCAGAAATAGGCAGGGCGGTGGTACCCACCCGCGCGGACTCACAAGATTTCCTACCACCAGTAATTACGCAAATTATTATAATTTTTGCGGGTTTCATTTTTATTACACGATGTTATTCCTTCACCGTGGAAGTCAATCGTGAACATTAGTTGAGTACGTATTCCATTAGAAAAATTGGTACCCGCCTGCGTGATTCGAACACCGGTGCATCGCTCAACACGAATGCGCCGGACGTCTTATCCTTTAGGCCACGACGACTTAAAATTATTACTATAGATTATATAATTTTACTCCAATTCTGAATTTGTTAGACTCAAAATATGTGTGCAATTCAAAGGAGGATTGAGTATTATGAAAACAAATAAAACAATATTACAGTGAATACAAAAGCTTTAATTTAACCTTAATTAAGTGGAATGGTAGATTAATTCCAACGTAGAGCATGATGAAAATTTGCGGTCAAGTATATTGGCAAATAGGCTTGCGCGCTTCCAACCATGGAGAGGGGAGAGATATTTTTTTTTCTCTTTGTTTTATTGCTTTGATGGGTGGACGAGCTCACAATCCACCTGGTGTTAAGTGGTTACTGGAGCCCATAGACATCTACAACGTAAATGCGCCACCCACCTTGAGATATAAGTTCTAAGGCCTCTCAGTTGGATAGCGTACACAGATTTTATTTTTTAAACATAGAGTCTATTCTGAATACTTTTTAACCTTTAGCGGCTATTAACTCGACTAGATCTCGATATTTTAGGGTCAACTCTAGATCATGACGCTTGCAGCAACGCCGAAATATTTGGTGCTCATTAAAATAGAAAATCGAGATAAGAACCGTTAAAGGTGATTACAGTAAATTCTATTATTAGGCCAGACCACTCTGAGACACTTCTCATCTTTAATGATGAGAATCCTTCTGAAGCAATTATTTCTGTACTGCAGAAATAGAGAGCAAGTTGCTAAAGGTATATATTAAAATAATAATGAATTCTTAACATAATAACAATAACGGTATAAAGTAAAGTAAACAAAATAGTTTTTATTCAGTTAAATTTAGGCCCACCTTGTGTTAAGCGGCTATCGGAACCTATAGACATTGACAACGTCAACACCTCCACAAGCCTCGACAAATGAGTTCTAAGTATCTGTTATATAGTACAACGGCTGCCCCACCCTCCAAACCGAAAGGCTTCACGGTGAGTAGGTATAGACAAAGTATTGGTACCTACCCAAGCGAGCCCACAAGAAACCCAGTAATTACACAAATTATATTTTTATGGGTTTGATTTTTATTACACGATGTTATTCGTTCGTCCGGAAAGTCATTCATAAACACGTGTTAAGTACATATTTTATTAGAAAAAATTAGTACTTGCCTGCGAAATTCGAACACCGGCAAAATCACATCGCTCGATACGAATGCATCGGGCGTCTTATTGCGACTTCTAAGACCTTAAAAGTTCACAATTTATTCAGGTATATGGGTATAAAAGTTCCTATTAATGAATACGTAGTCTGATGTTACTAACGTCTAGAAACGACAGTACTCACTTAAATTCTATAACACGCTCTTATTGTTGGCAATAAATATGCGATTGTAATGTGAGACACGCGATCGAAATCACTTGGCATTTATCTGGAATATGCAATAAAGTATGGTAATGTGTGTACATTTGTGATCACAATACTTATAGTGTACACACATAGTCATCATTTCTAAATTCAAACGGTTCTTACAGTATGCCTTAATTATTTATAGCCCACAGAAAAGTCGACATTAACCTAACAGCATTAACATTAACCTAACAGCATCCTGAAGGCATTAACAGACCGTTATGACTGTCGGTACTTGAACCATTGTACCATGGTTCACTTGCGGACTAAACAATAATAATAATAATAATGTTTGGTTCGAAGTGGGTATCAGTGGAATGGAATATTTGAAATGTATTCAACTGATAACTACTTTTAATAAATGTATCTTTTTTATTTGATTGGCTTTGTTAATTGTAAGTATGTTTCAATGACAGTATGTTTAAGTATGTTTAATAAGTAAGTATGTTTCTAAGTATGTTTCTATGTACACATATAGACTTATTGTTGTCTGAAATAAAATAAATCATTCATTCATCATTCATTAATGCTGACGTCATAAAGGTCGAAATTCAAATTGCATCTGATTCGCGATTGTTTACACATACCCTAATTTACAAATCGAAATTACTTCGGGCTAAGAATATGCATCATACCGGATCACGTCACGCCACACTGCTTACCATAAAAATTTAAGGCGCTCACTTCAACGAATAAAGTTAGTTCGTGACTGCATAAATACTAAGAAAAGCTGTTACCGCTCCGGGACTGAACTAGCGCTTACTTTGCTGATTACACGAAGCATTTTACTAATAAGATCCGGGACGCTTGGATCCACTCAAACGAGCCGATATACGAGAAAGAGTCCCGAAGACAGGACAGGATCACAAAAATAATGATTTCCAGAAACCCTAAATAAAGCAATAACTGTACCCTATATAAATAAAGTGAAAGGAATGCTTATTGAAATTCTCCGGGTTATATACTGAAGTAACGTGCTATTGTGTTGCGACCTTTGTGACCTCTATACATTGTCGTCTTCTCGTAAAAATAAGCTTTTCGTGATTTCCTCGTATGAATAAATTTTAGACCCAATCATTTGTTGGGAATGTTTCTAGTTCTATGATCCAGATACATTCTAAAACCTCGTCTACAGTCGATTGCCTCATTTATATTTTTGAAACGACTATTTATTTATGAAGATTTAGATACGAATAGTGAAAATATGTGTATAATTTAGATACGTTCAAAAATATGATTCCTTCAGGTTACATGTTATTTATTGTCACGTCAAATTCTAGTTACGCATTAAGTCTATCTTCTGACGACGTTTGTTAAATTAGGGCTTTAGTTTTTTTTTTTAATTTCACTATTCAAATGTACCTGTCCTATAAGTCATATTTTCGCGTATTGTTATTTAAAAGTCATTGATTAAGAATCTTCAATGATGTGTTCTAATAAAGTGGTATGATGTGCACTCACATACCTCACTAGCTATTATAGTAGGGTTTAAATGCCAATAAAATTCAGTTTATAGTGTGGTTCATTTTGTCTACGTATTAGTGTGATGATTAGTCTTTTTGTTTAACGTTATGGTGGGTGATTCAACACAACACATGCGGGGCTTAATGTCATTTTTACACACATGCGAAAGGACTTATCCTTTGTAGTATATCGAAAATGAACTATTTTGCTCTTGGGCAGACAAGTAATCGTCCCATTTAGTGTAGAGAGTAGTTGTAGGAGTAGACTATGGAGAACACAACGGGAGCACCATAACCTACCTCGAGAAATGAATTCAAAGTTTAACTTTGTATTTTAGACCAGATTCAATCTTTTATCGCAAAATGGATAATTTACTCGGGACAGAAATGAGCAAAAAATTGTGTTATATTATGCCTTTATGGGCTTACAATATATCGATCAGTAACAATCCTGATATCTTAGAAATGCTTGGTAAAAAGGCATTAAAAATTTCAAACTAAAGTATTATAAATATATACTATTATTTTATACTACTATATTATATCTATTTATTAATTCCAGAGAGCCTTTTAGAATTACTTAGTAAAACATAATTTTTATTTCAATAAACTTAGAAACTCAAGTTGGCAAGATGTACCTGCCCACCCTTTCTTTTTCTTAGTTAATTCGAAGAAATATTTTACAAAAGCTCTTTTAAAGCTTTCAAAGTATTGGATATTGACACGAAAGGAACAAAAGAAGGCACTCTTTGGAGATTTGTGAGGAACTATTTTCGACAAATCGAAGAAGTATCTTCTCAACTTTGGAAATATTGACTGTTAAATCATAATTATAATTTTTTTTTATTGCTTAGATGACTGGACGAGCTCACAGCCCACCTGGTGGTTACTGGAGCCCATAGAAATCTACAACGTAGACGCGCCACCCACCTTGAGATACAAGTTCTAAAGTCTCAGAATAGTTACAACGGCTGCCCCACCCTTCAAACCGAAACGCATTACTGCTTCACGGTAGAAATAGGCAGGGCGATGGTATCTATCCGCGCGGACTCACAAGTGGTCCTACCACCAGTTTAAAAGCAATAACATTGTGTTTTTTTGGATCTCAATGGACAAAGCCGCTCGCGGCCCATCTGATGTTATGTGGTTACCGGAAACGATTATCGTGAATGCAGACCCCGACTAAAAACATGAAATAAGTTAAATACTATTAAGGTCATCTTGATCACTTCTTAAAAACGTTTTTATTTAATAAACTATTTTATTAACTAATACTGAGCTTACCAAGGTTAAAGCGTTTTGTGAGTCTACACCGGTAAGCACAGCTGTCTAAATCTATTTTATGGAAAAAGACACAGCTGATCACATATGATTTCAGATGTCATTCACTGGTGCTGCATAAACATTAACTCCCCGTCTATTTTCTGCCACCTAACAATAATTGATTCTCAGTTAAAGCCGTTGTCCTCAAAAACGAAGACTTAGAACTCATATCTCAATGTGTGTAACAGCATTTACGTTGTTGATGTCTATGGGCTCTGTTGGAAGTTATGGATAGGTTAATCGTGAATAATGAAAAATACAATCAGTTTATATTTAATAAATAAATAATAAATAATAAATATTTACTAACGATCACGCCACGTTAACTGGTCCCGTGATAAGTTCATAAAGAACTTGTGTTACAGGTACCAGATAACGGAAATAAATGTAAGATTTTTATTATACACATACATATATTTAATATACATCCATAACCCTGGAAAAGACATTTATACTTATCATACAAATATCTTCCCTTGGCGGGATTCGAACCCGCGACCCCCTTATGTAGTGACCATGTCACTTACCACTACACCAGACGGCCGTTTTTTTAATTTAATAAAGCATATCGGATATGCATTCTTTATTGAAAAGCATTACGTTTTGATAAGCGTCCTTGCGCCCAAGAGAGTCGTCAATAACAACGACCTTAAAGAAGCCATTGAGTTTTACATCAGTGAAGGAAACAATATTTTTTTTATAATGAGGCCTCTTACTGGTGGTAGGATCTCTTGTGAGTTCGCGCGGGTAGGTACCACCGCCCTGCCTATTTCTGCCGTCAAGCAGTAATGCGTTTCGGTTTGAAGGGAGGGGTAGCCGTTGTAACTATACTGAGACCTTAGAACTTATATCTCAAGGTGGGTGGCGCATTTACGTTGTAGATGTCTATGGGCTTCAGTAACCACTTAACACCAGGTGGGCTGTGAGCTCGTCTACCTATCTAAGTAATAAAAAAATAAAAAATCTTTTCCCACGTATGGAATTTGTTTTATGTAGGCATGACCGTAGTGTTCAAGAAATTCTAATAAAAACCCTGAGTTATGACTGCAATCCACTTCAAAGCCATTAGAGCCAAATGTTGAAGTGACAAAATTATAAAACAAACTAATCTTATAAACTACGATTAAATTTTGTAGAGAGAATTAAATAGACTCCGAAAACCACTTAACACCGGGTGGACAGTGAACCCGTTCACCCGGTGTAATGCATTAAAAAAAAAAAGCATTAGATAAGCCGTGATATTCATATACACATCTGCAGCAATAGAAGAAACTGGGGATCCGAAATTATTGTTGCGAAGGGCTATTATTTCGATGACTTCGCACATCATAGGAGAGATATAAAAATAAATTTCAAATTTAATGAAAAATTCAATCGAACAAGATTTGTAGCTTCCATGACTTCTTCGTTTATTTTACGTTTTAAATTCGCTAAAACCTCAGAAAATACAAATTGATTCGTTTTTAATTTTATTTATTGGATAGGTAATAATGGGTCGAATGACCTCATTCTGTTTAGATACGTAATCACACGTAATCAGAGTCCCCCACTGAGAGCAATCTGTGATATGGATAATAGCAACTGAGATTTCAGAAATATTTACGATTGCTGTAAACGAAAAAAAAACATTAACTTGCGAAAATTGAAATATTCATAAGGTCGTAAATTGTAAAATGTATAAAATAAAGGCAAAGTCAGAACACAGAAGTGACATTAATCCTGTCCGCGCCCGTTGAAACCTTGGAAGACAAGAAAGATGAAAATAGTATTTTTTTTAGTTTGAAGGGAAACTATGAATTTCCATTTCATTTTGCCATTTGTCGTTGAGAGTTTGCAACTAGTTTATGAGAGGCTTCAAGAGCATTCTTCGTGAAGCGGTTTCCTGTGTTAAAAAAAAAACAACTTCTAACTTTTCATTTGCGGTTAGCTTAATGAAATTTTGTTTTAAATTTGGCTTGTTTTTCTTTAAAAGCCTAAAAGGTCTTAGTGACTGCTGTTAGCGTTGAACTAGGATTGAAAATGATTAGGTGCGATTGACGGGGAATTCGTTTTTGTTCTTTCCAAGATCTTAGCAATATTTGCGTTAAAGCTGAGATAGAATCTAATGGATAGTCAATACTTCTACTTATGTAAGCGTTTTAATAAATTATTTTACCTCAAAGATCTCATTGCTAACCTAGTTTTAGAGGGTTGTGGTATCCTGTAGATACAGCGTAACTATCACCAATCATCTTGAGCTATTAGGTCACACCTTTAGTTGCATTAGAATTGAGGTTAGACTCCCATATCTAATACGAGCGTGCCCCATGTGTGCTCAGATTAAACCCAATCATCAGTTCAATATAAAACAAAATATTATGATAAAACATCAAAGCCGATTGAATAATCCGCGCTTATCGATTGGACGAATCTTATCTGAAACCTGCCTAGTTACAAAGACGTTTGGGACTTCAAATGTCTATACCCAGCTTTATCTGCCAAGTCCTATCGAGCATCGGGTAAGCAATTCGAGAATTTATTGTTTTCAATATCACAGTACATGTTCACCGGATTGTTTGCAAAATTTATGTCTTCGAATAAAATAATAAAAAAAAAAACTATTCGGAACATGCAACCCGAGGTCACATTATTGGCCGTAATTTATTATGTACTCAAATTTTTGATAATGTTACAAATAAGTCTTGAATAATTTTATTCAAAGTAGCAATTACGTAAAATGCACTGTTTTATCGAAAGTATGTATATACGACGCAAACATTTTACGTCAAACATTGAAACAAAACTTAGAGACTGCGATAATAGCAAAATCGAAGTAGTTCTTTTAGTTTGTGCTCACGTAAATGTGCATGTGTGTGCTGTGTGTGTAGAAAAGGGAGATTCGATGTACTTACTCAAATTAAAGGGAACGTTAAGAGATTACAATTTGTGAAGCAGCAATCTAAAGCGAAGTGCTGACTCACTCGCATCTTACGAGATCGTTGACCTCACGCTACTTAATTTTACTTGTTAAGTGGCGTGTAAAGTAATAAATATAATTAAAATGATCATTTTATCGATTTTAGTTTTTGGAACGAGATTCCTAATGGGACGATGCGGAGGGGTACCCTAATCGGGAAAAAACGTCCGTAACGTAAGATTTTTATTAGTAATGCACACAGTGTACGACTTACCTTTATAATAACGTACAAAATATAACATATTTTTTTATCATTCATTGACCACGATCTCAGAGCGTTCGTTTGCGCAATAAAAACGAACGCTATTTTGCAAACAACCGGGAATGAAGTGTACCACAATAAGTTCGCACGTTACCGAATGACCGTAGGTTGTTGCGAAACCACCAATTTTCTTTATACCTCGAATAGAACTTAAAATTAATATTTTTATTACGACACAACACTTTTTTTTTCTTACGTAGATCAGCGCTAACGCCTGTCTTCGTTTCTGGGAACAGTGGCATTCTAGTCAAAGCTTTTCACATCTCCGAAATTTCATTTTCACAAGTACTAAGATATTGATCAGTTCTGTTAATAAAACGGTTCAAAAAATTGTAATAATTAGTTGATTGGGAATTTTTCAACATATGGATTGAGAAAAGAATGAATCGTTAATTATGACTGAAGATGAAGGAAAAGTACAAACAAATTACAGCTATAAATCTATTACATTAGTAAATGTTTGCAACAAATTTTATTGAGTATGCACCGGCAGTCGCGTATGTTTTATAGAACATATGTCACTACATAGTATTATACAAAGTCGCTTTCTCTGTCCCTATCTATTTAAACCTTTAAAACTACGCCACGGATTTTGATGCGGTTTTTTTAATAGATAGAGTGATTGAAGAGGAAGGTTTATATGTATAATAACATCCATTAAATAGTGGAGAAATCAATAATAAGTTACAGTTTCCGAATCGAAGCGAAGGCGGGTCGCTAGTTTAAAATAAAATAAAAATAACTTGTCGATTGAGTCATACAAGGAAGAGCAATGTAGTGAGAACTTTATATTTTCAGTCTTGCAAGGTGACGTCATAAGCCGATATGTGGATCCCCGTTGTTATTGGAAAATTACATCAAGCATCTAACTTATCGTTTCTGAGCGGATAATTTTCTTGTTGTTGTACATTTTTAATTACTAGAGGTCCCGCAGTAGTCATAATTCGACTATAACTAATTGAAATTGTAAGTTTGTACACTATTATGATTGTATTTTATACTTCTATAATCACAAATTTCGCCAAGACTACACTATAAAAATATTAACAAAGACAAACAATATTTAATATATTCTCAATTTGACAACAGACGTCAAGAACAAAAGTTTGACAATAAATAGTATGCATGCGTGTGTGCGTCAAATACATGGTATGTAGTGTGTGTAATGTTTTCTTTATTGATTTAATGTATCTTTTGTGCATTATTTAAAAAAAATATTAGCATTGTGCACTTCTTCTCTATATTCTCTTTAAGTGTGGAAAATTTCATACTCCTCCGTGCGCGCAATTTTCGTAAAAAGGGATACAAAGTTTTTGCTTCACGTATTCATATATAGATGTTACTTTAACAAATGGATTTTTTACTCTGTTCTTTTAACTAATGAGAAGTCGCTTCACTTTGTGAAATACCATAAGATAGACGCACCGAAGTCACAATGTAATTCCTTATGTAAATGTTCAACTTACATTTTCGCGGGATGCTTCAGTATAACAAATCTTACATAAAGCCGATTTGCAATCCCGCTTCCAACCGCCTTAGGTGGGCATGTTTTATTTATGGTGAAACTTCAGATGTAGTACGGCTTATTCTCACGATAGCAATAAACTTGTACAAGACAAAACAATATGGACAGATGTGTCTCGTAGCTATGAAAAAAAAAACAAGTTTTTCTCATGTTATTGAAAAATGAAACTCCAAGAAATATATTTTTTGCTAAAATTATTGAGGTCGTGTAAAACTGAGGTTATGTAATGGTAGACAGCGGCTTGGCTCTGCCACTGACATTGCTGACGTCCATGAGCGAGGGTAACCACTTACCATCAGGTGGGCCGTGTGCTCGTCTGCCTTCAAAGGCAATAAAAAAGAAAACTTGAAACTATGGTAAGAGGAACATAGATAATCATAAAATATTTGGTCCCAATTGCGCTCATTCTCAGTAGGAAATGATGAGCAAATTAAATCTTAATGCGATATAAGTCTAACTCCGAATATGCCGTGTTTCAAATCCTGCAAGTACCTAGCTACCAATTATTCAAAAGTTACGAACCAAAATTTTTTAACGAATGGCTTCCACTATGAAATGATTATATCATACAGCGCTTCCAATTTCTTTTAATATAAAGGCTTATTAGAAAATAACCTAATAACAACCGCCTACAAACAATCGCTGGCCCCGCATTGTTAATTTTAATTATAAAATCCAAAAGTGACTCACGCTTTTGAGTAGATTTAGCAGAGGAAAGACCAACAATTTTGAATCAGAATGATCATTTTACCAATAGATCCTACTATAAGTTGGCTATATGGGTGATTGCCGCCATCGTACAAAATTCAGTCACGAAGGCTTGAGCCAAACAATAGAAACTTTGATCCCATGTTTTAAAGCAGCTTTTTTTTATCGTTTAGGTGGGTGGACGAACTCACAGCCTCCTGGTGTTAAGTGGTTATTGGAGTCCATAGTCATTTACGACGTAAATGCGCCACCCACCTTGAGATGTCAGGTCTCAGTACAGTTACAACGGCTGCCCCGCCCTTCAAACCGAAACGCATTACTGCTTCACGGCAGAAATAGGCAGGGTAGTGTTACCTACCCGCGTGGACCCATAAGAGGTCCTACCATCAGTAATTACGCAAATGGCGGCATTTTCGTTTCATATAATATAGTTCGTATATCGTCTCGCTTGATATATAGTTATATAGGGTTCGTTAACACGAAATGCGCCGTGATTGAATTCATACAACAACGCTTTAAAAAACTTCGAACATACTTCAATGTGAGGCATACGTAACGGTACGCAGCGGCTTGGCTCTGCCCCTGGCATTGCTAAAGTCCATGGGCGACGATAACCACTCACCATCAGGTGAGCCGTATGCTCGTCTGCCCACAAGGGCACTAAAAATAAAATAAAAAGTGATTGTGGCAAAATATGACAAAAAAAATACATTATGAGCTACTTACGCGCATTTATCATAGGTTCATTTTAATATAAGTACCACTTATACGAGCAACATCCCTAAAAGTGTTAAGATAACCGATGCGTTTGTCTTAGACGTTTTCTAACAAACAAATTAACCACAAATATTATTTTTAACAAATTAGAAGAATTTACCTATCAAATAATCTAATCCTCTAATCAAATTTTCTTTTGAAAATATTCCCACAATACTTCCTGGAAGCTTAAACAGTAAACAGTATGGTCTGAAACAATTTCTTTAGCCACGGTCGCTCGCAGATTTTCATTATTTTCCCCTTATTTCGCGGTTACAACAAAACAGATGTTCATTCTTCTTTAGCGCTTTCCCTTTAAAAATTACAGTTTCCTTATTTTGTTTCAATCTCTATATTATTATACATTTAAAGCGCATTACGTCGTGTCTTATATTTTTAATAAAATATCTCTCACATTTATCTTACGTTATTACTCATATTTATCTCTTAAATTTGTCCCAAGGTTTTATTGACGTAATATTGGATTGGTAGGACGTATTTTATTGCATGGACGGTTAAGCGAACTCACGGCCCACCTGATGTGTAGTGGATTTTGCAGCGATTTAGTGCTAATAATTAAGTAATTAGTCACATGTCAAAATACAAAAAAAAAAACAAATACTATTATATTCATAACAACGCATTTCTTCATTTTTCATTTTCACTTATATATTAGGTAGAGTGACTTGACTCAGTATCTGGTCCATAAATTACCAGTGCATTTGTTAATCAGTTGATTCTTTAATACACATTGTCTTATTGTACTAGTTATACTCGGCATTACTCGGGTCATATCATTTATCTGACAGATTTAAATGATAAAAAGCACCAAATGTGTAAGTTTAGGCTGTACTTAAAGCGTGTGCACAAATTTGTGCGAATTTTTAACTTAAGTCCGCTCAATTTTTTTGCCTGATCGAGTAAGAAACATGCGAACATACAAACTTTCTCATTTATAATACAAGTAATAAAGTATTAAACAATAATTAGTCTTTTTGGCTGTTTATTGGAATAGGAGACGGACCTTTACATTTATCCTCTTAATATCTTATCTCCTCGGGCAAATTGCAAGGAAAATTCAGATAACGAGATTTATAATATTTAGCGTAATTTTTAATTAAATTATCATAAGCTCAACATTATCTTTGTTAACTTGTTGCTTTAGGAATTACAGACAACGCAATGTACCGCTTTGAATATTAAGTCCAAACGTATTTTTTTAAAAGAATAATCCGACCCCTACGCCTATACAAAATTCGCCTATGAATTTCACCAATAGTAAGTTCGGTGAATCGTAGTATTATTATCAGAATTCCTTACGCCCTGTTTGTAAACTAAGTAGGCTTATAAGATTTATTTACTTATATAAAGTGGATCAGAAAGAATTCGATATTATTTCTCGAGCCATTGTTATGAAAATTCACGGCTTTGATTCTGTGAAGATCGTGGGCTTGTCGGTGCAAATGGAAGCCAAACAAAAGACATCGATGCCTCTGAATAGAAGACTTGACCTAGTAGTTTCACTCTGATGACAAACGGAAATTGTAGCCTGTTTTATTACATTTTTGCTGTACCAGATCGATATACAGGGATATAGAATACAATTGGAATTCCGATTTCATGTTTCAAGATGTGCAGTACTTTTTTTTTCTTTTTTTATTGCTTAGGTGGGTGAACGAGCTCACAGTCCACCTGGTGTTAAGTCGTTACTGGAGCCCATAGACATCTACAACGTAAATGCGCCACCCACTTTGAGACATAAGTTCTAAGGTCTCAAGTATAGTTACAGCGGCTGCCCCACCTTTCAAACCGAAACGCATTACTGCTTACGGCAGAAATAAGCAGGGTGGTGGTACCTACCCGCGCGGACTCTCAAAGTCAAGGTTTCACTGGCTTCCAGTTAATTGTGAGCTGATTGGCCTATATGATTCATACCCGATCCTGCGGACCGAATGGTAAACAGTCGACGTCGCCCTAAACACGTCATTTCGGACACAGCCTACTGAATTTCTCACCGGATCTTTTCAGTGGGTCGCGTTTCCGATCCGGTGGTAGATTCTGCGAAGCACTGCTCTTGCTAAGGCTAATATTAGCAAATATTAGCTAACCTGGGGGGTTTGAGCCCCGAGAGCTCACGTACGCGTTAAGTTACGCTGGCATAGCCTCTCAAGGCTACCGGCTTAGGTAGGAAAAAAAAGCCCATATGTATTATAATATTACACAGATACACGATAAAGCATTAGACAAGCCGAAACCAATTTTCTTGTGAATATTTATTCATTCTTGTCATAATTCAGCTTGGTAATTTGATGTTATTGCTATTTTAATAAACAATGTTTGTATATTGATATTAATATTACGGCGATGCCAGTCCAAAAAGGTCTAGGCCCTGAAATACGAATAAAAACCTCTAACACATGTTCACAAAAGATAATCACGACGAAGGAGTAACGCTGTGTGCAAAATCGAAACATGCAAAATTTACAAAAATTATAGTAAAAGGTTTTATTATTACTATTAGGTACGTTTTGCAGCATTTGTCTATTTCGACTCAATTCCATCAGTTACAATTCTATCGAAAACTCGATCACGTTCGAGGTCCCACCTCGGACTGCGGGATGACTTCTATGATCCCTGGTGAGCTCATCTTTCCGTTCTAACAATAAACAAATCACTGCTGAACACAATCCTTACTGTAGATGCCCCAATGACATGTCCCTAAATGGTTCGCTTATAACAAATCGTGCAACAAACCAAATATTCGCACACGAAAAACAAAAAACGTAAATATGAAAATATTTATGTTGCAACATAAATACAGGATTCTGCGGTTACGTGCCCACGTAACGGAATTTCCGGGGCATTCCGCTTCTTTGTGTAAAACCATGTGATATGTACCGCGCATAAAGCGCATGACATATTGGAAACAATTGTGTGAATCACAATACAGTAAAACTGTGATGACAGCTGAGGTGAATAGGACGTTATCCCGCCTTACGGATACCCGAATTACACATGATAAATAAAAATAAAGGGCACCAAATTAACGAAGGCTTGACAGTAGTAGGCAGTTGGATGGCTGTGTCTGTGGCGGTAGCTATCACACAACAGAAGTTATTTGACAGAGGCCTGAATATTGCTTACGACATTTTCAAAATAAGTTTGCATAATAATATATAGTATTTAAATGAAAGAATAATAAATATGCCAGCGTCAGCAATTTCAGGAGCAGAGCCAAGCCGCTGTTTACCGCTTAACAAGCTTCGTTTGAAGAAACAAATGTCATAACGCTCGGAAAACACCGTGGAGGAGAGAGAGGTGAGAACTCATTCCAAAGCCGGATGGTACGTGGCAAAAAAGATCTCTGGAAACGCACTGTCGATGAACGCAGTGGCTCCAGGTAGTATGGATGAACTCTACTCCGATGGCGGACAGTGCGATGGTAAAAATGAGATGACGGTATCATTTCAAACAATTCCTATATACAAGTTCCGAACAACAACATTCGGACTGTCAGTCTACAGAGCAATATCACCCGCTCGGTGAATGATCTTTCCTACGCCGCAATTCCCAAATGTCCATGACATTACTGGTGTCCTCCAGTGACGGTTACTAGTCTCTAATAATTGGTCCGACGCTCGTCTGAATTCGTCTGCCTATAACTGCTAAAACTAGTCGTTAGTACATCAGTTAATCACTGCAACTACTTTTATTTTAACGTTAATGAGCAGATAAACTCCCAGCTAAATGGGTTTCTCGAACCACCTTTTCCTTATAATTGCATATAAGTTAAATGAGTTAACGACTTCCCTAATGTTAAGGTACTGGAACCCATAGACATTACAATGGGAATTCCGCCACTCACTTAAAGGTATGAGATCTAAATCGTGTTGTTCGTACCTGCCAACTTTGAAGCTGGGACATAGGACTGTTTCGCTACAGAAATAGACAGGACGGTACCTGCTCGTGTGAGATTTCTTTACCTTTTCATGAGTTCTATCTCATGCGAGGTTTGGACATTGGTTGTTAAGCGACAGGAGGTTTTAGTCAGTTCGACTCTGACATACCCCGCCCGCCATCCCCAGTGGAGGGCGGAAGTCCGGCGATTTCCTCCTGACCAAAAAAAAAAATATATATGAGTGAAAATAAACACTATGTTATAATTACATTACTATAATACATACATACATAAAAATACATAGATAAGAAATACATATCAAATAAAATACGTTGAGTGCAATTAGCAATAAATTTTGATTCTAAAGCCAGAAATAATACTGCAAACGTATCCGTATTGATATTGTAAGACAAACAAATATGAGAGTTAGACTGGTCTTCTACGAGAGATATGTTTGTTTTACGATCAAAATAAAATGGGTCATCTTTAGACTCATCTCGAAACAAAGGAACTTTGTTGTATCTATATTTTATGAAATAATAAAACATGATTACTGAGTCACTTTATTACCTTCACATACAACGTGTTCTGTTTTGTGGTCTCAAATAAACAGCATTTATATGTAAAATGATTTTGCTATTTTCACGTGTTTAATTTCTTGAAGACTACAAATCCAGATGTTAAAGAGAAGTAAGTGTCCACCATAATTCTGTATTGATAGGCTTCTGCAGCTAACGTTTTGTGTTTGTGTTAATAATTATAATAGAGTCAGTGATTAATTTTTGTTAAATGTCATTTATTAAATGTCATTTGTTAAATGTCATTTGTTAAATGTCATTTTGTTAAATAAATCTCGTATGCAGACACGTACTAAAATAAGTTAAGGAACAACGAGTAGAAAAGAATTAGAAGAAACGAATGATGCAAGAATCGCAGTCCTGAATAAACACATATTTATAGAGTAAGATTGAATGTTTGTTGAACTATACTGTCAACGTTTTTGTTTGATTTTTTATTTCTCAAACGCAGAATGCATTATCGGATTTGGATTAAAAAAATTACTGGTGGTAGGACGTCTTGTGAGTCCGCACGGGTAGGTACCACCACCCTGCCAATTTCTACTGTGAAGCAGTAATGCGTTTCGGTTTGAAGGGTGGGGCAGCCGTTGTAACTATACCGAGACCTTAAAACTTATATCTCAAGGTGGGTGGCGCATTTACGTTGTAGATGTCTATGGGCTCCAGTAACCACTTAACACCAGGTGGGCTGTGAGCTCTTTCACCCGTCTATGCAATAAAAAAAACAAAGATAGTTTAGATATAACGTGGATCAACACATACGATATTTTTATCATAGTAAACGACATGGACCTTGCAACTATGTATATTTAGTTTAATATATAGGTATACAACAGAATCGGTTGGCTCGTAAAGGATCTCGAAATCGATTTCCAGCTTATAGACTAGAGAGCAACATATGCGATCCTTTGTAACGCGAAAATGTAAAGTTATATTTATTTTTAATGATAAATTTAACTTGAGTAACAGCGAGGAGCAAATCTAATGAGAATATGAGAAACAAAAAAAAAATAGATGAAATTGTAGTGGATTGATGGACAACCTACTTGGGTTTACGTAGTTATCAGGGCCTATAGATATCGCTACGCGATATTCGTGTCTTAATTATTTTTATTGTATAGGCCTGTCTAACTCCTTTTACTGGCGCGCATGACTTCGTGGCAAAAATAGATGAGATGTGAGTTTCTACTCGTTCGGAATCATAATCAATCAATTTTGTTCAATTGTAATTCAAAACTATTTCGAAGACATCGTGGCCTAAAGGATAAGCTCAGTGCATTCGAACAAGCGTGGTGTCTGTGCCAGCCCTTAAATTTTGTAGGTGGATATCAACTTTTTTATTGTTAAATAACATAATATGTTCACGAATTACTTCCACGATGAATCATGTAATAAAAATTAAGTCCAGATTTTTTTTAATATGCGTAATTACTAAACCATTTAGACACTACTTAAGGTTTTTAAGGCTTTTTAAGGACTTAAGTTTTTTTTTGTTATTGCTTATATGGGTGGACGAGTTCACAGCCCACCTGGTGTTAAGTGGTTACTGGAGCCCATAGACATAGCGGGTACGACAGTACAAGTATTTAGGAGCTTGGGTAAATGAAGCATGGGAATCTGATCAAGAAATCAAAACCCGGATAGAAACTGCTCGAGCCTCTTTTAATAAAATGAGGAAAATTCTTTGCTGTCGTCAACTGAATATACAGCTCCGAGTCAGGCTACTCATGTGCTATTATATATCTGGCCTATCGTCATGTATGGTTGCGAAACGTGGACCCTGAAAGAGGACACTATAAGACGCCTACAGGCATTCGAGATGTGGTGCTACCGTCGCATGTTACGCATTAGTTGGACGCAGAGGGTCAGGAACGAAACCGTGCTTCAGCGCGTTCATATGTCCCGGAAAATGTTGCCTGCTATCAAAAAGCGCAAGATAGAGTATCTCGGCCACGTGCTCAGGAACGATCGATACATGCTGCTGCAGCTGATAATTATGGGCAAAGTGGACGGAAAGAGACGTGCTGGGCGAAGAAAAAAGTCATGGCTCCGGAATATCCGAGAGTGGACCGGTATTGCCTCCGTCGAACAGCTGTTCCGGCTGGCTGCTGACAGAAAGGAATACAGAAAGCTAACGGCCAACCTTCAGGATTGAAGAGGCACTGGAAGAAGAAGAAGAATAGACATCTACAACGTAAATGCGCCACTCACCTTGAGATATAAGTTCTAAAGTCTCAGTATGGTTACACACAGTGAGTGGAAACATTCACGTTGCTGATATGTATGGGTTCCGGTAATCACTTAACACAAGAAGGGCCGTGATCTCGTACACTCGTCTAAGTAATAAAAAGAAAGGCTCACCACTAAAATTATGTTTTCATTATTATTATTTTTCAAAATTTTCGAGTTATATAATTCTAAATCAATTTATAATCAATCCGAAATTAGAATTTATGTATGTTTAACGATATATCCAGGATATACGTGGATAGAAAACGAGTCGATGGAAATCGCTTAGACTCGACTGACAAGTAATTTTGCCAAGTAATCGACAGTCGATAGATTTCTCGAGTATAAGTATCTCAGCCCGCGAAATTGAACGGGTGCTCGGAAAGTGTAGGAGGATTGAGGAGAGTACAATTTGGAAATTGACTTTTTAAATTTTATGTTTATTTTTAATTATCGCGGGTGAGATTAGCTTTCGGTTTTACTTCTATTATTGAGTCCGTATTTTGATGGTTAACGTTTGCTTACATTGTTTTCATACCATTTATTGGACTAGAAGGCTAGGTGAATTCATGATGAAGCATGAGTTTGAAATTTGTAAGATAAACAGTAAATAACTTCTCTATCTTTGGTATGGAATTTAATTTATTGGTTTGCGTTAGAAAAAAGCTAAAATATTTATCAATCATCATCATCATCATCAGTCTTTTGTCTGCCCACTGCTGGACATATGCCTTCTCCAATTCCTTCCACAGAATGCGGTCCTTCGACTTCCGCATCCAACGACTTCCCGCCAATTTATCAATCATCGCCCAATATTTATTTGATAAGCATCAACGATATATGCGTTGTTTCCTAATGTTCCCTGCTTTCTTTTACTTGGTAAATAGTGACAAAGGATGCATAGAGTTCTTAATGTCTTGACTCTTTATTTAAATGCAGTAAAATCTAATATATAAAATTCTCGTGTCACAGTTTTCGTTGCCATACTCCTCCGAAACGGCTTGACCGATTTTGATGAATTTTTTTGTGCTTATCCGGTATCTATGAGAATCAGCCAACATTTATTTTTCATCCCCCTAAATGTTAGGGGTAATCCACCCCTAAATTTTTTTATTTATTTTATAGACAAAATTTTTAATTTCTATTTTTTTATGATACAGCATACAAAAATACATACAACCCTAAATTTTCACCCCTCTACGATCAATCCTTATTTTTTATTTTCTAATTAAAAACTTTAAATTTTTTTGCGAGAATTTTGTTTTTATTTTGTCATGAATTAAAATAAAAAATCGGATGTTACTCTCAATTTTTCATCCCTCTATGATCAACCCCTATTTTTTATTTGTTAATTGTAAACTTTAATTTTTTTGGCAAGTTTTTTATTTTGTTTTGTCATGATTTAAAATAAAAAAATCATATTACTCTCAATTTTCACTCTTATACGATCAACCCCTATTTTTCCATCCCGATTAATATTTTTTTAATTCTATGCACAGATCCGCAATAAGGTTGCAAGATGGCAATCAAATATTATAATTGTAGTACGACAAATTCTTATTCAGAGTTTATAATTTCAAATTCCTTTAATTATGATTTTTTTTAAATTGAATTTGATCTCCCGCCCTCGCCGGTTGACTACTGATCAACTATCAATCGATCAGCTATCCCCGTCTGATGCCACCACTCATCCAGCAAACATCACGTAGTAGGGATGAGGACAAAGCCGGTCTCCTGTCTTACTTTTTTTTTATGGGATTTTATGACCTGGTAACTGAGACCTTTAAGTCATGTCTTATTTTAATTTATATTCATATTTTTATGAAAAGTGATATTATGAAGTGAAATGATATGAAGATGATTAATTTGAGACATTAATCAACTAGGATGAAATGAAATGAAATGAAATGAGATGAAATATAATCTCAGAAAATGGTGGTCATTTACTTTTTTTGAGTGGACTTTTTGGAGGATCCCGAGAAGTTACGTCCAGCGGCTTTGTTTCATTTTCCCACATTTGTGCACTTTCACAGATATTAAACAGTTAATAAACCACCATTATTACACATTTAAACCCGAAGAAACACTAAATAGACAAAATAAAACACATCACACAACTTCACTCCTCGCGTTCCCGCCAAAAAGTCCCTGTCTTACTTACTCACTATACATCATAGATTATACACTTAATATTATTATATTTGAGAGCTATACAATACTATACATTATTCAGCCATGTTTTTTTGGTTTTATTTGTGTATCAATAGTATGTTCAGTAGGTCTGAGAATCGGCTACTATCTATTTTTCATACCTAAGTGAAAAGGGTTGTCCGTCCACCCCAAACATTTATTTTTAAATTTAATTTTTTGAATATTTTTTTTTGTTTATAATGAAGTATTATGTGGTTAAATGAGGTTTTTTTTTCTACAGTAGAATTTCCCTAGCAATCTTATTTAAGGCAACACAACGTTTGCCGGGTCAGCTAGTCTAATATATAAAATTCTCGTGTCACAATATTCGTTCCCATACTCCTCCGAAACCACTTGACCGGTTCTCATGAAATTTTTTATGCATATTCAGTAAGCCTGAGAATCGGCTACTATCTATTTTTCATACCCCTAAGTGATTAGGGTTGTCCACCCCTAACATATTTTTATTTATTTGGACATTTTTTTTTGTTATAATGAGGTATTATGTGGTTGAATGAGGTTTTGTTATTTTTATTATATATTCCCTCATCGTTCACAGCACTACATACCTCTTTCACTCATTTACCACATCCTTACACACTTACAATAAGTTAGTTTTTTTTCTACACTAGAAATTCCCTAGAAATCTTATATATGGCAAAACAATGTTTGCCGGGTCAGCTAGTATATTATAAAGGCTTTAAAACGACAAGTTCTCAACATTATGTTTTTTACCTACTTGCTGTATTTTTTTCATAATAGTAAAGAGTTACTGATTGTTCTTGCCGAGCCACTGCTGCAACGTGTTTAGTAATCTAAATTTACCCAAATCTATAAATAATGCCATAACTTCGGGTGGCGAATATCGCTACATTTCTGGACGTATGCTGTTTTTAATAAATAATAGTTTAAAAAAAATAACAAAATACACTTTTATAAAAAATCCAACTAAAAAATAGAAAATAAATTTTAATAAAATATATTTGAGCTAAATATAGTGTAAGAAAAAAATATTTTATTGTAAAAAAAAGCGCGGGGTGCATGGTAGCAGTAGTTATAAATATTTTATGAACAGATATGAGTAGAAGGGTTATTTTGATAATATCCTGAAAAGCACCCCACGATTTTTTACAATAAAATCATTTTTTCTTACACTATTTTTTATTATGTTCAAAAAGCGTGGAAGCAACCTAATGAGCTTTCTCTTCTTTCATCCTGATTTTTTAACTTAAGTAAGTAATGAAAAACTTCAAAGCGAATCTGTATTTACATATCCTAATTATCCTGTCTATACCTCTATTTCTTTTAGCATACCATAATTAAAAAATATTTGTCGAAATAAGACGAATGTTTTTGTTTAACGCTATCGATTTGTCTTAAAAATAGTAAAGTGGCTTCATTTGGTTTAATATGAAGTGGCATTTTGTTAAAGCTCTAAAATACAACTGGCTTGACGCTGATCACAGTATTATCTAAATTACCGTTTCTAAATTTAGGAATATTATAAATATAAATACATCAAACACTAGCTGACCCGGCCGGGACTTCGTAGTGCCTCAATCGATAAATAAAAGACCTAAACTTTTGTATAAAATAAACTTAAAACAAACAAAAGGAATCCGTCCACCGGAGGACACATCAAAGAAAAAACAAAATGTTATTCTTATTTAATTCCGAGCATTTTCATTCTCTGGACTTTCACAAATAATTCAAGACCAAAATTAGCCATTCTCGAGTTTTAGCGAGATTAACGAAAAACAATTCATTTTTGTATAAATAATTATTGTCAAACTGAAACTCAAGATTCGTACTCGCAAAACTAGCTGGCCGGTGGTACGACCCATTGTGGTATGAATCCAGTAAACAGCAAAATAAAACACTTGCACTTAAACCTCGCGTTTGTTTTATTAATATTACTACTTCTCATGACCATAACCAAAGTTCTGCATTGGAAGTTATACATGATATCGAATCTAAAGCAACAAATAACTGTAACAGTCCCAAATGAACGCAATGCTTCCATTTATTGCCCACAACTCCCAGGAACTTGTGCGAAAGTTTTTTTTTTCAATCAATTCAGATGACCCACTTTATATTCAGATGGTTATTGAGTGTGGGGAAGTTTCCGGTGCGAGCCCGAATCCACTGCGGTGGGTACCGCGTGGTACTAAGTGGCATTCCACATTCAAGAGTATGGTTTTTTTTTACCGTAGGAAATTGGAGCCTTAGACTTTAGAATTTTGTTTGTTTGCAAGATTTAAGTCTCACTAATGTGATAGGGTATGGTGTTTTTTTTATCGTAGGAAATTGGAGCCTTAGACTTTAGAATCTTGTTTGTTTGCAAGATTTAAGTCTCACTAATGTGATTAAATTTTGTGTAACCAGTTAGATAAAGTAAAAGTCATGAAAATTTTACATCATTTTTGAAAACTAAATAATAACAGTTAATATAAAAAAATTACATACGTTCTAAATAAGTTGAGTCATAACAAATTTAGGTTTTCTATTATTCTAATCGGTGGACAAATAAAAAGATTCCTTAAGGTAATAATATCTATATCTATATATAAAAATGAATTGCTGTTCGTTAGTCTCGCTAAAACTCGAGAGTGGCTGGACCGATTTGGTTAATTTTGGTCTTGAATTATTTGTGGAAGTCCAGAGAAGGTTTAAAAGGTAGATAAAGATAAAAATGCTCGGAATTAAATAAAAGTAACAAATTTGTTTTTCCTTTGACGTCGGACAAAAGTATAAAAGTTTAGGTCTTTTATTTATCGATTGAGGCACTACGAAGTCTCCTGGGTCAGCTAGTATTATTATAAACATCGTTTGTATTAGTACAATTTCAGGCTTCATTGTGAATAGGTAGTTGCCTATTTAATTACAATTTATGATAATGCTGTTTTAATTGATGATGATGAAGTCGTTGTGGCCTTAAAGATAAGACCTGTTGAGTGATGCACCGGTGTTCGAATCTCAGGCGGATCAACACACAGGCAGGGAAAATATAAAAATATAGCAGGTATGCTATTGACAATACATTATTATATAAAATATTTACATACAATAAATAGATAGGTAATGTGAGACTACGTTTTATCATAAAAAACTATTACTTATTTTCTGTTAATAATGTTTCTATTAAAATAATGTATCTACTAGTGGTCTTGTGAGTCCGCACGGGTAAGTACCACCAACCGGCCAATTTCTGCCGTGAAGCAGTAATGCGCTTCGGTTTGAAGAGTGGGGCAGCCGTACTGTCAAAACGGAGACCTTAAAACTCATGTCCCGAAGTTGATGGTGGCATTTACGTTGTAGATGTCTTTGTTCTAATTCATGCAAAATTATGATTTATTCATTAATCTAATATTTAATTTTATTTATTTGACTTTTTTTTTTAATTCACTCAATTTTATTTATAAAGTTCATAAATAAAGCTTATTTGTCTTTTTTAAATTTACGGAACCCGTACTTAGGTGAAGGCCTCGCCCGAAAAAATCAATGATCCCTATTTTGGGTTTCTATTTTGGATGCTCATTAATGGTTTTATTAAGAAAAAAAAACTTGATATTACAAAGTATTTCAGTTGTGACCCCAAGCGTCACGTGTCAACGAATTGCTAATATTCCTAACGTAGCGTTTATTCTATTTCGGGAACGACAGAATAATATTGAAATAAATAGACGGTGAAATTGATATTTGCGTAAACACTTGTGGAAGGTTTCTGTGTTTGCTTTGCACGGGTCTTGCCTATTTTGGAGGTATCGAAATAGGTTTGGAGTTTTTTTTTTGCGTTATACATGGACGAACTCAGTAGACTTATCTAGAGAAAGTGAATCGGACTTGAGACATTAGGACGCAGTCTTGTATTGTAATATGGCTTTCAAACTCTTATAATCATTTGCCCTACGGCCTTTTACCTCAGTTTTTTTTTGAATAGTTGTTGCATAGCCGTTGTAGATTACAATTGAGATTTGGACCTCATGTGCCAGGGTGAAGGCATTAACATTGCCATGTCTATGGGCACCGGCAAGTACTTATCACAAGCTGTGGTCTTTCACCGACTTAAATAAAAAGGAAAAAATCTCCCCCCCCACCCCCCTCCATTTGCAGCAAATATTTCTGGACTGAGCGTTTTTTACTCAAATAACAACAAGGAGATTCAGAGGTCGTTTCAGGCATAACTTTTTATTAATACTTACATTCATGGTCGGTGTTAAAAGTTACGTAGCAATATTTCTTTCAGTAAGCGTACTATATTCTGTAAAATCTGTTTTAAAGCAAGCCGTTATCTTCGTAACAGCCACTTTCGTAATTAATGTGTTTACTTTTTTTTCTTTGCCATGAATGTTCTAGATTTTCTTAACACAAATCCGCAAATAATTATTTTTTGATCAAGATCAGCGTCACTTGCTTGGTACCGCAAGATTCTACTGTAATTAGATGTGCTCATTCAACTTTTTAGAAGTACAATCGAAGTTATAATTGAACTTCAAATTATTTTCAGAATACACAGTACTAGTTGATATCTAGAATCGCGCTCAACCTGTGTCATCATACCTTTTTAGTATTATCGCCAAACCAACTGTAAAATACGGAGATTGTTCTTTTGTTTCAACTCAATCAGATAAACGTTTTATCCTACTAGACAACTGGAGGCTAAAAGATTAGGAAAGAAAAGGAAATACCTCTAAGCAACTGATCTTTAGGATATTTGAAAAAGATTAGGTAGGATTTAGGATATTTGAGACGATGCGTTGGTTGGGGCAGTGTGCACTACATTATTGACCACAGGAAACCTCCTACTCTGATCGGGTTCTGACTCCGGACGGAGATCGGACGGCGGGTGTAAGAGTGCAGGGGAGTCATTTAGTGGGGTAGGGCCCTAAAACTCCTAGGGCCCACGGTCTGGTCCCAACATCAGCAGATCGTCACGGTCGGGCATCCTCGGGGTGGCGCCGCGAGTTAAGTTGTAGTGTTAATCGCGAGAACCCCTTTACCCTGACCTGGTTTTAACCCCGAGCGGAGATCGGACGTCGGGTGAGAGAATGTGATGAGTCGCTTGGTCTGGTAGGGCCTTAAAAGTATCCTTGGACCCACGATCTGCTTCCAATATGTACAGATCGTCGAGTCCCACAAACCCCACGTGCCCTGTAGACGCAGAAATCTCATAGTAGCCTTGACCCGTTGCGCGACAAAAAAAAAAACAAAAAAATGTGTGCACTAGATAACGTCATGTTCCGTGAGAGCTACCTATTTGACTGAATTTTCAAGTTGTCATGTCTTAAATTGGGTGACGGAGTTTGCAGCTTTCGGAGGCCGTTCACCAACAATAAATAAAAAAAAACAATCAATGGACCTTTACATGCCCGTGGTAGTGTATAGCTAGCTATAGGTATCACTTTCCTACTTAATTTTGACGAACAGCCGCTTTACTATACAATTGAAAATAGTGACCTCCATATTGACTCCGCTAATCAATTAAAAGCTTATGGACCGTGAGCTCTTTCATTTATTTGTTTACATAATAACCTTTTCTTTTTTTTCCTACCTATGCTGATAGCCTTGAGAGGCTATTTCAGCTTCACCCTAACGTGTAGGTGAGCTCACGGGGCTCAAACCGGAGCGGTGCTAACACTGGCCCTAGTAAGAGCAGTGTTTCGCAGAATCTACCACCGGATCGGAAACGCGACCCACGGAGAAAATCCGGTGAGAAACTCAGTGGGCTGTGTCTGTGGGTTAATTCGCTCGTCGAACCCTTTGTCGCAAGCGACGGGTTCGACGAGGACGGTGACCGGTGCTTGCGGTACCTAAAAGCACCGTTAATGGATCGGGAGGATCCGTAATGACGTGACAATAAAAATAAAACGACCCTAAACTAAGATTATCTCCTGCGTTATGGTTACCGATATGGCACGAAACAAAAACAAATAGGCATATGCAAAAGCTCGAATACTAAATATTTTTCATGAAAATGGAGATCGGATTAGGTCCCCGTAGCGCAAAGTCGTTGTTTTTTTTCCGTTATCCTTTTAAAGTATGGGTAGGATAAAAAGTTCGGTGCATTCGTATCGAGCGATGTAGCCGTGCTGGTGTTGAAAACCCCGCCGGCAGATACTAATTGTTCTAATGAAATATGCTACAAAAATGTAGCAAAAATAATAACTGTGGTAATTACTGGTGGTAGGATATCTTTTGAACCTAGGCGGTTCGCTACCCTACCTATTACCTGCGCGAAGCAGCAGTTGTACTATTAAACTTATTATACTTGGCACTCATGTTCCAAGGCGAGTAGCAGCATTTACGCTGTTGACATTCATGGGCTCCAGTAACCGTGTAACATCAGGTGGACCCCGACTCCTTTCCAAGATCATTCATTATTATTAAGCCTAAGGTTGAATTTCATAGAATCAGTATCCTATATTACAGTTTTAACATACACGGAATGGCAAATTGCTTATGATCTTGAAACTTGATCGCTAAATTTTCATAATGTCTCATATTTTATGGCTTAAAGTAGGATCGATGTCTTGTGTGCCATTAGTAATATGTTCCGAACTATTTCAATGGTTTAAATATGCTAATTACGGAATTTAATGGTTTTTGTTGGATATTGAGTTTGAAGGGCGGAACAGCCATTGTACGGTTAAAAGTGATACCTTAAAACTCATGTCTCATGGTGGGTGGTGGTATTTACGTTGTAGATCTCTATGGACTCCGGTATCCACTTGACAAGCCGTGAGCTCGTCCAAAAGTCTATGCCATAAATAAATAAAGAATACGCTAATGAAAAATTAAGCTGGATAAATGTCCGGTCACCGTCCTCGTCGAACCCATCGCTTGTGACCAAGGGTTCGACGAGCGAATTAACCCATAGACACAGCCCACTGAGTTCCTCGCCGAATCTTCTCAGTGGGCCTCGTTTCCGATCCGGTGGTAGATTCTGCGAAGCACTGCTCTTGCTAGGATCAGTGTTAGCAACACTCCGGTTTGAGCCCCGTGAGCTCACCTACACACGTTAGGGTGAAGCTGGAATAGCCTCTCAAGGCTATCAGCATAGGTAGGAAAAAAAAAACTGGATAAAAGAGACCCCGACTTAGTTGGAGTTCAGAGACATCATGATCTGAAAGCCACTACATAAAAACGAGGCATCGATTTTGCATTCCGTAATGTCTGTACGAAAATTAATTATTGTATCTTAGTTATATTGTATAAATTGCCGTTTGTGATGTCTTATTTGCATCTACGGACGGAATTTTGGCCAGAATTGGATTGAAGATATCTTGGCCTGTTCTATCCTAAGAGACCGGAATAATGGTCTTCAAGCTGTACCATATTATGATCGATCCATATTGGCTGGTAATATGTAATAGCAGTAAAATACTACAAAAGAGATTTTTCAAACGCGCCTTTAAATGCAACTAATGTTTCACTGCATTTGTTAACAAACTAATTTAGGGTTAACTGCTCCAATAGGTAAAGTCTTTCTTATTGGTTTGATTATATTGTAAAAAGTTCAAGATCAAAAATATCGTGATGTCTTGATCTTCGTTTGGGCCATCAAATGACAGTTTCTTCAACGCGTCCATCTTACCATGATCTTACATGATTTGTCATTGTTGATAAATGTCACTAATAGTTTAACAGTTGTATATCTGTGAGTCTACCACACATAATATCTTCTTGTTTAGACTGAAGTCAAATCCATTATTCACTTGTATAAACTAAGAGAGTTTGATAGCAGTGCAATGAACTCGGCTTTAAATCAATGGTGTCTGATATAATACAAGCGATGCGGCTCAAAGCGATAATAAAAATGATGGGTATGATTTTAAGGTAAAAGAATGAACCGTAAACTATTAAAATGAGATAGAAGACGGCAATAGTAATTATTTTGCATTTATTAAAACAAAATTTCACATTCACTTGACGTTCTAAATAATTAAACAATGGTTATCAAAAATATCTTTGGCCATCATGTCAAAAGCAAAACCAAGATGTATCATATAATATAGGATACTAAATAATACACATACAGATAACACATATTAATATTAAGCTTTTCATGAAAAATTCAAATCTCGAAAAGTATGCACCTGCGCCAAAGTTTTATGTAAAATATTTTTTACAGCATACATATTATTGTTACATCGGTAAGGCAAACAAACAAATCTGAAGGCTGATACGTTAATTCCCTCAAAAATGCTTCAAGGACTTCAAAAATGTATTCAGCATTTGGCGCTTCACAGAATTTCACTTAGCATTCACGTAAGACACAAACCCTTCATACCAACCGACCATTAATATCAACACGATTTCTAGGATTAGGATTATTGTTTATCGATCAGATATTGTATCAGTCTGAATAATAATTGTGCATCGAAGGGACACATAGGATAGTATTCCTTGCAGCCAAATATACCTCCCAATTGACCGCGGTGATAGGCCATTTGAAAATACTCTAGTGACTGTAAGTCTTCATCATGTGGTTTGAGCCTGAAAAGAGAGAAAAAGATACAGTTTAAAATTTGCTGTAAGCTTTTTTGAAGTGGCTTATTGCTTACTTTATCTTGAACAGTTAGAAGAAATCTCTATTATTGAGAGCGGTTTCAGAGAAGGGGATCTACTTTGACAGAAAAATAAAGGAGTACTTGGAAATAAATTTCTAAATATTGAACGGGAGAATTTTTGAATAAATAATAACTGATAGAATATAAATTACATACGATTTTTGGATGGTATTTTATTATTTGCCAAAGAACTAAAAACTATGCTACAACTACAATAGATTAAGATACCAAAAAGTTTATTTAAGTTTATTTGATGTCAACCAGCTTAATTTGTGTTAGGGTAGATTTTGAAATTGTTATTTACTTCAATTGTATTTATATTTCATAAGTTTTCTAAGTATGTTTTATACTTATTCTTAATTATGTGTAAATAATCAAAAATTATTATTAGACTATTGGTTGGTTATGCCCATATAGGAGATCGAAAAGGCTGGTTCAAGAATATCGCGTGTAGAAGAAAATTAGAGGAAGCGTTGGCGTGTCAATGGGTATATCTGAAAAACAAACTGTTTTGCTAAATATCTACTTGTAATTTTACGTTAGTTTATACTTTATTCACAATTATGCTATTTACATAAGCTAAGATAACTCATGGTCTGAAAATAAAGACTTTTCTATTTAGTGTTTTTTTTATATCTAGTGTTTTAATTATCGTTTTCTGTTTTATTCAACAAGAAACTCTGAAGTTTAACTTTTATTTATTGATCCACATAGAATTTTTAATTATGTCACTATGCACAGATTTTAGGTTTACTAGTTTCTTAGTTGATCTTGAAGCTGTATGATATAAGGAAAAGCTTCAATCTCATTCAACTTAATGAGCAGATTGTTCCGGTTTATTGAGATAATGCTGTATCTTGAAAATAAATTATGGATGTGCTGAAGAATTCGAGTTTAATCTGAGCAAATTTCTTGCCACTGTTTCATAATTTTATACCTTCAGAATAATTATGGTACCTCGAATATCCTCAAAGTTAGGACATTATGAATATCTATCTTGCTTCGTCAGCTATATATCAGCTTCCGGCAATATTTTTCCAAGAAACAGCAAAGTTTGTTTACGACTTTATAGACATTATATTACAAATTGTAGTTTAATAATTTCGTGTAATCGGATGCAGTAAAAGCATATACATAATTATTTGTACAAAACAATAGCTGACTTCGGTATCTCGGACACTCTTCTTCCAATACGATCTTGCTCCACTTTTTCAAAAAATTGAAAAAGTGGAGCAAGGTCGGCATATCAGTAGTTAAGACGTAGCTAAGGAACTGGGAATTGACCACAAAACAGTTTTGGCGCATTTGAAAAAAACGGGGTATAAAAAAAAAAACTCGATATTTGGGTACCTTACGAGCTCACTGAAAGAAACCTAATGAACCGTGTACTCATTTGTGATTCTTTATAACGATGCGCCACACACCTTGAGATATAAGTTCGAAGGTCTTAGTATAATTACAACGGCTGCCCCACCCTTCAAACCGAAACGCATTACCGCTTCACGGCAGAAATAGGCAGCGCGGTGGTACCTACTCGCGCGGACTCACAAGAGGTCCTACCTCCATAAGCTTTTTATGAATCTATCTATACAGCTGTCCACTATTGGACATAGGCCTCCTCCAAGACTCGCAACAACAACCCGTCCTGCGCTGCGGTCCTCCAGCGGATTCGCGACCCTCACTTAACATGTCCTCGACTCAACTTGTTGGAAGCCTACCCACGCTACGTATTCCGGTACGCGGTCGCCACTCGAGAGCTTTTCAGCCCCAACGGCGGAAATAATAAATTTCACTGAATAAGTTTTGTTAATTCTTATACTTTGTTCAACGACTCACGTGAGCATGTACACGAAGCCTCGCCCGACGCTATTGTTCGGCGGTCGCGCCCCAAGATCGCAATAAAGGTAGCGAGCGCATTGAATAGGATCGTGCTGTAGTATTCTGCGCCATCTTACACTGCCCCGCTAAAAATAATACATTATTATTTACAAAAGTGGCAATGGTTAAAACATTACAAACTTTTTATTTTTGGAACGAAGTTCCTTATGGGACAATGCGGAGGGGTCGGGAAAAAACATCCGTAACGTAAGATTTTTATTCTTTATGTCTTAGTATGATGGCTATATAGTGTCTAATGTATAGTCTACGTGATGACGGTTATTATTATATATATATATATATAAATGAAATGCTGTTCGTTAGTCTCGCTAAAACTCGAGAACGGCTGGACCGATTTGGCTAATTTTGGTCTTGAATTATTTGTGGAAGTCCAAAAAAGGTTTAAAAGCTAGATAAATATAAAAACGCTTGGAATTAAATAAAAATAACAATTTTGTTTTCCCTTTGTTGTGTAAACTTAAAACAAACAAAAGGAATCCGTACGGATTCCTTTTGTTTGTTTTAAGTTTATTTTATACAAAAATTTTGGTCTTTTATTTATCGATTGAGGCACTACGAAGTCTGCCGGGTCAGCTAGTTATTCATATAAATAGCTGTTTCTTTGTATATTAATATTATATATTTTTTATAAATCATTGTGTATAAAATAAAGTTGATAACCTTGTAAAGTAGATATTTTTTTTATCAAAAAAAGTCCTAATAAAAAATGTATACCCGAATAAATATTATCTTTATTCCTCGAATATAACTTAAAATTAATATTTTTATATTAAGGAACTTCGTTCCTATCCGGTGTCCAACGACACCACACATCTAGTGTTTTATTGCCGTATAGGCAGACGAGCGTAGGGCCCACCTGATGGTGAGTAGTTACCTACAGTTAAGTACTCTCCACAAGCCTCGTTTGAAAAGCAGATGTCATAGCGCTCGGGAAACACCGTGGAGGGGAGCTCATTCCAAAGCCGGATGGCACGTGGCAAAAAAGATCTCTGGAAACGCATTGTGGATGAACCCAGTGGCTCCAAGTAGTATAATAAATATAAATAAATAATAAATTTTTAATAACAATCACGCCACGTTAATTGGTCCCTTGCTAAGTTTGTAAAGAACTTGTGTAACAGGTACCAGATAATGGAAATAAATGTAAGATTTTTATTATACACGTACATATATTTAATATTTAATACACATCCATAACCCTGGTAAAGACATTTATATTTATCATACAAATATCTCTCTTGGCGGTATTCGAACCCGCGACCCCATTGTGTAGTGACCATGTCACTTACCACTACACAAGACGGCCGTATGGATGTACTCTACTCCGATGGCAGGCGGTGCGATGAAGCTAGAGCTTGAACTGCGACATAGAACAATGATCATAAATAAATAAAGGTAGCGTGTTGTAAGAACAAATCACACTTATCGTCGATAGGTACAAGATAAATTCCTTGAATACGTGAAGAAAACTTTCAAAAATACTAGTACTTTTGCGGTCAAAAATATGTAATAGTATAGGAATAAATATAGCGTGGATTATTTCACAACTAAATAAAATCTAATCAAAATTAATCTAATCAAATTAGTTCAAGTTTTATCTCTGATTTATTATCTAATAAAGTATAGTTTTTTCTTAATTTTGTTACCTAATTGAAATTATCCTCGACTTATATTATTTTTAATATTTTTCACTGTATTCTTATTTAATTATTCTTATAACTATTGAACCTTCGTTTAAACACGCTTTTTAGTGGTGGTAGGACCTCTTGTGAGTCCGTACGGGTAGGTATCACCACCCTGCCTATTTCTGCTGTGAAGCAGTAGGTAATGCGTTACGGTTTGAAGGGTGGGGCAGCCGTTGTAACTATAATGAGACCTTAGAACTAATATCTCAAGGTGGGTGGCGCATTTACGATATAGATGTCTAAGGGCTCCAGTAATCACTCAACACCAGGTGGGCTGTGAGCCTATCTACTCATCTAGGCGATAAAAAAAACCAATTTAGCTGACATTAAAATTTATCATGCCTGAAAGTGTGGTCCATTCACAGTGCGTTTATACTGCTTAGCCAACACAATAAACATGACATATCACTAGCTAAAACTTATAGCATTTCGCATATACGTATACTTATATATTTTTTTTTTTTATTGCTTAGATCTATGGACGAGCTCACAGTCCACCTGGTGTTAAGTGGTTACTGGAGCCCATAGACATCTGCAACGTAAATGCGCCACCCACCTCGAGATATAAGTTCTAAGATCTCAGTATAGTTACAACGGCTACTCCACCCTTCGAACTGAAACGCATTACTGCTTCACGGTGGAAATAGGCGGGGTGGTGGTACCTACCCGTGCGGACTCCCAAGAGGTCCTACCACCAGTGATTACGCAAATTATAATTTTGCGGGTTTCATTTTTATTACACGATGTTGTTCCTTCACCGTGGAAGTCAATCGTGAACATTTGTTGAGAACGTATTTCATTAGAAAAATTGGTACCCGCCTGCGGGATTCGAACACCGGTGCATCGCTACATACGAATGCACCGGACGTCTTATCCTTTAGGCCACAACGACTTGACATATATCTAGCTTTTTCATCGTAACAAGACCCTTAGAGAGAGAAAAAGAAAGAAATACAATTGGTGTATTTTACCGTTACGATCGCTTAATATCAAAAAAGCGCGTTGAATACGTTTATTTTTCTTGTAACCTTAAAAGAAGAGTGTCTATTCTCGTGTCGTTTAATGTCTTGTAATCGTGATGTAACTTAATTTAAGTTTAATGAAATTATCTCGGCTTCGTACTCGGTACCCGCACCAGCCTCTCACAGTTTTATTATTAGGCTTAAGATTTTGCGCACGCCAAACTCGAAATTAACAAGTAGGTTGTTAATAAGTAGAAGTTTGAAATTTCTTTTCCCTGCGCAAAGATTGTATATAATTTTTGAAAAGTCGAAAAGTACTTACTACAACTTAAATAGCATATTCATGAGCATGATAAGCAAGGGCCTCTGAAATAGATAAAGTTGTGATATAATGTTAAACATTGATTAATAGAGTACGTAAACTATTGTCGCAATTACCAGTATTCGGTGTTTTGAAAGCTCGTACCAGTGGAGATATTTATTCTGTCTATGTCACAAATCAATCACGTACTTCATTTTTAATCGTTCGATAATAGTTGTACCCTGAAATTTAAATCTCAATCTTATGACTAAAGGTGCACAGTGGCTTTCCGGCTATTATGGTCTCCGTTGATCTTATCTTATCATTTCGCTTAACGAAAGATGGACTGGGAGCCTTCCTACTAACTTATCAAAAAAAAAAATGCTGTCTCTTGCAAGTATAACTTATGCTAGTTACGTCGTGTACTAGGTAATAAGTTTTCTTAATTTTAATATTTAAGAATGTCATCTCTCTTTGTTTCGATAATTTAATCTATCTTAATATTATAAATACGAAAGTTTGCATGTTAGATATTTTTTTCTTAATCAAGCATCACTTAGTATAAAACTAACTCACTTTCTCTGTCTAATCTTTAAAACTACGCAACGGATTTTGATGCTGTTTTTTTAATAGATAGAATGATTGAAGAGGAAGGTTTATATGTATAATAACATCCATTAAATAGTGGAGAAATCAATAATAAATTACAGTTTCCGAAGCGAAGCGAGGGCGGGTCGCTAGTAAAATATAATTTACAACCTAAACTGACAATAAGGTATTTTTTATTTTAAATAACATGATCCGGACAAGACCAAGTATTATAGTGTGTTTGTTCACTGTTCCTTAATTCAGACTAGTGGATCTAAAAATCGACTGTTAATTTATGCACTAGTGAGTTATACAATCCCGGGATCCCAATTGTTTCTCCTGGGAAAACGTAAAGTATTTCATTCTTTCTGAGTTCCAATTTTAATGGCGGATGAAGGGGGGTCCTGGTGCAAATCTAATGAGCTATAAATTTTAAAGAATTATCTTAAGCAATTTCTCAAAGCTTTCCCTATGAAACAAATTGTACTATAAAAGCAGAGACAATAAAGACAAGTCTGCTATAGACTCCAGAAATTTCAAGATCGAGAAGTCAACTCCATTTTCAGTGAGGTTATTATTGAAAACCCGCTTACACAGACCCTATAACAATATTTTTTTGTCGCAAAAATTAAAATAGCAGAAAAAGTAGAAAAAAGACATTGACGTTGCGCTCAACCTCTTATCAGTAAAACGTATATTTGACTTTGTATAATGAAATAACAGATCTTTGAAATGAGTTACAAAAAAATAACTCTACAAAAATACGCTTTTAACGATAACATTACCTGGAACAAACTTGGTTAGTAATCTCGTTTTTATAAAGTGAGATTCTCCGAATTCCTTAGAATCGTGATGTGAATGATCTTTTAAATTTCAGCCTTTATAAAATCTCCGTAGGCAGGTAGGTAGGCAGGTAGTTTTTGACTTTCGTTTGATATCACAAACAGCATCTTTATACTTAAAGACAATGTATTTCTTTTAATTTGAATTTAGCGCTTGCACTGTTGGGGAAAGAGTCTGAGGGTAATGCGAAATGTTAATATAGCAGCGGAGATGCCTGAGATAAAAAAAAATGATATTGAGTGAAATAAAAAGTGTTGTTAAATTTCTGTCTACTTAGAATTGTGGGATTAAATTACAATAAAATAGACTACATAATATATAATATAATAAATGTCATATCTTTGCTGTTTGGTGGCGCTGGTCATGTTGCAATATGGGTCGGCTCTGGCTATTATTCAATACTAAACGAGTAATTAGCTAAAAAGTAGTCGACTACTATTATGCATTTTTATTAAAAACTAGCTAACCCGGTAGACTTCGTAGTGCGTCAATCGGTAAATAAAAGACCTAAACTTTTGTACAAAATAAACTTAAACAAAAGGAATCCGTCCGACGGGGGACACATCAAAGGAAAAACAAAATTGTAATTTTTATTTAATTCCGAGCATTTTCATATTTATCTACCTTTTAAACCTTCTCTGGACTTCCACAAATAATTCAAGATCAAAATTAGCCAAATCGGTCCAGCCGTTCTCGAGTTTTAGTGAGACTAACGAACAGCAATTCCTTATATATAGATTATATATCACTACATAGTATAAAACAAAGTCGCTTTCTCTGTCCATATATCCCTATGTATGCTTAAATCTTTAAAACTACGCAACGGATTTTGATGCGGTTTTTTTTAATAGGTAGAGTGATTAAGGAGGAATAGGAAGAGGAGGATGTATAATATATAATATCCATTAAATAGTGGAGAAATCAATAATAAATTACAGTTTCCGAAGCGAAGCGAGGGCGGGTCGCTAGTAATTTATAAATCTCACCAAGTGCTGCGACGATCGAAGGTCGCGTTTAAATAAAAACCGGAGCAGCTTCGGAGCAGCAGTCAAGGCCTGGTAATCCTGGACCAGTAAGTGTAAGGAGTACAACACTCCGACCAACAAAACGAGTAGAATAATCAACCTGAAAACGAACAAAGCATATTATGAGATAGGATCATTTCGTCTCTCTTAATAATACCATTGAGGATGAAAGCGGCAAGGAGGTCGCCCACAAACGTTGATTATTGATTCCCCTCTCATAAAAGTTAATTGAACGTTATATGATTTTGTTTTCTCATTGTAGTCATATTTTGTAATGATCTTATGAACAAATTGCAAATTTTGCACTGAAAGGTTTTTTTTATTTATTTTTTATAGCTTAGATGGATGGACGAGCTCACAGCCCACCTGGTGCTAAGTAGTTACTGGAGCCCATAGACATCTGCAATGCAAATGCGCCACCCACCTCGAGATATAAGTTCTAAGATCTCAGTATAGTTACAACGGCTACCCCACCCTTCGAACCGAAACGCATTACTGCTTCACGGCGGAAATAGGCGAGGTGGTGGTACCTACCCGTGCGGACTCTCAAGAGGTCCTACCACCAGTGTTCATACTTTTAAAGTACGATTATTATATATACCCTAAATGCTGGTGGTTATTGCGCATATCATTCTTTTAAATAAATGCGTACCTTTTATGTAACATATGTAAAAATATGGTTCGCGTGCAGCTTGGTGCACATGAAAGAAGTGAAACTTCTTTTGCGATGTATTGTGGTTTTGTTTATTTTTCATCCTTAAATCAAATTTATCTATTAGTAGGAAATGCTGTGTATAAGAGAAACGATCTAGCTTTCTTTGTCCATTTCCTCTCTCCACGATCGAGTCGTTCGCGAGACGCAGTGCCTATCTTTTCACTCTCGTACTTCCTAAATTGTATCTTTTCTGTCTAGCCGCAACGAAGCTGTCGCGAATTAAAATTGACTCTCAACGTGCCTCAGGAAGTTTAACTTCAATAACTTCTTCATTTAAAGGCTTACAGAGAAGAAGTGATGTCCTTAGATAACAAAGTTCGCAGAGACGATTAAAACAAATTTTACAATTTAATTACTCGTGTTAATTTTTATTATTTTAATATTTCCTATATTTCGAATACTTAACAGCTTTTGTAATCACGGACGACTGCTAAATATCATTTAATTTTCTATCAAAAAAATCTTGACATATGCCTTTGATTTCAATGTTATGTATTATATCTAGATAGAGAAACCGATCTACAGCAATATAAAAACTAGATTATTATAACCTTCTGCTATTTCATTAGATACTTGAACTAACATTGAAACTCCTAAAAAACTATTTAATAAAGCAAAAATCTTGTTTCAAAACAATTTCCCATTTAGCGAATCAATGACCACTCGACCCTTATTGAAGTTTCTAATCACTTTACCAATTTAGGCCTTTCATCTATTGTGACGTCAAACTTTACGTAAGTTTGATACTAACCCTTCTAATTGATTAAATTATTACGAAGCTACCTAAACAAGTTGTTAATTTATTTTTGAATTAGATCGAATGCTTTCAAACTGTAAAAAGTTAGGCAGTTTGTGTTGGTTCATGCCTAGGGTTCCGTAGTAACAGTAATATTGATATAATTCTAAACGAAATTGATGTGTAGCAGTATTTTTTGTTGAATGTCTGCAAGCAGCGTCATTATTCTCCTGCCCATATTCCCCATATTCCCAGTCATCTGGAGTCGGCGCAACATGTTTTCTTCTTCCATACTCCTCTATCATAATATACAGTTTCTTCGCTCACTCCCCTCTTACACATATCGTCTTTCACGACATCACACACAATGACTCCATGCAGTATGTGACCTAAAATAACTCGTAACAACTACGTAATAAGTCCCATAGCTATTTAATATTTTCAAATATATTTTTTTTAAATTCCAAGCTTCACATTCAACGTGGGACATTTTATCGGCCGATTGGAAAGTGAGAGACGCTATATTTTCACGCATTTAGAATCGTAAATTAGAGTCTTTGGAGTGGCAAACTTAATTATTTAGGTCGAAATCATTTTTCACAAAAACCGCGTTTGGTTTTTGTCTGTATATTTCAACTTCTGCTCTAACTTCAAGACTACAAAGCTTATAACAATTCATTAAATGAAACTATCTTTAAAATAGTTACATATGACTAATGCTTTATAAATCTACTCAAAATTGTGTAACGCTATTACTATTCGCACCACACACCCATGGTGCCAAAAGCCACCTAATAAAAAGTCGTTGTTATAATAATATACGGAAAACAAACATTTCGAACGATCGGCTTGCCATTTGACCAAAGAGAATATTGTTAGATGAGGGGTATAGCGTGGACTTCGGTTTCTACGTCACCACTACAAAATTATCGGAGGCTAAAGTGATTTCAAATAGGGCTGACGATAATAATATTACTATGTAGTTCACTTTTGAACATTGTAGACACACTATTTACGAATTAATTAATTTATTTAACACAGCGGTTTTACGTTATTCCAAATTTTGAAGGTTTTTTAAGGAATTTTATGACCTGGTAACTAAGGCCTTTTAGGTCATTTCTTATTTTAGTTTACATTCTTATTTTTACGAAAGATGACAATAAGAAGTGAAATGAAATGAAATGAGATGAGATGATATGAGACGAAATATAATCTCAGTAAAATGGTGGTCATTTACAGAGATTGACCCGGGGTTGTCCGTCAACCATTATTAAACTGATTATCCGGGCAATAATAACGTTTGAAAACCAAGATTGGTTCGTTACAATACGTTCAAACTTTCCGCTAAATTTCTCCATTTAAAACGTAAAGGTTTTGAAATTGTTTATCACCTGATTCTATGTACACACATACATATGTAAATTCGAAATTTAAATTTTGAAGTACCGAAATATGGTTCTGTCAATAGCACGTTGGAGTTCCACCAAAAAAAAAAAAAAAGAAAAAGCACAAAGTATTACATTTTATAAAACTATAGAACTGAGTGCGTAAAATCAAAAACATTAGAACTTTTCAGACCGCTATAAAAGTTAACGAAAAACAATTTAATAAAATTTTAATTGGAAAAGAGTCGATTTTGTCTCAATAAAAACTTTATTGTTAATCTGCCTTCTGAACATAAAAAGTTTGCGTGAAATCTATGCGTTCCTGTACTGGTTCTACTGGTTAGACAGTTACGATAAATAAAATGGCATGAAGGCGCTTCGTTCAAAAATATTGTCATCGCTCTCACAGTGAAGCACTATGTATCTTATTCATCTATATATTAATACGTGAAGCAAAAACTTTGTATCCCTTTTTACGAAAATTGCGTGGCCCAAGGAGTATGAAATTTTGCACACAAATAGAGAATATAGAGAAGAAGTGTATGTGTGATCTTAGTATGCTTTTTTTATTGCCCTTGTAGGCAAACGAGCATACGGCCCATCTGATGATGTGTGGTTACCGTCAGCAATGCCAGGGAAGAATCAAGCCACTGCCTACATAAATTAACAAAAAAAACTTTGAGCGAAAGTCGTGGATTCGTATAAAAATACTTTTACTTGCTACTATACATTTTCAAGTCAGAAGTCTGATTTGTTATAAAAACATAATTTCCACTTAATAGTTTAGACATTTAACGAGACTAAACCTCGCTGAGTTCAAAACAAAATTCACATTACAACATAGACAATAGGCTCCAAAAACATTTGACACACCCCCTCACCTGACTCCCATAATACGAACAGATGCACAACACCAACGATTACAAGAACACAAGACAAAATACCTGTACATTACATTCGGCACTGATTAAATTCAAAAATGACTTTTCGCTGGTACACTCGCCGCTGCAGCTACCAATATAATCCTGTTTAATGCAAAAGGTAGTCTAACACTGTGTTCTGGGAGGGACAGGTGGTTCATATAATCGGAACGTGCTCGGCGGGAAAGTGGTCGGCGCCGTAACGAGTTTGTTTAATTTTCACTAGAGATTATCTTGCAGATGGTACAGTTGAAAAACGCGTTTTTTTTAATATCATTTGCAATTTCGCTACTGTCATCTGTTATTCAATGTTGTTTAGGATCATCACTACTAAAAAGTATACATAGTAATGGTCGTCTCATTTATGATTCTGAGGTTTTCTCGATATTACAGCCTTTGGTGTTGTGGCGGAACTATAAGTCTCTCTGTATTCTCTGCTAATCTTTCGGTGTATGTTATCTATTTGAAGTGAAACTTCTTTAGGTTCATAAAGAGTAAAATTTAACTCGCTACAGATTCGTTATGGCTGGAGAGAAAAAATATAATTTAGGAAGAGCGAGAGTGAGAAAATAGACAGAGCGTCTCGCGAACCACTCGACCGCGGAGAGAGGGAGAGGACAAAGCGAAATAGGTCGTTTTTCTTATACACATTCTGTTTACGGGCATCAGCCACGGCTTGGCTTGTTATTAGTTTCTTATTTCTCCTGTAGATGGCAGTAATATATTAACTACGTTATATTTTATTTTTAATGACTATAAAAAAAAAGTGTTTTCTATAATATATAATTTAAAAAATATATAAATGCTCAAGAGGTCGTTTCTCTTATACACTGCATTCACGATTACAAGATAAACTTGTTTTAAGGATGAAAAATGAATAAAACCGTAATACTGCAAACCGCAAAAGAAGTTTCACTTCTTTCACGTTCACCAAGTTGCCCGCGCTCCTTTTTTTCATCTTTGGACCAACGCACCATAACTCAGCTACAGTACGTTTGCTTTCCTCGAAAATGATTTCGATTATCTACTTTGTTATTCTACTGATTGGTGATTTTTCATTTGCCGTAACCATGCAAGAACTTAACTGTGAGGTACTTTTTATTTTTTGCTTAGATGGGTGTATGAACTCACTGCCAGCCTGGTATTAAGTGGTTACTGGAGTCTATGATGTAATTGTTAAGTGTAGCTTACGTAGAATAGAAGGACTGAAGGTCTAGCGAACAAGGATATTGCTTTGATGGAAGATCTTCTCTTTATCGTCATCTCAAAAGTAAAAAAAACAAAAAAAAACTAGGCAGGTAGTATCTTCTTAAATACGTTTGGTATCTGTTTCAAGTCTACGAATACTAATCTATGAATACCTAGACTTGAACAATGCCCTATTCAGTAACAATGCAATTTATTAAGTAAATTGAATTGTCCATAATCGCGGCATCAAAGTTGCACCAACGTAACTACTAGGATCTGAAACTGTAATACAATTTACTTCATAGTATTGTATGAATATTTGGTAGTTTATAATCTACTATGAATATTTTTTTTTTAATTAGCATCACTTTTTAAGGTTATAAAAACAATGTTCTAATAAAAAAAGGTCTTTGACTATTATTTTGCGTCACCAACGTCAAAACAAAATGAAAATTTCAGCGCTTAGGTTGTTCTTTTTTTAAATTTGATTTTAGTACATGCAAATATGCACCCAATGGTGTATGATCAAGCTGTAACTTCAAATAAGTCTGCCAGTTTCGAAGCAGGTTTTATGGCACTCAGGATAGAAAGACGGATGGTAAAACGCAAAAATGAACTTTAGTAGCATCAACATAAGATAACTTTCAAGTTTTCAAACAATGATAAAAGCATACAAAAAGAGTTTATAAATGTGATCGCAGTCAATTATATATGCATTATTAAGGACAACTCAAAAACTCGTCACATTTTGACAATTAAATTGGGACTACATGCGAAAAATCGGATTTAAATAAATAAAAAGTCACAAAAATCGGTTCACCTAGAAAGAACACGCCATACTAAAAAAAAACAGTCGTATTGAGAACCTCTTCCTTTAGGGCGGTTAAAAAACCTATCAATTTTGAACCTGCAACATCTACAGCAAGAGGCGCGCGTGAGATGACCAGGCATAGAGCAATCCATGATGAATATACATCTCTGCATAGTGATTTTTGTGTCATCTGTTGTTTTTAAAAGTCGATTTTTCCTTTTAACTATATGACACGCGTATATCCGCTTTTTGCTTCGAAGAATTTCAACCGAGCACATAACCGAAACTAAAACTTCGTTTTAAAGCCGTCGCCTGCAACGCGATATCGGAAACTAAAAAGTTTTTCAATCTGCGTCTAAAGCAAAAGCAAGCTCACGTTTATAGAGTGAACACTTCAACTTTTAGATTCATGCATACGGTTTTGAAAATTTTTGTACATAAATAAATACATACATATTGTTTTGTACTATACTTATATTATCTTATTTTTTTGAAGTGAATCTTTTTATCGACGTAGGGTGGAAAAAACGTATGTAACGTTTTTCGGTTACGCGCCATCTTAATTTCTTCTGTTACGCGCCATTTTTATTTTATTTATATTTAGTTTGTTATCAACAGATGTCGCTGCACGTAAAATCAACAATTCCAGAATCGCGGTGACGAGATGTTACACAGTTGATAGACATTCTCGTATTTTTCTTGCTAAATCATTCCTACTTGGCGTCGGGATACCGTGATCATGCAGGCGGTTCCCCCGGGGTACGGCTGCTTCATTGCACTGCGGAGTGGTTGACCCTTGCGATTATTTCTATATTTTATAAGTCTCACTTCTACCGTGTGTGACTTGCACACACACACATTTTTTATTGCTTTTGTTGACAAACGAACGTATGGATCCATAGACATGGCCCACTGAGTTTCTCGCCGGATCTTCTCAGTGGGCCGCGTTTCCGATCCGGTGGTAGATCCTGCGAAGCATTACTCTTGCTAGGGCTAGTGTTAGCAAATTCTCTCAGATCGAGCCGGGAGTTCACCTACCCGTCCGCACGTTGTTGGGATAACCTCTTAAGCTACCAGCAAATAGGTAGGAAAAAAAAGAACGTATGGACTACCTGATGCTAGGTTGTAACAGGGGCTCATCAAGGCTAGTTATACCAGCGGCACATTACCCACTGCTGAGGACTGAAGTCTCGTTCAAAGAAGAACATGTTGTTACGCGCTAGGGTTTGGAATAAATAAAAATTCCACCAAAGTACCACTTAAAACTGTATTTGCATCTAGAACAGTTAAAGAACACTTTAAAAATTCTTAATTCACTTCTTCCGCTTTGCTTCAGGTGATCCGTTCGCTGTTTTGCTTCGAATAGTTCCGATTACTCACTGACTGTGTGCCATCTCTGCAACGCTTTTACAATCGATACGACATCCCTAGAATCGTCGAGAACATTCCTCACAAGTCGAATACCTTCGATGTGTGTTTCCGCTATCTGACAATAGATGGCGTTGTACATCTCGAGCGTTCTAGATGTTACTAGATCCTTCGATATTCGTTCGGCTACTCGGCGATAGATGGCGTTACTCTTACCGGCGTAACAATGTTATAGCGCTCGGGAAAGATTGTGGGGGGGGGAATTTATACTCGAACGTTTACATGGCAAAAAAGATCACTGGGGAGACACTGTGGATGAACGCAGCAGTTCTTGATAGTATGGATGAAGTCTGCTCCGGTGGTGGGATCTGCGATGCACGAGTGCATCTTCTTGGGTATAATTGCACAGCATAGTCTCACTTCTTAAAAGGAATTGAAACTTGTGACTGAGGGTCGTGTCGGTCATTATGCCATTACGTACGGTAGACGTCAGCATGTTCAAAAACATCTTCCGTGATGAAGGAGCGATGCAGTGCAATAAAAACTGAACGTGAATAAACTTTTGTAATAGACTGCTCCGGTGGACACCATCGTGCTATTTATTTTTACCCCAAAGATTTTATCCGTCGGAAGTTGAGACAGTCGTTATAACATATAGGCTGATACTTAAACTGCGAGTATCCGGCTCATTGGCGCCATTCACGTAGTGTTCTCTATGGATTATGGTAACTATTCAACATCAGCTTTTAAAGTCGTCATGGCCTTAAGGATAAGGCGCCCGGTGTATTCGTATCGAGCGATGCGACCGTACCGGTTCTGGAATCTTGTAGGCAGATAGCAATTTTTATGATAAAACACGTACTTAACTCTTGTTCACAAACGACTTACACGATGAAGGAATAAATTGGTGTTATAAAATCAAAGCCGCAAAAAATTGGAATGTGCGTAATTAGGATATTTCGGAAATTTGGCACTACTGCTCTACCTCCCCGGTCGAAGACCTAGAGGTAGATCCAAGACAAGGTGAAAGGATGTAGTGTTGAAGGACAAAAGGGAATGCAATGTTGCTGACGAGGATGTCGAAGATAGAGCGAAGTAGATGAGTAAAGTAAGGAAAGCTGATCCCTTCACCATGTGGGATAAATAGCTGGGAACAGTGAGAGGATACGATTGGGACATACATCTTAAGACTCAAGGTGGGCAGTATCCACGCTGTCGTGTCAATGGATACCGGTAACCACGTAGCTACAGGTGGACTGTGAGCTCTCTTATCTGTTTTAAGCGATAAAAAACCACCAACGAATGAAAAAAACATAATTTAAGTCCATTGCTTGTTCTTTAATTGCAAATAAAACTTATCGACCATAGGAGAATCTTCACCGAGTTTTTTAACTATGTTCACCAACTAACTTTTTTAGCTTAGAAGATACCTGTAAGTTTCCGCTCAATAGGGTTTCCTAGAAAAATAATACTACAATGTGGTACTGAAACCTCCGAAGCGAGAGATGAAGAATGTTTTCTTCGCAACGGCACTGTTGATTCATTTGTTCATAGCCCGATAAATTTGATTCGATTTTTGTGGAAAATTCGAGGCTTTCAGTTTAGTATTGATGTTCACGTAGAAAGCTTAAGTTCATTGAACCTGTTGTAATAAATTCTGTCGTACGCGTTACGTAATGTTTTGGATTGTTCGAGTCCTGCGCGGTGCGTGTCAAATTGCGCAATGTTGCTTATCGCGCAAAGATGTGTCGCGGAAAATGACCGCAGTTTTATGGTTGTCGCTTTCAACTTGTTGTTCATTTGTTATGTCTAAAGACTGATTGGAATTGCTTCTTTATTTTCCTAATACCCTAGAAAGCACTCTTTGCAATAACTATACTGACTAAAGGTAATCCGCATAATAAGCACGGTAAAATTACTTTGATATTTATTTTATAAAACTTTATAGAAACACAAAAAAGGGATAAAATGTAATTTATTTATGTTGTTTTGATATATAAATATCTAAATTTTAGTGACAATGTTTACAATAGTAAAACGCTAATCATAGGCCCGAAAACGGATGAATTGACATAAAAACCAAATGAAGAAGCGGAATGAGTACCTTCTTACAGACATTTTTTTTACCTAGCTACTAAGAGTAGTAGCCTTAAAGAGTTATTCTAGCTCAAGCGAGCTCACGAGGCTCAGCCTGGGACCCATTGCTAACATTTGCGTTAGCAATAGCAGTGCTTCGATGAATCTACCACTGAATCACAATTGCGACCAACTGAGCATATCTATCGAGAAACTAACTATCTCTCTCTCTCTCTCTTNTCTTACAGACATTTTTTTTACCTAGCTACTAAGAGTAGTAGCCTTAAAGAGTTATTCTAGCTCAAGCGAGCTCACGAGGCTCAGCCTGGGACCCATTGCTAACATTTGCGTTAGCAATAGCAGTGCTTCGATGAATCTACCACTGAATCACAATTGCGACCAACTGAGCATATCTATCGAGAAACTAACTATCTCTCTCTCTCTCTCTTCAATCGGTCCCTCATTGCTGAGGATCGTGACTCCCTCCGATTCCGTCAACCAGCTGTCTCCATCAATCCCGTTCTGTAGCTTGGTGGAGTGCGTCGCTGACAGGTATTTTCAGTTCCTCCACTATTTGGTTCTATAAACTATAAACCATCCTATATTAAGTGGAGTCGGCTCAACATGTCCTCTTTTTCCATTCAGGCCTATCATACGTCATCTCTGCGCTCACATTCTTCTCTCACACATCCTGTTGTCTTTCCCACAGTCCATCCAAGTCTTTTTAAAACGCCCTCTTCTTACATTACCGCTCATCTTCATAGGCTCACTTTGACCACATGATCATTCTCTCTTCGACTAACATGCCCTTACCATGCTCACCTTAAACTCTTGATTTTCTCTCTCATTGGCACTATTTTCAGACTTCTCTTTATTTACTTATTTGTAATTTTATCCAGTTAGAAACGAGACGACGTCACACACATTCCTATGCAGCACACGAAAAACTAATGAAACACAGATGGAACGGCTTAGCTAGATGGTTTGTCGTCGTGGCCTAAAGGATAAGACGTCCGGTTCATTCGTATCATGCAGGCGGGTACCAATTTTTCTAATGAAATACGTACTTTACAAAATATGTTCACGATTGACTTCCACGGTGAAGGAATATTATTGTGTAATAAAAATCAAACCCGCATAATTTGCATAATTGCTGGTGCTAGGACCTCTTGTAAGTCCGCGTGGGTAGGTACCACCACCGTGCCTATTTAATGCATGTATCGCAGTAATGCGTTTCGGTTTGATGGGTGTGCCAGGCGTTGTAACTATATTTACGTTGTAGATGTCTATGGGCTCCGGTAACCACTTAACACCAGGTGGGCTGTGAGCTCTTCCACCCACCTATGCATTAAAGAACAATAAAAAAAAAGAAAAATTGCTAAATGCCTTCATAGAATTTCGTTAACACAAAATTTGAGGCAGCCCTACACCTCAATGTACTCGTCATACAGGAAACAGATAAAACTGCCATTTACCACAAAGCCAAGCATGCAGGTCCTTCGTTTGCATAATACGAAAGTGATTTAATCGTGTTGATTATGTAGATTCTCACCTTTACTCAGTACGGTAATTGCGAAGAACGCATCCCAGGGTACTTAATAAGAAAATAACAAAACAAGTCAGATAAGTTTTGGGTCACGACAAATATATGCTACATAATATGTATAGGTTATTTTCTTATTGGCTAGATTAGGTAAAGGAGGTAATGGCCCACCTCTTGCAATGTAGTTTCTGGTACCCCATAAACATCGAAACGTGAATAGTCGCTACACGTTTTGAAATTTGAGGTCTATGTCACAATTGTACAGCAAATAGGAAAAAAAATATTTGAAGTGAAACTTCTTTAGGTCCGTTGAGAGGAAAATTTAACTCGCGACATATTCATTACGGCTAGAGATAAAAGATACAATTTAGGAATAGCAAGAGCAAGAAAATAGACAGAGCATCTCGCGAACCTCTCGACCGCGGAGAGAGGGAAAGGTCAAAGCGAGCTTGGTCGTTTCTCTTATACAGAGCATTTCCTATTACAAAAGACGGTTATATATTTAAGGATGAAAAATTAAGACCACAATACTACATATAATTATAATTAATTAAAACCATAATACTACATAACCCAAAAGAAGTTTCACTTCTTACACGTGTACCAAGTTTTTAGCATTACCATTTTTTGTTGAGTTTTGATTTTTATTACACGATGTAATTTATTCATCGTGGAGGCTATGAATCAGTATGTGTCAAATTTTATTTGAATAGGAAAATAAGCTTAGGAGATTTCAACATTATACGAGCGATACGAGCATACTTGGAGTTTTTTTTTATTTTTTATTGCTTTTAATGTATGGACGAGCTCACAGCCCACCTGATGATAAGTGGTTACTGGAGCCCATAGACATCTACAACGTAAATGCGCCACCCACCTTGAGATATAAGTTCTAAGGTCTCAGTATAGTTACAACGGCTGCCCCGCCCTTCGAACCGAAACGCATTACTGCTTCACGGCGGACATAGGCGGGGTGGTGGTACCTACCCGTGCGGACTCCCAAGAGGTCCTACCACCAGTGATTACGCAAATCATAATTATGCGGGTTTGATTTTTATTACACGATGTTATTCCTTCACCGTGGAAGTCAATCGTGAACATTTGTTGAGTAGGTACGTATTTCATTAGAAAAATTGGTACCCGCCTGCGGGATTCGAACACCGGATCTGCTATCCTTGAGGCCACGACGTTACGGTCAATTGAAAAAATCATTTCCGACTATTAAATGTTGGATAGTTTCAAAGAATCTTAATAAGACTTCATGTATTTTATAGTGTCAAAACCAAAATGAGTATTTAAAAAAAATAGTTTTCTAAAATATATCTATCTATTCAGTATTTGTTTTTCGTTTGATTACTTGTGATACTAATGTCTCAATAACGCAATATTGGATATAAGTTTTCAATTATTGTAACAAAGAAACCTCTTTAGGCCAGTCTGGATATTGCTATGTCAAATAATAGCTTATTGAAAGGAATTGTAATGAATTTTCCCAATACAACTAAANAAAAAAAATAGTTTTCTAAAATATATCTATCTATTCAGTATTTGTTTTTCGTTTGATTACTTGTGATACTAATGTCTCAATAACGCAATATTGGATATAAGTTTTCAATTATTGTAACAAAGAAACCTCTTTAGGCCAGTCTGGATATTGCTATGTCAAATAATAGCTTATTGAAAGGAATTGTAATGAATTTTCCCAATACAACTAAATAGTATTTTCATGTATTTGATGATCATAAAATAAATGGAATATTTTAGATAAATTTGGATCGATACGCAGAAAATGATTTATTCGATTAGCATAAATACGCTCCAGCATTTGTTTTTCACCGAACACCGATACTCGATATGAAGAAAACAACATTATAAAATTGGATTATTTAATAAATACTAGAACGTCTAAAGTTTTGGTAAATCCGTTAAAGTGCCAGCGAAAAATTAGCTATAAATGAGAGGTTTTTTTCTGGTCGTCGACAAAATGAAAACATTTTTTTGGAACGAAGTTCCTTATGGGACGATGCGTAGGGGTACCCTAACCGAGAAAAAACGTCCGTAACGTAAGATTTTTATTAGTAATGCACACAGTGTACGACTTAATTTTGTAATATCGTACAAAAAATTCGTTTGTGCAATACACTAACTCTTATGCAAGCAACCGTGAATGAAGTGTACCACAATAAGTTCGCACGTTACCGAATGACCGTAGGTTGTTGTGAAACCTCCAGTTTTATTTTCTTTATACCTCGAATAGAACTTAAAATAATTTTTTTAAATAATAAGGACCTTCGTTCCTATACGGTGTCCCACGACACCACACATCTTTTTTTTTAAATAAAATATTATCAATTATTATAGAATCTCTTCACCGATTGTCAGAATTCACAATAGAAAGAAACAAACCAATTTACCTCTTGAAAATTTCTAGTGTAGGTTCTCATAATATGTATGAATTTAAAACTACTTTTATGGTAATTCTCTGGAACACTTTAGTTGTCCGTGACCACAAAAATTGTAAATAATTCGGATTAACGTCGGATGTAATATTATGACAGCAACAATGCGATATTAAATCGTAAAAACTAGTTTTCACGATTTGCGAAGAGCAAAGAAAAACCTATGTTTGAATGTACGAGTAGATAGATTTTAAAACAGCACCATCTGTTTTTGTCGGGTTACATTTTCAAAATAATTTTTTTAATAGATGGTCCTGCCATCTGTCGCCCAACTTAAAAACTAATTAAAAGTGAAACTGGGTATTCCAATGCCGCTTTGTAGTTCTTGCAGCCGAACATAGATGGCACTAAAATCAATGTTCCGATTTTCTACTTCTGTATTTCCGCTTTTTATAGTAGCTCACATTTTGATTAATAGTAGATTAAAATAGATTGTACTGTGAGTATTTAATAGTGGATAGTTAATAAACAGAAATAATAAAAGATGAAATTTTATAGGTAATAAATATATTATAAATAAATACCATGCGTAGACTGAAAACCATTTTGTTTGAAATCAAAAGGGGGTACTTAAGTTTTTCCAACTTAATAATAAATCATGAACAAACAAATTCGTAATGACATTTAGGGAACAGTAAAACATTTGAAGCTTTATTGCATTTTATGTTTTTAACCAATACGCATTTATTTTAACTAGCGGGTCCACAGAAGTCAAAAATCGATTATAATTATTAATTTAGATTATAGGTTTGAACATTAATAAGGTTCCATTGTCAAAAACTTTACTTCTATATACACATATTTTGCCAGGGCTACACTATAGACAATTATTATTGAAGACCAAAAATATTAATCTATTCTCGATTAGACCACAGATCTTAGCAATAAACAAAAGAGTATAATATATATTATGTGTGTGTATGTCGAATACACGGTAGTGTGTGCAATGTTTTATTTATTGATTTAATGTATTTGTATGATTTTATTTTTTGTTTTTGTTTTTTATTGCTTTTATTGCTTAGATGGATGGACGAGCTCACAGCCCACCTGGTGTTAAGTGGTTACTGGAGCCCATAGACATCCACAACGTAAATGCGCCACCCACCTTGAGATATAAGTTCTAAGGTCTCAGTATAGTTACAACGGCTGCCCCACCCTTCAAACCGAAACGCGTTACTGCTTCACGGCAGAAACAGGCAGGGCGGTGGTACCTACCCGTGCGGACTCACAAGAGGTCCTACCACCAGTAATTACGCAAATTATAATTTTAATGAATAATTAATGAATGATTCATAATTAATGAATAATTTTAAAGATATATTGGCATCCTGCACTCTTTCTCTATGTTCTTTATAAGTGTGGGAAATTTCATACTTCTCCGTCTGCACAATTTTCGTAAAAAAGGCTACAAAGTTTTTGCTTCACGTATGATTTACTATGTATATAGGTACCCATTACGAGAAACTAGACTCCATTAATTAATTCGATTCATTTTTTGTCGGACGGCAGAAACCAAGCGACCGCTATACCACCTGCAAAAACAAAAGTGTTTATTTAAAGAAGAAGCACGGGAATACGAAACAAGAACCCGTAATAATCAAATTTGCTCTTGTAACTGAGACAGACGGGCAAAGTACGGTCTGTACACGCTGCGCACTACAACAGTAGCCCACTAAGTTTCTCTAGCCCACGGAGTTTCTCTAGCCCACTGAGTTTCTCGCTGGATCTTCTCAGTGGGTCGCGTTCCCAATCCGGTGGTAGATTCTGCGAAGCACTACTCTTGCTAGGGTCAGTGTTAACACTCCGGTTTGAGCCCCCTGAGCTCACCTAGACACGTTAGGGTGAAGCTGAAATAGCCTCTCAAGGCTATCATCATAGGTAGGAGGTAAAAAAAGCTACAATACATTTTCGCCACGAAGGAATCTGGAACCCGTCCGAATGTACTATTACTAATCCAATACAGAGATTTTACTTATCTGAATTGGGCTGCGACTTTACCCGGCAATCATAATCGTCCATAACAATTATAATTTATTATGCGGCTTAAAAAAAACCACTTAATTAGCAAACTGAACTAAGAATTTACTTTATTTTTTTTTGCAACCAGTTGATAGTAAAACGAAGTTATAAAATTATTGTATTGGCATCGGTCCTTGATGTCTTGCTCAGATTTTCAAATTAATCGGACATCTTAAGTCCGATGACGTTTATTCATTCTTTTGCAAAAAAAACATGTTTAAATAAATGACAGATAAGGAGCATGAATGAGTGAGAGAGGCAGAGGATGTCGCGTTAGAGAGTAAGAGAGACGGCGAATGAATGTTGGAGACATAGTTTTATTTTATGCGAGAGGAGGAATGAGGTTATTTACCAGAAGCAACGGTAGACAGCGTAACTCCGAAGGCGAAACACTTGTATATTTTATTTCCTCGTAATAAGAAAGACGGAATTAAAATCGAGTGAAACAATCAACTGTTTCATTGGCCCAAATCGAATATAGGATCCCACATGTATATACCGAGCTAGTAGAAAGCGTGTTAATAAGTGTATAATCTAATAAATTTTATATGAACAAGCTTACAGAGTACGAAAACGGCCCATCCAAAGAACGTCATGCTGCAATGGCTAACTATTGTGCCTCCAACAATGTTGACCCCGGCTAGGCACGTCATCCTTGCACACATCAAGCCAAGACTTGTACCTAGACCCCTGTTGATAAATGAGACCGTCAGTAGAAAAGTGGCTTAACCAACAATTTTTCATATTCGTGCTCATGTATTTAAAACGTAATAAATTTTGATGCAAAACTGGCCTATACCTAGTTTCAACCATAGATAATAGATCGCCTTTTAAACAGCATTTTTGCGCGTTTTTTTTTGATGTGACAACGTCTTATAATTCGATGGAGCCGGCTACGCGGGGAGTAAGGGGAAGGTAATCAACATCTCTGCCATCCCAAATGTCAACCTCACCTGCACGCGCTGGAGGGCGGCGGAAGACAATTGGCTTCCGTGGTACTTCCTGCTAGATAACCAACGAGGCTCTGGCGACCGAGCAAGTAGCGGTATAACTACATACCTACCTAGAGTAGAGGCTACAGCAGCCTTGAGGTCCAAATAATCTCTAAAAGTGCTGGAGCAGAAGGCAACGGGAAACCACTGCTACTATTTTCCCATGAAAGTTATGGAAATGNTAGACGGTCAACGCTCTCGCGGCCGATCACCCACAAGGTGGACAGACTTGGTTAAGTTTTCTACGAAGTGTTCCCTTACTGAGTGTACACGTACCGCCACAAATAGAGAGAGATGGAGAAGCCTCTCAAAAGCCGCAACCAAATATTAAGACTTACGTAACCACGACCACTCCGCCAGGAGTGAACGACTGAGAAGAAGAATGGAAAAATAGTTTAGTGCTCTCTGCGCTTTCTAGTATAATCTTTATAAAGACATTGCGAGCTTACGGCTTACCAGGTCTTAGGTCAGTGATTATATCATAGTTAAGTTTTATTATTCTAAAATGTAATGTAAATTATACGAAGCTTTGGAAATAATATTATGATATTAAAAACGCGTGATCATAGGTACCGTAGAAGTTGTTTTAGTTAAATTATCAACTCACAAAAAACTATGAGAAAAAAAGATTAGTACCTATATTTAAAAAAAAAAATACAGTCATTTTTATAACTCCGATTTCTTTTATTATTCTTGTAGACAGACGAGCATACAGCCCACCTGATAGTCAGGGGTTACCGTCGCCCATGGACGTCAGCAATGTCAGGGGCAGAGCCAAGCCGCTGGCTACCATTAAGTACTCTCTACAAGCCTCGTTTGAAAAAGGACATGTCATAGCGCTCGGGAAACACCAAGGAAGGGGAGTTTTTCCAAAATCGGGAAAAAGTTATCTGGAAAAGCTCCGTGGAACACACACACGAGAAACGCACGAACGTTCTAAAGTGATGTTCCTAAGATTAGAGTATTGTGGATATATTATCCCAATAATATACTTTGAATAAGTAATAACGATTTGTAGTAATAATCAATAAGTAAGTAATAATAGATTTTGTTTATTGATTATTTATAATTGAGTCGTCTATTATCAAAGGTGGCAATTTGTGCATTTGGACAATTTTTTTTTATTGATATGTCAATTCAGATTGATTTGAATATAATCGTCTCCTTCAAAGAATACGGTTCAAAACCTGCATTAAATAAAGGTTAATAGTTACCCTGTTATTTATCTAAGATGTCGTTCCGAAGAGTTTTATGACTGCCAATGGAATACAAAGTCAATAATTCGTTTTTCTGATTTACCAATCAATGTCCAAAAGTCAGATTGCCGGCTTTGATAATAGACGACTCAATTATACGAATTATACGCCATACTGTGAATCAAATCTAGAAGTATAGAGGATATTTCTAAAGTCGGGGACAATTCATTTTCATGGCACGTTTGAAAAATACGGTGCAGTAATGAAAAGGAAATAAATGTCAACATCATAAAAAAAACTACACATCACTAGCAAATCTAAACTCACCTATAAGAAGTCGGATACAAATCAACGAAATAAGAAGCTACGTTTCCAGTCAGTATACCAGAGAGCTGAATAAATATAAAGAGCATCATGCTCACTATAGGCTGGTGTATGATATCAACTAATACTGCACTTATCCCTGATATTGTAAGTGTCGAGAGCAAGACAATTTTCCTCCATTTAGCCAGTCTCGAGGTCAAGAAATTGACTAAAGTAAAGAAAACGCTGAAAGCCATCCCCGAATAGATGGTGTTGTTTGCCACTGTATCATCACAGATTACCTGGAAAGAAGAAATAAAACATAAGATTTTCCAAGAGAAAATTTAATTTACTGGTGGTAGGACCTCTTGTGAGTCCGCACGGGTAGGTACCACCACCCCGCATATTTCTGCCGTAAAGCAGTAATGCGTTTCGGTTTGAAGGGCGGGACAGCCGTTGTAACTATAGTGAGACCTTAGAACTTATATCTCAAGGTGGATGGCGCAGATTGTAGATGTCTATGGGCTCCAGTAACCACTTAACACCAGGTGGGATGTGAGCTCGTCCACCCATATAACTAATTTAAAAAAAAAAAGGATTGATTCCTTTGATTGATAATTCCTTTAATTGATAGCTTTAGACGAATTTTTAATTAGCCTTCTCGTATTGTATTAAATTGATTTTGGTAGATCCTCATAACAAATAGCAATATGGATAGCAAATTTGCACTTAGCTCGCCGATAGCAGACGTGCGACAGCTTGGCCAATGTTTGTACCATTATTTAGTCTTAGTTATGGCAATGTTATATCAGATTTTTTTTGGTACCAATCAGGCGAACACGAAAATGCTTGACAAATTCTGTTGGATGTTGGCGTATAACATTCGTCTGGGTCGACCTGAGGGGAGGTGCAGAGGAGTCGTTTAGTGCGGTAGGGCCTTAAAGCTCCTTGGATCCGCGGTCTGCTCCCAACATCACCAGATCGTCGAGTCCCACATACACATACCCCGCGGGCCCCCTTAGGCGCGGGGACCTCGTAGGAGGTTCGGCTCCGGCCCGAAAAAAAAAACGGCATTCGTCTTATTTGAGTTTAACAAACAAGGAGGGTTGGGCGACAGTCTGTCAAATCTAAACTAGAGGTCCCGCAGTAGTCGAAATTCGACTATAATTGGAATTGTAAGTTTGTACATTATTATGATTGTATTTTATACTTCTATAATCACAAATTTCGTCAAGAGTACACTACAAAAAAATATTAATAAAGACAAACAATATTTAATCTATTCTAAATTTGACAACAGACGTCAAGAACAAAAGTTTGACAATAAATAGTATGCATGCGTGTGTGCGTCAAATACATGGTATGTAGTGTGTGTAATGCTTTCTTTACTGATTTAATGTATCTTTTATGCATTATTTTAAAAAAATATTAGCATTGTGCACTTCTTCTCTATATTCTCTTTAAGTGTGGAAAACTTCATACACCTTCGTCCGCGCAATTTTCGTAAAAAGGGATACAAAGTTTTTGGTTCACGTATTAATATATAGATATTTTTTACAGCGGTTTTTACGATGAACCGTGCATCCGATTGACTTGAAACTTGGTATCCATGTAGAAAATACATGTACTTAATGGATAGGCTAATATTTATATGAGTGTTCGACTCCCTGATAATAATGACAATAAATAATAATGTTAATTTTAAATGACCAGCGAAGCGGTCGAGTACGGCTAGTATAATATAGTAACTTAAGTATTGGAGCTTAAAGTGTCTTAGGCGTAAATTTCGTCGTAAAGCATATAGACGAAGCTTAGGTCTTTAAGAACAGGTTCGCTCGTAAGTCGCTAGCTCCAAATGCTCTAGTTGCCGTTAATAGTGTGCCCGGAGTCTAACTTTTCCGGTCGCACGGAAAATTAATGGTTTGAATCGCCGAACTTCGGTTTGTTCGCGAACATTTATACAATCGAAAGTCGTTAGACTTATTCGAGTCAACTAGTCTTTACATTTAGAAGAGCCTATACTTTTTCAGTGAATTGTTATTAGTTTTCTTTTCTTGTTTCGAAATCCAAACTCGAGTCTCTAGTGAGTTATGTCGTCGGACAGTTCTGTTGTGATCGGGGCCCTCCCTAAAGATACTATTAGAAATATCCTTCTTTTTTTTTTCCACAGTTAGAAATCGCCGGATCCCCGTATGTGGGAGTTGAACCTCACTAAAAACTCCTGCCGCTCATAGCCGGCGCCCTACCCCGAACCGGGTGGGAACCCAGTCGGAGCTATTGAGACGGCGGGACAGGGTTTACGCAGAGCATATTACATCCATCCGCCGTCCCCCAGACGCCGGACCGGCGGCCGCCAGCGACACGACCGCCGGTTCCCTCGGTCGACGGGCCAAGAGCCCGCATTGATGGCGCCGCGCTACACCTTCCCCCGGAGCGGTCGGGGGAACGCAGCTTACCACGCCTCCCCACGCCTAGGCTCCTTCCCGCACAAAACGGGTGGAGCCCGAAGCTCTTAGGGGGCCGGGTTACGGACGAGACCCCGGTCCCGACCCCCTGCTCGGCGGCGGCGGCGGATTTCTGCGTAGTGAGGAGAGCTTTGCCTCACTCGCCCCAGCACCTCCTTCTGCGAGATGGTGCACTCGCAGAAGTCGAGCATAGCCTTCCAGGACTCGTCACCGCCAAGCATTGACGCCACGATGCCAGGCAGCGACAAGTCCGGTCCTATCTTTGCGACCAGGACACGGCGCTGCACCTCCCAAGCGGGGCAGACAGCGAATTAGAAATATGCTTAATATACATTAAGACATTTCATTTTTTACTTACATATTATTATTATAATAGGTATGTATGCTACAATGCTTTTGTTATTACGACATCTGAAACATTTCTGATATTTAAATTTTTTGTTTTTATTGCTTAGTTGGGTGGATGAGCTCACAGCCTGATGTTAAGTGGTTACCGGAGGCCATAGACACCTACAACGTAAATGCCGCCACCTAGCTTGATATATAAGTTCTAAGGTCTCAGTATAGTTACAACGTCTGGCCCACCCTTCAAACCGAAACGCATTACTGATTCACGGCAGAAATAGGCGGGGTGGTGGTACCTACCCTTGCGGATTCACAAGAGGTCCTACCACCAGTAAAAGTCTTCAGTCTTAAATTCTTAGTATAGTTTCTCGATATTTTTTACATAAAATATGTAGTGGGCGGCTGTCACAGAACACAAGATATTTCACAGATGCCTGAATCTCGTTAACGACATTTTCAATATAAGCTTACATACATGCTTACATGCTTACATGATTATAGGCTTATATGCTTATATATGCAAGTTCCGAACATTTGGACTGTCCGTCTACCATTGTCGTTACCCCAAAAATACATTACGTTATTTTAAAGTTGGAACCACTTTAACGGTAACCGAAATCAACTGATGCTAAGCTGAAGCCAAAGGAAAGAAAAGCGTGTGAATGACTCATCTGAGAATAAGTGACCACCGACGCCTGTGTACAACGTCAATGCCAGTTGCACAGGCAAACCGCTACTTAGCGTAACGCACTGTCATTTTATTACTTCGATTTACCCTTTAGGATATTTCTAATACAATTTTCCTCATCACGGGCCACTTTAAAGTATGTACCGTTAGCAAAGTAGAAAGAAATTAACATATTAGACATGTCGAAAATTTCAAAGTAACAATACTTACGTCTTCAGATATCTCATTCGTAAGGTTTGATATAATTTTCTCGCAGAAGCCCGATTGAGTGTCGGACATTGATGAGTAGAATGAATTCACCATCGTTGGAAACCACATGAAGAAAACGTTGTTGCTAAAACAGACAATTTGAAGAAACTTAATATGAATAAATAATAGTTTAAAAAAACTAACAAAATACGCTTTTATAGAAAATCCAACTAAAAAATTGAAAATAAATTTTAATAAATTTTAATTAAAAGATGTGTTGTGTCGTCGGACACCGGATAGGAACGAAGTTCTTTATTATAAAAATATTAATTTAAAGTTCTATTCGAGGTATAAAGAAAATAAAACTGGTGGTTTCGCAACAACCCACGGTCATTCGGTAACGTGCGAACTTATTGTGGTACACTTCATTCACAGTTGTTTGCAGAAGAGTTAGTGTATTGCGCAAAGGAAAGCTCTGAGATCGTGGTCAATGAATGATAAAAAAAAATTTTTTTTTTTTTCGTTATTACAAAGTTAAGTCGTACACTGTGTGCATTACTAATAAAAATCTTACGTTACGGACGTTTTTTCCCGGTAAGGGTACCCCTCCGCATCGTCCCATAAGGAACTTCGTTCCAAAAACAGTGTAAAAAAAAAAGATTTTATTGTAAAAAAGCGTGGGGTGCTTTTCAGGATATTAGCAAAATAGCCCTTCTACTCATATCTGTTCATAAAATATTTATAACCACTGATACCATGCACCCTACGCTTTTTTTAGCAGAAGCATCTGTCGAAATCTTGTGCGGTCTGCGGTTATGAACGGGAGGTTGTAGTTTTCGCCTGAACGACTCCGTCGCTGCAAAAGACCGGTGGTAGCAGTAGTCGCGATGATTTTCCTAGTCTCATCCTATCCAAATATGTATTTCTCAACCCTAATTCTTGTTTTAATGCCGTAATACGGCAGTAAGACAGCTGTTGGGCATAGCTATGTAATTGAGACTACAATTTGTCTCATACATACCTGACCGCTAGAAACATTTCTGTAACTTTTTGCCTAATATATGAGTCGAGAAATATCAGACTTTATATAATAATAAACTTTCCTTACAACATTTATCATTCATATTCGAAGAGCTAACATAATAAAGTCTAGAATAAGATTTTACTCCATTACGAAAATTCTTGTTCGGAGAAACATTTACATATACGAGTTACGATGCTATTTTACCATAATATCTTTCAAGGAATTGGCGAAGAAAATGGTAAAGGTAAAAATATTTTACTTTTTGTTTAAATTTTCTTGTCTTATTTGTGGATTTTAAATTAAAATTTTAAGGGTAGCAGCATTAAGCGTCGTATAACAATAATTAAACCTACTTTCACTTTAAAGTGGAACACACCTATAAAGTAGGATAAACCGTAAAAATAGTTTTAATTACGCCTAAGACTTTTAAAAGTCGAGACTAGCCCCACTTGGGGTCTACGGATTGTCGAGGCGGTTTACCCGGTCTTTGATGACTCGGTGAATCGTGGCGGATAACGTCTTTCGTCTGGTGCAGGTGCTGACCGAACATGAATGCTTCGGGAAGTACCTGCACCGGATATGAGCTGAGCCGACGATGAGGTATCACCATTGTGGACACGACCTGGATACGGCGGAGCATACGCTCGCTGTCTGCCCCGCTTGGGAGGTGCAGCGCCGTGTCCTGGTCGTAAAGATAGGAGTGGACTTGTAGCTGCCTGGCGATGCTTGGCGGCGACGAGTCTTGGAAGGTCGTGCTCAACTTCTGTGAGTGGACCATCTCGCAGAAGAAGGCGGCGGGGCCAAGTGACGCAAAGCTCTCCTTACAACGCGAAAATCCGCCAACGTCAAGCAGGGGGTCGGGACCGGGGATGGGACCCCGGCCTCTCAACTTTTAGAACATTTTAATTCAAATAACCTGCTTCATAATAAACAATTCGGGTTTACAAGGGGTCGCTCTACAACTGATGCAGGTGCTTATCTAATCAAAAATATCTTTCAATCTTGGGAGGAATCGCATGATTGTCTTGGAATTTTCTGTGACTTATCAAAAGCATTTGACTGTGTTGAACATGAAACATTGGTGAGGAAACTACATCACTATGGTATTAGGGATGGTGCATCGGAACTTATTACTTCCTATTTATCAGGAAGGATACAAACAGTACATGTGAAAGGAAATAGATCTTCAGGCACCTTGTTGAAAATGGGTGTACCTCAGGGTTCCATTTCGGGTCCTTTTTTATTTCTAATATATATAAACGATTTGCCTAGTTTTATTGAGTCCCGACACGAGGTCGTATTATTCGCAGATGATACATCTTTATTATTTAAAATTAAACGACAATTATAAGTCTATGACGAAGTGAATGATGCGATTTCGTGTGTGGTTCATTGGTTCTGTATCAATAACCTATTATTGAATAGTAAGAAAACGAAATGTATTAAATTTACTTTAAAATGTATTAAATCATCTTTAAATGTGAGACAAGTAGATTGTAATGTAATTGTTTCTGAGGAATCATTGGAGCTTGTTGAGTCAACCGTATTTCTTGGTATAACAGTGGACTCCAAACTGCAGTGGGGACCTCCTATTCATAAATTGGCGAGTAAGCTCAGCTCTGCAGCATACGCAGTAAAAAAAATTAGAATGTTAACAAATGCGGACACGGCTCGTTTAGTTTACTTTAGTTACTTCCACAGTGTCATGTCCTATGGCATTTTGCTATGGGGCAATGCGGCCGATGTAGAAATGATATTTATTCTGCAGAAAAGAGCTATACGTGCTATTTATAACATGCACTCAAGGGAATCCCTGAGGGAAAAATTTAAAGAAATTAAAGTTCTCACTATGCCATCCCAGTATATCTTTGAAAATTTGATGTATGTTCGTAAACATATTGAGGAGTTTCCTAAAATGTCGGACATACATAATAGAAATACTAGGAACAAACACAAGCTTGTTGTGCCGATGAGTAGGTTACATAAGATACAAAATTCATTCGGGTGTTTGTCTGTGCGCCTGTACAACAAAATCCCACAAGATGTTCAGAACCTACATATACATAGGTTTAAGAAAACTATTAAAGAACATCTGTGCGATAAAGCTTACTATAAAGTCAATGATTATCTAGAAGATTGCACAAAGTGGGAATGAGTTGCTCGCTCCGGGCATATCAATATTGTAATAATTGTTATGTTATAATTACTTATTGTAAAAATGAATATTTAAAAAAAAACTAATATTTAAAAAATATATAAAAAAAAGACATGCCCGCAGAGTTTCTTGCCAATTCTTCTCAGGACGGAGGCTAATTCTTGTGAATTGGCGATAGTTCTTTTGACGTTCAACAAGTATGTACTTTCATTTATGTTGAATAAAACTTTTTTGATTTGATTTGATTTGATTTGATTTGATTTACTAGCTTCGGGTTCTACACGCTTTATATGGAGAGAGACCCAAATGTGGGCCTGCGTGCTTTGCACGCTCGCCCGTAATAGAAAGCCAAGTGATGGTAGACCACGTTCTCCGGCCGCTCCGGGGGAAGGTGGAGTACGGCACCATCAAGGCGGGCTCTCGACCAGTCCACCCAGGGAACCTGTGGTTGTGTCTCAGGTAGCCGCCGGTCCGGCGTCTGGAAGACGGCGGGATGGATGTAATATGCTCTACGTCAACTCTGTGTCACCGTCTCAGTGGCCCCGACTGGGCTTCGCCCCGTTTCGGGGTAGGGCGTCGGCTCTGAGCGGCAGGAGTTTTTAGTGAAGTTCAACTCCCACATACTCACCGCGCGGGTGGGAATCCAGTGATTTTCTTCTGTATATAAAAAAAAAGACTCTCAAAAGACGAAGAAAATGCTATATCATACAAAATTGGAACTCTATCGGCATTCATACAATATCCTACAAAACGATTGACTTCGCTCGTGAACTGTACCTGGACTCCGTGATCGAAACAACAATAGGTATCGATACGGTAATCAATATCAGCAAGCGTGGAAAATTGGTAAAATAAATTTGTAGACACGGGAATAAAGGGTAAAATTTGCATTAATTACACGGCTGCCACTCGTAAGAAACTAGAGAAATATCGTTCCCATTTTGCCGTGATTTGCGTAAATCCTCAAATTCATGTATAATACGGAATATTTTAGAATACACCGGGGTTTGTAAGCGCGCACTAGTCACTATCGCCCTGTCTATTTCTGCCGAGAACCAGTCATGAATTACAACTTGAAGGATAGAACTGCTATGCAATTGAGATTTAGACCTTATTTCTCGAAATGGATGGCAGTATACATACGTCTCTACTATAAAAATAATAACAATAATTTACCTCTCAACTTTAAAAGTAACTAGCGACCCGCCCTCGCTTCGCTTCGGAAACATTAAAACACACATGAAACCAAAAAAATAAATAAAAAAAAATTAAAAAAAATAGCCTATGTTCATCAGGGACAATGTCGGCTTCTAATGGAAAAAGAATTTTTCAAATCGGTCCAGTAGTTTCGGAGCCTATTCGAAACAAACAAACAAACAAATCTTTCCTCTTTATAATATTAGTATAGATATAGATATAGATATAGATAGGTACTCACGTGCTTAAGCAGACTGACATTAAGAAGAAAAGTTGAAGTGTCTTCAAAACTAAAGGAGGCTTGAATATCGGTATCGTCTGTGCTACAACCGAACTCCAGAAGGTTGGCTTTAAACTCAGGGCTACGTGGTCGATTGTCATCAAAGATCTTAGCTAAAATAAACGTATGTACCGTTAAAATAAATTACGTATACATTGTATGGCGCATATTCCAAATCCAAGCTATTATGGCGCGAAACAGGTGGTTCAAAAAAGGAATAGCTACTCTTACTCCCTACTTAGTTTTGTAACAGCAAGATGTCGGTTGGCAGCGGCTTGGCTCTGCCTCTGGCATTGCTGAAGTCCATGGGCGACGCCAACCACCACCAACAGGTGGGCCGTATGCTTGGCGACAAAAAAAAAAGAAATCGAAACTGAACAATTTTTTTTACAAATAAGCGCGTACTAAATCGAAGTCTACCCGGCATTAATTAATAAATAAAGCCCTTTTTTTTAAGGGATTTTAAGACCTGGTAACTAAGACCTTTAGGTCAAGTCTTATTTTTATTTTAATGATACGTAACTTTTTTAGATGAAAATTATATTATGAAATGAAATGAAGTTGATTATTATGAAATGAAATGAAGTTGATTATTATGAAATGAAATGAAGTTGATTATTATGAAACAGCATGAAGTGAAATGAAAACGAAATGAAATGACATGAGATGAAATTATATGGGATGAAGTATAATCTCAGCAAAATGGTGGTCATTTACTAAAATTTTTTCAGTGGACTTTTTGGAGGATCCTGAGAAGTTACGTCCAGCGGTTTTGTTTCATTTTCCCACATTTGTGCACTTTTACAGATATTAAACAGTTAATAAACCACCGTTATTACACATTTAAACCTGAAGAAACACTAAATAGACAAAATAAAACAAATCACACAACTTCACTCCTCGCGCTCCCGCCAAAAAGTCCCCAATAAAGCCCATAAACATTAAAAATTAAATTACCCATACATCTGCAATAGAATACGGTTATTTTAAACAACGAATTATTCATAGTTGTCAGAGCTAAAACTGTAAATTGTACCTTGAAATTATAGCCTCGTTTCAAAATCATTTCTTAAGTGGAAACGAAATAGTTCGACACGTAATTCTGGTTCATTAAGTATGAAACTTCGTGGAGTGTCAACCTAAGTTTCTGAATTCAAGTCACTTGTTATTAGTTACACTCAAGTTTTAAAATATTCGACTACAATCAGAATTACTTTTAATTCATCGCTTGTATCGTAAACGTCGTAATTGGTGGGTATTCATTTTCGTGGGGTGTATTTAAAAAAATGTATTATATAATTCCTTTGTTTTTAAATATGTAATATATATATATATATATATATAAATGAATTGCTGTTTGTTAGTCTCGCTAAAACTCGAGAACGGCTGGACCGATTTGGCTAATTTTGGTCTTGATCTTTTTGGGGAAGTCCAGAGAAGGTTTAAAAGTTATATAAATATGAAAATTCTCGGAATTGAATAAAAATAACAAATTTATTTTCCTTTTGATGTGTCGGACGGATTCCTTTTGTTTGTTGTAAGTTTATTTTACACAAAATCTTAGGTCTTTTATTTATCGATTGAGGCACTACGAAGTCTGCCGGGTCAGCTAGTGTATAATGAAAATATGTTTCGCGTAAAATGTGTACACGTAAAGTATGCGACGAGTCCGTACAAAAAGCAAGCTTAATAAGTCGTCGTGATTCTTTAGGCCACAAGAAGTCCGGTGTATTTATTATAAGAGATGTGATTCTTGCGGGTAGGTACCAATTTTCCTAGTAAGATAAATATTTAATTTATACTGTTTTCCAGATTAAGAAAAACTATAATATATTTACCAGAAGTAGACCTGAAGTCTCAAAAGTGAGGGTATTTACTCTTAACACTAGGTGATTCGTTAGGTCATTCACCCGGTTACGTAATAAACAAATAAAAAGCGAACTCACAACATAATCTGCGTCATTTCCTTTGAGACCGTAAGAACTCTTCAACACAGATAATGCTTTGTCTACATGTCCTCGGTTGGCCAAAAACTTTGGGCTCTCGTGAAGGCACAGCATCATCACAGCCCCTACCGCCAGCATCAACGCCATGACCAAAGCAAGCAGTCGCCATGGACGGTACGTAATGGAAAGCCACGGAATGGCGATGTTAAATTCCAGACGAAGAATACCGTAGGCTAAAGCTGCAATAGAAAAATTCCATCAAAAGTTTTACAATAATTTTGCTCAAAAAGTTGCGATGAGTACAGTAGCTAAATTTCACAATTAAAACAAAATTGGGGTTGTAGTCAGACTAATTAATGTATTGATAATTTACAGTTATTTATCTGATAATACGATAACATATTATGTATATATAAGAAGTTGAATATGTTGGCCCAACCTCCTGCGGCTAATTCTATAACGGCCAACATAGCTTCCACTTTCAGAATAGTTCGTATGACGTATCACTGAACAAAATTAATATCTGTTTAGTTTTACTAACATTTCGAAGCAATAAAATGAAAATCTACCGTAGCATGTAAAATCAGAGGCAAGGTTGAAACTGTTCATAATGAAGATGTATTTGTTCCTGTGTCTGCTTCCGGTGCATTCCCCGAGATATGTTATAGTAAGAGTTATGGATGCAGTTGAGCTGGAAAATAAAGCAGATTCTGATAGCGTTGGGAAAATTTTTGAAGCTGTTATGCAAAATCATTTAGTTGCAAGTCTTAATGGGACATTTAAAAACGAGTTTTAGTTAAGAGAAATCTTAATAATAAATTTGAATTTGGAATTCTTATATGACGTGAAGTTAATTGTATTTGTATGTTATGTGTTAATTGTATATAGTAAATAATTGTACTGTCAAGTATTGTAGTAATATTTTTATTTGAAGGTAATGATTCCGATCAAATCCTGCTAGTGTGTTGCAGGAAAAATAATGAGTTAAATAAAAACACATATTTTTTTTATTGAACCATTACTAAGCTATATCTCAAAAGTGCATATTTGTGTGCATCTATTGAGTTACATAATATGTCGACTTAGTAATTATTCATGAAAAATAATACATTTATCTCTTTATTATCAATCGTTACACAATTAGTATTTCAAGAGCAAGATAGAGGGCAAACGTCCCAGAGGGCGCAGTCCCACGATATGATCGGACCAAATTCGGTCTTGTTTAGACATTAAATTCCTCGATGCTTTCCACGAGGCCAAGGATCGCAACGGATGGAGAGCAATCGTACAAAAAAGACTGATGCAGCGTGGAAGTAACGACCCTCATGAGTAATGAGGAGAATGACGCAAGGAGGAAGACACCAATTATCGAGCGGCAGCTTTTATTTAGCTGATGGGTGAACGAAGATAGCATAAAGACTTTCTGGATGGATGGATGAACTCTACACGCCCCAGTGACTAAGCAATCAAAAGAAGTTTAATATCGAAATAATAATAATTGTACGTATGCGCAATTGCCTAAAGCAAAATTGGGTTTGAAGGGCGGGCCAGCCGTTGTAACTATACTGAGACTTTAGAGCTTATATCTCAAGGTGGGTGGCGCATTTACGTTGTAGAGGTCTATTGGCTCCAGTAACCACTTAACACCAGGTGGGCTGTGAGCTCGTCCACACATATAAGCAAAAAAAAGTCAATAATCAGAAATTTAAATGAAAGCGGAAAATTTTCGTAATTACTTTATTTAATATACTAAAAAACTCACAAACTGCATCCAATTAGTTTTAAAATAAGCATCATTTCAAATGATGATGAGAAACTGGTAACAATAGCTAAAGCTGATCCTACTATTGTAGATACGATTATTGCTTTTCGTCGGCCCTGGGTATCTGCGTAGTAGCCCCAAGGTAATGCTGACAAGTAACCTAAAAGTGAAAATGTGGATTAAAGTGTAAAAAGCAAGTATGCTATTTGCACACATAAACAAATGCCACGAAACATTCGAAACAGATATTAAATGTACATAAATGTATTTACAGATAAAAGTAAAATTTTAATTTGGCTACTTCTAGGTGACATTTTTTTTATTGTGGCGTAGCGGTGCAAAATTGCTCCTGTGCGTCGCTCCACGATTTTCCCTGGGATGAGATCCTTATCATCAAGACGGGTACCGGCGAAGGCAGGACTTTCGGCGCGCACTGCGGTACCATAGGTTTCGCGTAGCCGGTGTGGTGGAGCTCGATGGGGCTTAGTCGGTAGTCAGTTCTGCGGGGCAAATGCCTCCCGCACCATTTTCAAGGCGTGGTCTGCTGTGCGAAATTAGGGGAGATGGAGGACCGCAGTCCTTCTCTTCTCCCCCTCTTCCTCTCTAGAGGCGTCGGAGTCCCACATAACCCAGTCCGTTACCCCCCTCGACCAGGTATCCGTAAATATCCGTAATACCTAAGCGTTAAAAAAAACAGGTGCAATTTTTGTTACGCTTGCATGAAACCGCATTATTCAATTCATAGAAGTATTTGAAATCTTCAATACCTTAAATAATCATTCTTTTCTGTTACATTCCAATAGGTATTATCAATAAATTGCCTATAGAATCAAAGCAAGCAGTTATTAAATGATAAGACTTACCAGCAAAAGGAACTGAAGTTAACATTCCAATCTCCATCAAGTCAAGTTTCAAATCGCAACTAGCCGCTGGTACTAGCACACAAAACCCAAGTAGATCTAAGACGGCTGCCAAATGTACTGTACTGCTCACAATCAATATTAGCACATTGTGTCGGCTATGACCTAGAGGAGAATTAATTTTTGTTTTTATTTTTATCACAGTGCTAATCATGACTTTTGATAAATTTCAATAAAGAAACCAAGCTACTTTCATGTAAAAATATTGTATCTAAATCTATACTAATATATAAATCTACAGTGGTTTTTGCGGATGTTCCGTTATAACTACTGAACCATGCATCCGATTGACTTAAAACTTGGTATCCATGTAGAAAATACATGTACTTAATGGTTAGGCTAATATTTATATGAGTGTTGGACTCCCTACATTAGTTGCGGGGGCGTCAATTATGAGAATCTTTGTGGGGGTGAGAAATAGTAATGTTAATTTTAAATGCCCAGCGAAGCGGACGGGTACAGCTAGTAAATTATATATAAACATAAAAGATGGGATTATTATCAATTCTTATATTCAATATCAAACGTCAAACTACAGCTTAACATGTATGTATCGCTTCGACGCTCGTGACTATAAAAACTGAATTTGAATATCTGCCATTTAATTCAAACGAATTCCAAGCTTGTTCTAGGTTATACGTTTAAGTATTTCAAATTTAGCTACCGACTAGATCAAGCGCTTCCTCCAATCGCACCTCCATTTTAGCTTATATCTGAAAATCGTTACAATAACATAATAAATAGAAACAATAAATTATGACACGTTGAATATGACCCATCGAGTGTACAAAAGGCAACAGAGCACATATATATTATATGCTCTGGTGGTAGGACCTCTTGTGAGTCAGCACGGGTACGTGCTACCACCCTGCCAATTTCTGCTGTGAAACAGTAATGCGTTTCGGTTTGAAGAGGGGGCAGCCGTTGTAACTATACTGAGACCTTAGAACTTATATTTCAAGGTGGGTGGCTCATTTATGTTATAGATATGCATGGCGTGCATTATTAATAAAATTCTTACGTTACGGACGTTTTTACCCGACTAGGGTACCCCTCCGTATCGTCCCACAAGGAACTTCGCTCCAAAAATAAATACTCGCACATCGTCACTTCACACCCTAATAGATATTATATTTTAGTATTTTGTTGAGTTTTTTCGAGACAAAGACAAAATCATTACTACTTTTACAATAATGATACTGATGGTCAAACCAATCCGACTGTCAAAGCCATTTTTTATCCAAACAAATTTAATGTTACTCCGTACATACATCGATCAAACAAAAACAGATTCATCAGATATTATTAATTTTATACTAAACATGTTCTATCCTGAAACACAACTTTAAAAATAAGTTATAATTAAAGCAATAAAGTAATGTTGGGTCTTCTTAGAATAATTACATATTCTTCTTGTTGTTTTTAATCGAGCTTCTCATGAATATTCATTGTATAGTTTTGTTATTGAAATTTAACGTAAAATATGCAAGACGTGTGTAAATTTATTTATAGTTACAACACAATTGCATTGTTTACAAAATGTTTGAATTAAAAAAAAACAATTTACTCTCGCCGGTTCTGTGCCGACTAAATCAATTTTTGCTTTCTTGATAGTGATAAACCACACAATTTGAATTTCAGCCTATTTTCACGATAATTTTATAAATCGACTTCGTTCTTTAAGATCGTAAATCAGTCGCAAGCTGGTCTTTTCGTTTCTTCTGACTCAATATGTATGTTAATAAGAGGTCACGACCTTCCAACGACTTCTCTAATTGTCTATAAGGGAACATTTATTGCGGTCACGTTTTAAATTTCTAAAAGTCTACTGGACTAGATTATCTGCTGGTGGAGTATATTTTAGTAAAAGATGATTATTTTACGTGTGTCGTAAATGAAGAACAATTATTTTTGTGAGATATTGATTACATTGTGACAACGGTTATACATAATTAACAATATATTATTATACATAAACAAATGTTCACGATTGACTTTCACGGTGAAGGAATAACATCGTGTAATAAAAATCAAAACCCGCAAAATTATAATTTGCGTAATTACTGGTGGCAGGGCCTCTTGTGAGTCCGCACGGATAGGTACCACCGCCCTGCCTATTTCTGCCGTGTAGCAGTAATGCGTTTCGGTTTGAAGGATGAGGCAGCCGTTGTAACTATCCTGAGACCTTAGAACTTATATTTCAAGGTGGGTGGCGCATTTACGTTGTAGATGTCCATGGGCTCCAGTAACCACTTAACACGAGGTGGGCTGTAAGCTCACACATCTAAGCTATAAAAAAATTGGGATTTCAAAGTTCAAAGTAAGTCGATGAATCGACGTTGTGATATTTAGGGAGTCCGAAAATCACTTTACAGGAGATAGGCCGTGGAGCTCATTCATTCGTCTACCTAAAAATAAATAAGCAATCCAAAAATATTAGATTCAAAAATGCAAATTGTTTCCGAAGGCAGCTCTATAAAAATAAATTTTACGATACATTTCGAAATGTACTTGTAAATAAGTCACGTTTGAAGAGATTTATACAATGCAAACCTCTTATGTAAATCTTCGTAACCAACCGATTTTTTTGAATACATTGTAATTTGTCTTTGTGTGTCCGTGTTTCAAGGTTAGTTAGGGCATTCAAATGGCGATCTTAATACACTAATATTCACTTATAACTAAAGTAGCTTGATTGTTTTTTTATTGCTTAAACCTGGTGTTAACTGGTTACCGGAGCCCATAGAAATCAACAATGTAAACGCATTGACTTTGATACATGAGTACTAAGTCTCAGTTCTTTATATAGTAAATGGCTACCTTCAAAACACGACGCAGTGGTACTTCGTATTAGGAATAAGCAGTGTTTATAGTACCTACCTATGTCATAAGACCTACCTATGCTAGCCTTGAGAGGCTATTTCAGCTTCTCCTTGACGTGTAGGTGAGCTCACGGGGCTCAACTCGGGTGTGGTGCTAACACTGGCCCTAGCAAGAGCAGTGTTTCGCAGAATCTACCACCGGATCGGAAACGCGACCCACTGAGAAGATCCATAAGACCTACCTTACTACGAGTAATTATGCAGATTATAACTTTTGCGGATTTGGTTTTTATTACACAACTAGCTGACCCGGCAGAATTCGTAGTGCCTCAATCGATAAATAAAATACCTAAACTTTTGTATAAAATAAACTTAAAACAAACAAAAAGAATCCGTCCGACGGGAGACGCATCAAAGGAAAACAAAATTGTTATTTTTATTTAATTCCGAGCATTTTCTTAATTATATCTACCTTTTAAACCATCTCTGGACTTCCACAAATAATTCAAGACCAAAATTAGCCAAATCGGTCCAGCCGTTCTAGAGTTTTAGCGAGACTAACGAACAGCAATTCATTTATCTATATATATATATATATATATAGATTTCATGTTTTCATCGCGGAAGTCATACGTGAAATATTAAGTATGTAAGTATTAGAAGAATTGTTACGTGCCTGCGGGATTCGAACACCGACGCACTCATATCAATCGATACGAATGCACTGCGTGTCATATACAAGTCAGTCTACCATATAATGGCATTATGAAAAGTCGTTCAAGGAAGTATTTATATAAGGGAAATTCTTAAAATATTGCATATCATTTTACGACACCTATTACGACAACGTGTTTGTTAAGGTTTTGATAATGCATTACGCTTATCTTAAGAAGTTTCTTTCTCCTTAAGAATCATATGGTTTTATATATTAATAATAATGTTTTCATGATTTCCACAAAATAGAAGATTTAAATTTTACAAGAAAATTTTACATTTATTAATAATGTGGCGAATCGAAATATTCGGCATGTTTCTATTACATAATAATGGTAATATGAGTACGTACCTTGTATAAAAATATCAGTTCTGTTCTCAGAGACAGCTTAAAGAAACGATAATTTACAATTTCACAATCCACTGTTCTTTTAGTATATTCATGTAATTATTTTGTTATGTTGTTTTTCTCTGCTTTTTGTTTGTGTGTTGTCACAGCTCGAGTGTATCGTGAAATGAAAACTGAGGACATGTAAAGTAGACGAACAAAAAGGAGGACAAGTGAATTTCAATTTAAAAAATTATAATACTTATCTCTTGGAAACGGTGTCTTGGATAAATTATTCTCAAATTATTATTTTTTTGCTTAGATTGGTGGACGAGCTCACACCCTACCTGGTGTTAAGAGGTTATTTCAAGGCAGAAATAGGCAGGGTGGTGGTACCTACCCGCGCGGACTCACAAGAGGTCCTACCACCAGTAAATGTCATCCTTAATAGTAAACGTAATATTAATATATAATAATAACAGTATATAATAATGCAATGGTAAACTAGGCCAGATTTTATATGCCAGACGCTTTGAAGTTCAATTAACACCTAACGAATGTTGTTTTTCGAAAGACAAATCGCATGAGCTTCTTCTAAAGCCGGCTTACACTCAAGTACAACAATTACGATTCTAAATATTTGATAGAAATTCGTTTGTAACGTAATAGGCTCGAGGCTCTAAAGATTGCGCTTTCCAATTTTTAGGTTCAAAGAGATCGGATTCTTTCTTTTGAGAAAATAATTTGTCTCGAAATTGGTTTTCGACAAAATATTTTACATTACCGTTTAGTTTTAAGCCTTTTCGTATTTTTTTTACAATTTTATTTCATTACAAGTACTGTGCTTGTTCGCACAAAATAATTTTACAAAGGGTACCTATTATAATTTTTGCATCGTCCCTTCAATAAAAAAACCAGATGGTCAAGTGGAATTCAGTCAAAGACTTGGTTAGGGACGTGCTTCTCTTGTAAATCTAAATTAAAACGATGCATCTCAATTAGTATACTGCTGAGTATCAATTCAATTCGTTCTTACGTTAAAACTAGACCTACAAAAAGATTTTGAAATAGTTCTTTTTTAGAACTTTCTTGTTATCATTCGATTAGGTGATATACTCAATAGTGTGGTGCAACTGCTTATATATCAGTTCGCACGAATACTTTGTATCAGAATGAAATAGGTACTGGATGGAACAGTAGTGGTCGGTACGAACAATAGCTTACCAGTATAAGCACGCGCTTTACCAATGGGATTAGAAGAGGGCTATTGAGGAAATATTGCTACTCCGGGTAGTTTAATTATTTATTTAACCACAAGCCTTGTTGAACGTCCCTTTAAAAAAATCTTTTTGTTATTAAATTCTAATTAATTTACATAAAGGACCGGTTTTGATCCGACTTAATTACTAAATTACTATGGATGAGATTATCTTCTGTCTCCTGTTCTGCTGTAACTACATTAGTTACAGCAGAACAGGAGACAGAAGCCGTAAACCCTATTTGTCCTGTAAAGAGTCCGGACAGTATTATAAGCGTAGGATCGTCTGATCTTAAATGAGACTATCGTAAGCTATGTAGTTAGTATAAAGTTTTAACTATAAGTATAGTTTAACGGCCGTATGGTGTAGTGGTAAGTGACATAGTCACTACACAAGGGTCGCGGGTTCAAATCCCGCCAAGGGAAGATATTTATATGATAAACATAAAATGTCTTTTCCAGAGTTATGGATGTATATTAAATATATGTATGTTAATAATAAAAATCTTACATTTATTTCCGTTATCTGGTACCTGTAACACAAGTTCTTTACGAACTTATCACGGGACCAGTTAACGTGGCGTGATTGTTAGTAAATATTTATTTATTATAGTATAAAGTTTGTTCAATTACAGTAATTAGACCATGTAGGGTATTAGAGTAGTAGATAATTTATATTGAAATAATAATAAAAAACCATCACTATAGTTGAAGAATTTATATCGCACGAAAGAGCAAATCGTTTTGTCTTAAGTGGTTGAGACTGTGGATAATTTAACTGTAGTTATCTTATAACAGTCGGGTTCGTGTTCAAAAAGCTGCACTCCGGACTAATCTCCGGAGACACGGGCGAGTACACCTGTTACCCGCTTCATTACGTACGTACGCCGTTTAGTGACACATAAGGGAGTAATTAGTGCATTCCCTTTTAATTAAAGGCTTCGTTTATGATGTGATACAAAACGGCACTTGAGCTTATGTTGGTTTAGTTTGAGAACACAATGTTTTAAGTCGATTGTAGGTATTGAAGGTTTCAACTAAATGTTTTTGATTTAGTTGCGCGGACTATTTGGAGCTCGTGGTAGCCCATTTAGTTTCTCACCGGATCTTCTCAGTGGGTCACGATTTCGATCCGGTTGTAGATTCAATTTCCCATATGTTCCACGGGGAGTGCTCTGAGGAATTGTTTGAGATGATTCCATCATCGCACTGCCCGCCACCGGAGTAGAGTTCATCCACACTACCTATAACCACTGCATTTATCAATAGTCTTTATTCAAAGATTATGTACACGTATCTTTTAGCCTTTCCATGAACTTCCCGGAGTGTTTCTTGAATGCTATTAAATGTCATGTAGGCAGCCGCTTGTCCATGCCCTTAGTATTACTGAGGTTCATAATTAACGACAGCCACTCACCATCAGGTGGCCCATATGCTAGTCTATCCATCTAAGCAATAAAAAAGGATAAAGTGTACTGGGATATTATTTAGTGGTAAAATCGGGATCGGAATTATCTCAAGGTATTCTATTTTTCGTTGCCACCAATTAATTTCAAAGCCTTATATCAATTATATTAAATAAACGCAAGACTGTACAGAGGATAGTTTTAATCAAGTTAATGCACACTTTCTATTTGGGTCCGTCCGGAGTTAATCTCTATTGTGTACAGTTAAGTTAGTCGGGATCAAGTTTCAAACATCTGTCTTAGAATTACCTTAAATTTTATCTGATTAAGCCGATCATTAGTTAACTTTGACGCCAACTTGGATTCAGTAAGTACCTCCAAATATAAAATGTATCTGATATAAAAATCTTTTGATACGCTAGGGGAAAACGATGATGAAATAAACCAATTACTGTTTATTATTGGAACGAAGTTTCTTATGGGACGATGCGGAGGGGTACCCTAACCGGGAAAAAACGTCCGTAACGTAAGATTTTTATTATTTACGTATATATCTTAGTATGATGGCTATACAGTATCTATAGTCTACGTGAGTCATCACGTTATTATAATTATATTATAATTATTCATATAAATAGCTGTTTCTTTGTATATTATTATTATATATTTTTTTATAAATCATTGCGAATAAAATAAAGTGGATAATTATGTAAAGTAGTTTTTTTTTATCAATAAAAAATCATATAAAAAAATGTATACCCGAATAATTATTTAATTATTTTCTTTATACCTTGAACAGAACTTAAAATTAATATTTTTATAATAAGGAACTTGGTTCCTATCCGGTGTCCCACGACACCACACATCTTTTTTTATTTTTTTATTGCATAGACCTTGATACTCGCAATTTGGAACGCCTTGTGGTGACTGGTAAAATCGAGGGAAAAAGGCCTAGGGGTAGAGTTCCTAAACGACCGATCGATGGAGACAGCTGGTTGACGGAATCGGACCGAGTCACGATCCTCAGCAATGAGGGACCTCAGCATTGAAGAGAGCGAGACACCCGCACACACACGCACACACACGCAAACATACGCACACCCACGCATACACAGGCATGCATATGCACACACACGCACACCCACCCACACACAGGCACACACATGCACACACTCACACACTAGCACACACACACACACACACGCACTCTCACACATCAACACACACACACACACACAAGCACGCACACACACACGCACACACACTCACGCACACACACTCACACACGCACGCACACGCACGCACGCACGCATAAAACGGTCAAAATAATAGGCTACCTTCTTTTTTTTAATGCCGGATTTTCCGCCCTGTATTACTCCGTCAGTCAGTACATCCCTACGAAACATTGAACGACAGTTGAAAGATTTTATGCATTGTAACATAAAAAAAAACTAGGTTACTCGAACGTAGTTCCGTCTAAATTACAATAAATCGATTTGCGAACGGTTTGTAAATTATCGAAACATTTTGGTTAGCTTTTCCCGTTCTATTCTATTCATAAAAATCTTATTGGGACCATTACGAACATTTAAATATACCACAATCGGTCCAGCTGCGTTAGGCATGCTTACCTCGAGATTTAGGTACATTTTATGCAATATATTACTTATTCTCTTTTGTTTTGTTATTGAGATTCTTTCCTTTCGAAATTGGAAAAGAAAAAAAACAAGTCGGTTCCAAAAAAATCATATCAGTAAAGTTCATGAATAGCTACTAAATTTATATAGTAATAAATATGTATGTAAAGTAAAAAAAAAAACATTTAATTTGCAAATCAAACTAATGATTATCTTCAAAAATTTTTTTCCTGTTGATACTGGTCAGGATATAAGAGCGAAATTATAAAATTATTTGGATTGTCATCGGTCCTTGACGCGTGTGCATTTTTTCAAGTTAAACAGACGTCTTGGGGTCAGTGAAGATGACTTTCAAACATTAATCCAAATAGACATATGTACCAAACTAATAAAAGCGTATTAATAAAAATAGCTTCAGAAACTCTGGAGAAATAGGTACTGAAACGTTTTGTATCTGACTATTTGCATGCAGATTTGTCAGACCACATTCCGGTGTGTGTGTTAACAACGATGTGCCGGTATGAAATACATTTTATTGCGTATGCCTCGGAGAGGTTCAGAGCGCTTTATGGTATGAACGCCGGCCTGCGGACAATTACACGGATTTTATTATTATCTGACGACAAAATGGGAAAATATTTGGTCCGTAACGTGTAATTAAAGTATTTGTGTCCCAGGTTTTAGATGCTTTATGTTTATTGTAGAAAAATCGGATACTTGCGAGGATATTGAGGGGTTTGTGATCAGGAAAGTCAGGTGGTCGTACGACTTCAATCAATGTTCACAATACGCTTTAAAGACAAAAACATAGATGTCATAAAACGACAAGGACATAGATGTCGTAATGTGAATGTCACCATTTATCGAGACGTAAAATTGTATTTTGTACTGACTGGCCTGGGATGTAGAAGCCTATAAGCCGACTTACTCGGTGGCGCAGTAGCTAGCTCTGACTGTTGCGCCGAAGGTCATGGGTTCGAGTCCTACATCGGGCAAATATTGTGCAATGAACAGGTTTGTTTGCTATTTGTTTGGGTGTTTATTATTTATACCTAGTCAGGTCATAAGTATTGTCACACAGTAAAAACTTTTCTTTTAGAATGCTGGCCACAAAAAAGTTTATTGAATTCGAATTTCGAATTGTTCATGAAAATAAAAAGGCATCCTTTAGAATTTTACTCATTTTTAAATATGGAGTGGACGCTTAAAGAACACCGTGTTGCAGTTATTGCGTTGCATCGTTGCGATTACGCGCCAATTCAAATTTTTAACATACTGAAAATTTTGAATATAACCAAAAGATTCGTTTATCGTACCATCAAACGATACAATGAAGACTCTAGTGTAGATGACAGGTCAAGAAGTGGTCGCCCTCGGTCTGTTAGGACTCCAGCAGTGATAAAAGCTGTGGAGACGCGAATTCAAAGAAATCCCAAACGTAAGCAGAAACTGTTGGCCCTTCAGATGGGGTTAAGCAGAACCACGGAGAAAAGGGTGTTAAATGAAGACTTAGGGCTTCGCGCATATCGAAGAAAAACAGGACATCGTTTGAATGCTCGTCTAATGGACCTGAGACTGAAGAGAAGCCGCGCTTTGTTGAAGCGGTACGCGGAAAAAAAATATCGGGAAATTCTTTTTTCGGATGAAAAAATTTTTACCGTAGAAGAGAGCTACAACAAACAAAATGATAAGGTGTACGCACACAGTAGTGAAGAAGCGAGCAACCGTATTCCGCGTGTCCAACGCGGTCATTTTCCATCCTCGCTCATGGTATGGTTGGGAGTTCCTTATTGGGGCTTAACAGAGGTACATTTTTGTGAGAAAGGTGTAAAAACGAATGCAGTTGTGTATCAAAATGCAGTCCTGATGAACCTTGTGGAACCTGTTTCTCATACCATGTTCAATAACAGGCACTGGGTATTCCAAGAAGATTCGGCGCCAGCCCATAGAGCGAAGAGCACACAAGACTGGCTGGCGGCGCGTGAAATCGACTTCATCCGGCACGAAGACTGGCCCTCCTCCAGTCCAGATTTGAATCCGTTAGATTACAAGATATGGCAACACTGGGAGGAAAAGGCGTGCTCAAAGCCTCATCCCAATTTGGAGTCACTCAAGGCATCCTTGATTAAGGCAGTCGCCGATATTGACATGGACCTCGTTCGTGCTGCGATAGACGACTGGCCGCCCAGATTGAAGGCCTGTATTCAAAACAACGGAGGTCATTTTGAATAAACTTTAGTGTCATAAGAATCTATGTTTTGTTAAGTTCATTTTGGTATATGAATGGTTACATAATGAATAAACTTGTTTCAATTATTTTACATTAAACATGTGACAGAATTTATGACCTGACTAGGTATATGTATAAGAATGTTTATCAGTCTCTGGTACTCATAGCGCAGGGAATTCCAAATTGGGTCCAGATGACCGTGCTTAATTTGTTCCCATGTTATTTATTATTTATTTATTTATAAGTGAAACGCTTGGTAAACGTGCATCGAGTACCACAATGCTTTGATTCCGTTCCGTGATGAGGTGTACTGTCAACCTGCATAGCTATTACGAGTACCTAGTAGCTAAAAAAAAGTTTTAAAAAAAGGTTTTTTTCCTTCCTATACTGATAGCCTTGAGAGGCTACTTCAGCTTCAACCTAACGTGTAGGTGAGCTCACGGGGCTCAAACCGGAGAGCTGCTAACACTGGCCTTTGCAAGAGCAGTGCTTCGCAAAATCTACCACCGAATCGGAAATGTGACTCACGGAGAAGATCCAGCGAGAAACTCAGTGGGCTGTGTCTGTGGGTCAATTTACTCTTCGAGCCCTTCGTCGGAAGTGACGGGTTCGGCGAGGACGGTGACCGGGGCCAGTTTTAAGGGAGGGATGGCTTACAATTAAAATTTCGTCCTCATATCTCGACGTTATTTGATGTTGTGATGTCTATGGACTCTACTCTAGCGCAATAAGAAATATAATTGTTTGAATTTGGACCGTCAAAAGTGTCAGCGAGCGACGTCCGCTATGACACTTTTCCTTTTTCACTTCCAGCCGCAGCGACACATCGATTTCATATTTCATATAGGTATTGTATATTGTATATTGAATTTGTCACATAAGTACTAATAAAGATATCAAAACTAATAAATACAGTCCACTCTCATTTACCACAACCCAACAATAATTGAATAACTACATTTATAATTCTAAAAATGTAATTTAATTAAACACGTAATAAATTAGAATAGATTTTCAAACTATTAAAAAGTTTGTTTATACTTGTTACACAAACTTATCTAATTGAATCATATAATTTTTCTTCTTTTGTTCGATGATTTTCCGATAGAAATCACTTTCAACGAAAAGACTGTCCATGCTAACTTTTGTATTATTATTATTTATTTATATTTATTTAAAATCTTATTAATTACATAATATTTTTAAAAAAATATATTTAAAAAAACAATTTTTAAAAAACACTATATAAAAATAGATTGCCTCTGATGGCGGTGTCTACGACACAAGCCACCAGTGGTTAGGACTCCAGAGTGAGAAACCTCCTCACAAAGGAATACATTAGTGAGCTGCAGCAAAGAACAAAATGGCGCACCAACCAGTCATCGCTGAAGCTTCACAGCCTGTTTGTGGTGAAGGAAGACAATCTCCCGCCACTTAAATGGAGACTGGGCCGCATAGTAGCTGTCTATCCAGGGTCCGACGGAGTCAACCGGGTCGCAGACATTCGTACCTCAAGCGGAGTCATCAAGAGGTCTTTTAATAAGATTTGTCCCCTGATTGCGGATTAGTTTTGGGTTGAAAGGAAACCTTTCAACATCCGGGGGCATGTTTGGCACCGCAGTAAAAAGTTTAGTTGCAAAGCAACAGAGCTGTCATTTATATTTTTATAATTTTTAAATTTTGTTTCTAAAGTCAGTAGGAATAAACTGTCAGCCATGAAAGTCGCATCATAATTTTATTTTATTGTAGAAATCTTCCTCCTAACAAATCCAAAGAAAATATAAATTATCTAAATAAGAAACCGTCCGCTACATATTTATTATTATTATTATTATTGTTATTTTTATGATTCAATGCCTTTCTATGCCTTTCTATTTCAAGTATAGGTTTCTCTATTCTACAATTCGAAATGATAAAACGTTGAAGTTCGTTCTGAAAAATAAAATACAGATTTCCAAGTTAAAAATCGAACCATGGCTTAATGCTCACTCGCAGTAGACAGAGAGGAGGGAACCTAGACTTGTTAACAGTTCCTGGGTTTATTTACTGAGTCAATAAACGTGCACCCGGATGCGGCCCACTGAACTAACACAAAACTAATTTATGTCCCGCTTCCTATGCGAATGCATCTGTCGCATTGACTAGATTAAGTTCTGTATTAATTCAGCTGTTTCAGATTTTCTGTGTGTGTAGCTGAAAGTATACTCGTACATTTTTATATTTACCTAATATGTTATAGTATTTTTTCAATTTTAAAACAAATTTAATCTTCTTCGTCTAGAACCTGCAATCGAACCCGCAAAATTATAATTTGCGTAATTACTGATGGTAGGACCTTTTGTGAGTCCGCACGGGTAGGTACCACCACCCTGCCTATTTCTGCCGTGAAGCAGTAATGCGTTTCGGTTTGAAGGGTGGGGCAGCCGTTGTAACTATACTGAGACTTTAGAACTTACATCTCAAGGTGGGTGGCGCATTTACGTTGTAGATGTCTATGGGCTCCAGTAACCACTTAACATCAGGTGGGCTGTGAGCTCGTCCACTCATCTAAGCAATAAAAAAAAAAGTTATTGGAATTTAAGCATAAAATTAAACAATTGTCACAATTTCGAATACAAGATTTATTAGATGGGTTTATTTTATTTTTAAAATCAAAGAAGATATAAAATATAAAATTGAATATAATATAAAAACCAAAAAAATGTACCAATCTCTCCATTAATATGGAGCTATTTACCCCAGCAGCTCATTTCGGATTTCGATTAATCGAAGCCAGTTAAAGATCTAATAATATTAATTTAAACCAAAACGAATATTCGGATTGATCTTAGTGGAACAGCGAATTCATTTATATCCACTGCTAATTCTCCACAATAGCGAACAGCGATAAAATAATAATCGCTGCTAATCCTCTTTGCCGCTGTAATTAATGTTCGTCGAAGATGTATTTATGCTTAGAAATTTATTAACTTGCTTTAAGAACTCACTGAGAAGATAAAAACAGTAAGCTTAAATGTATTTTCAATGTACATAAATGCTGTTTTAAGTCTGGTATCATCAGTAACTATTGTCCACTACGTGGTACATATCAGACTGTGTTGAACCGTCTGATATTCTGAAGAGTTGATTAATTAGATATTGTACAACTACTACGAGTCACTTGGTAGAATAGTCCTAATAGTCCTTATAAAGTCGTCATGGCCTAAAGGATAAGACGTCCGGTGCATTCGTATGACGCGATGCACCGGTGTTCGAATCCCGCAGGCGGGTACCAATTTTTCTAATGAAATACTTACTCAACAAATGTTCACGATTGACTTCCACGGTGAAGGAATAACATCGTGTAACAAAAACCAAACCCGCAAAATTATAATTTGCGTAATCACTGGTGGTAGGACCTTTTGGGAGTTCGCACGGGTAGGTACCACCACCCCGCCTATTTCCGCCGTGAAGTAGTAATGCGTTTCGGTTCGAAGGGTGGGGTAGCCGTTGTAACTATAGTGAGACCTTAGAACTTATATCTCGAGGTGGGTTGCGCATTTACGTTGTAAATGTCTATGGGCTCCAGTAACCACTTAACATGAGGTGGACTGTGAGCTCGTCCATCCATCTAAGCAATAAAAATAAAAAATATTATAGCAAGTTCACAAACAATTTACACGATATAAGGTGTGATAAAGATAGACGTCGCGAAAACAAAAACTGTTAATAACGGTAGGGGGTTTTATGGCCTGTATAGTCACCACATCAGCTGCAGTGATACGTTCCTATTTGATAGATGCTTTTTATAAGACGATGTTATTATCTCACCGTAGAGTTGTTTGTGGTGAACACGAATTAAGTACGTGTAATTCTATAGTAAAACTAGCTTTACCCGACCGCTTCGCTGCGCATTTAAAATTAACATTATTATTTCTCACCCCCACAAACATTTTAATCATTAACGCCCCCGCAATTGGTGTAGGGAGTCCAACACTCACATAAATATTAGCCTAACCATTAAGTACATATACTTTCTACATGGATACCAAGTTTTAAGTCAATCGGGTGCATGGTTCAGTAGTTATAACGGAACATCCGTAAAAACCACTGTAGATTTATATATTAGTATAGATTGGGATCTGTTCCCCAAACTACATTTCCGGTCCAGACAATGAGACAACTAACCGTTGCCCCAGACATGTCCTTTCGGATCCTTTTGATCTACTCTTGGTGCTTGGTTGTCACTGTCTGAGGTGCCGTTAACCCATAGACTCAACCCACTGACTTTTTAGCCAGATCTTCTTCTTCTCAGTGAGCTGCGATTCCGATTCGGTGGTAGATTTAGCGACGCACTTGCTAGGACAGATGTTAGCAAGTTCTTTCAGCCTGAATCCTGTGAACTCGACCACCAGTAATGGTGTAGTCCATGGTAGTCTGGTAGATACGAACTGGTAGAACTGGTAGATAGGTAGGCAAGAAAAGGTACCTACCTATTTCCAGAGTTTTAAACTTAACCAGATTATCCTCAAGGCCACGACCACTTTAAAAACGTTAATACATAGTTAAGTAACATTTAACGTAATTGATTGTACAAAAACATTATAAGTCTGAAACTAATAATGACTGCTGTCGGAACTTTAAGAAAGATTTGGTTTTTAAAGTTGAACAAATTTCAGATGCCTATTTTCAAATAGCTAAATATTGCCAGATTTTTCCGGTATCTAACAAAAATGGTTCGAATACTTCACTTTATTATGTAAAGTAGGAAAAAAAATTCGTTTGGAATCTCTAGGTCTGCGAAGGGACTTCGTTTCTTTCTGTATTTTGTACGTATGTTCCATGGGGAGTGCTCTGAGGAGTTGTTTGAGGTGATTCCGTCATCTCTTTTTTACCATCGCAACGCCCGCCACCGAAGTAGAGTTCATCCATACTACCTGGAGCCAATGCGTTCATCCACAGTGCGTTTCCAGAGATCTTTTGTACCACGTGCCATCTGGCTTTGGGGTGAGCTTCCACGGTGTTTCCCGAGCACTATGACATGTCTTTCTTCGAACGAGACTTATAGAGAGTACTTAACGGTAGCGGCTCGGCCCTGCTCTTGGCATTGTTGAAGTCCATGGGCGACGATAACCACTCACCATCAGGTGGGCCGTATGCTCATCCCACAGTTCGGTTCTAGCTTCTGGTTAAAAGAGTAGAATAACCGTTAAACTATATAATTGAAGCATACACAAACTATACAATGTCTCGAGGTTGGTGGTGTCATTCACGTTGTGATACCTACGTTACCCGTTAGTTCACCCGACTGTGCATTAAAAAAATAGATGCCTTTTATCATTTTTATTTATATAATATATTAGAATTTAATTAAGAAGCGTTTGTTATACTTATACAACAAATAAAAAAAAGCCACGTGTGGCACTTGGGGACTGCCGCGGTAAAGTTATTGCATAGCATTTTTTATAATTATAATTAGACAATAATAATTTAATATTAAAACAATAATAAAATAAGAACACGTTTTATTTATAAACATTAACAAAAGCAAAACATTAACTGTCCCCTTCACACTCATAAGCTATAGCTCGCGCGAGATAAAGATGGGCAGACTTTTCATGATGCGTATACAGTGCGACGTCACGCCGCGCGCTTATTCACAAACACTACACAGGCGCAACGTGTGAATTTTTTGATCGCGAGCTACATGATAGGCGGAGTGGGGGTGTTGGGTTTTATTTTCGTTACGGAATTTCTTGATTCACTAGCTTAAAAATATCAGCAGACTTTATAATTTTAATTTGAGTATCATTAATTAAATTTGGATTCCATCTGAATGTTTTCTACAGAAAAATTACAGTATTTTATAGAGATTTTTTCTTCTTCACCTTTTCAGGTAATAAGGGAAAATTGTTTCATTGAAATATTTAATTACTTACTTTGAGGCTTAGACACATTAAGTTCACGCTTCAGAAGAATTATCACGTTACCAGCCACTACTAATTCGGTCAATTACATTCAGGACTGCGGAAACTACAATAGAAATGTTGTGGATAAAGTGACAAATTGCATAGAGCTGGGATAGGTGAGCGAAGTTGTACGAAGTTGCAACAAGTTGCGATTTGGACGTGCGCTCGGCTAATGATAATGGGACAAACTTGGCACGAAGGTTGTATTTCTTGCGGACAAATTGCTTTAAGCTAAGTTTGTCGCTTTTGCGGTCCTATTTTGTTAAAATGATGCATAAAGTGATTTAGATTAATTTGGATTGGCTGAATTGCTTCGCGCGAAAGTACTTATGTTAAAAGGCTGTTTGTTTAATTATAGTGAAATAGTTTTACTACAGTTTATAATTATTTCTCGAACAAGTTCTATTCTGATACTGCTAGACCAAATTTTATTATTTACAATAATATATTACATGTATTGTTTCTTTGTATATTTATTTTCTCAATAAAAGCTCACCCTTACATTACAATGATCTTAATAGGCTACTCAACTGATTACTGGTGAGACACAACAATCTTAAGTAAATACATAGTATTATTACTCATTTATTCATCTACTTTATTTACTTCTACATATTTCGCTATCTTAAACTATAGTTCTGTATCGGCTCTATAGTTTTAAGTAAGATGTTCATATTGCGGATCATCAATATCAAATTTCAATTCAGATCGGTTTGTTTTTTTAAACTTATCCGTAATTGGTAAAAGTCAGGCAGAATATTCATAATACCGCCCCGCCTTAAGTGCGTTAGCTGATACATCCATTTAATTTTAATACGCTCGTAAATTTTACACGTCATGGATCTTGAATATTTTCAACTCCGGCGGCTACTGATTGAACAAATTTCGTTTTCAAATTAGGACAAAGTTAAATTAGTTTTTTTTTTTTGTTGCCCTTGTAGGCAGACGAGCTTATGGCCCACCTGATGGTGAGTGGTTACTGTCGTCCATGGACTTCAGCAAAGCCAGGGGCAGAGCCAAGCCGCTGCCTACCGCTTCGATTGTTGAACACTTCCGAGAATCTAGTTTGATCGTTGATGTCGAGCTGTGTAAAAATTTTAGTAATTCTTTTAAATTTTTACCTTTAAGCCAACTTTAAACAACAACTCCGTATTACTTTTCTTACTTGGCAAAAATTAACAAAAACAGAAACTATCTGAATACATCACGAGTGTAAAGGCAAAAATGCTATGAAACATGTTAAAAAGGTCAACCCCGACATATGAAATAGTTTTATGCAACACTAAAACACGTACATTTTATTTTATTTTATTGAACACTAAATCGAAACGGACACAAATGGAAACAGAAGTCTAATCTTTCCACACATTTCCAAGATATCAATATTCAAGGAATATTTTCTTGCATCACAAAGGGTTTCAATTTTATTCGATACTCCCCGGGGGCTCTCACATAAAATCTGTCGGGCTTTGACGTAAGCGCTGAGTCGTCGAAAATATAGGCGTATCGTTTTTACTGTTTCTCAAACAGCTTATTACATAAGCTAAAAGATAAAAAAAAAGCGTCAAGAAACTGTTTAATTAAAAACAAAGTTAACATAAAAACAACTTTGGCTTAAGGAAAAAAAACACCGCTTATTTACCTTCTCGCAAGCGCAGAGGTCGCAAATATTTGAAACTCCTTAATTAAACCTTGCTAATCAAGACTCAGTAAGTAATACGTATATATGGCTCAGGAAGTACCTGGTGGAGCGCAAAAGCGTAACCCTTTCGCGGCAAACCCGTACGAAAACAATTAATATGATTTATTACAGAAATAAAAACCCTTGAGGCCGTTTAGCAGCATTTTTGCGTTGGCAATAGTCGACTTTCGTAATAAAATATGATTTATAATACATTAAATTTACGCAAAGACGGGGATTGTGTTAACGTTTGAATGGCAATACTCGTAAATACAAACTAAGAATTTTTGGCGTATTTTCTTTCTTTTTTTTTTATTGGAACGAAGTTTTGGAACGAAGTTCCTTATAGGACGATGCAAAGGGGTACCCTAACCAGGAAAAAACGTCCATAACGTAAGATTAATGTACACAGTGTGCGACTTAGCTTTGTAATAACGTACAAAAAATAACATTTTTTTATTATATATTTTTTATAAATCATTGTGAATAAAATAAAGTTGATAACTTTGTAAAGTAGTTTTTTTTATCAATAAAACTATCATAATTATAAATGTATACCCGAATTTTTTTTTTTATACCTCGAATAGAACTTAAAATTAATATTTTTATGATAAGATACTTCGTTCCTGATATATACTCCGGTGTCCCACGACACCACACAATATCTTTTTTTTTTTGTTATTGAAAATCTTTCACCGAGTATCAAGCGTCATGGCGATTTAAATCTAATAGTAGATGCATTCCCTGATATCAAATCACGATTTTTTATTTTGTTTATTCCTTAGACATATAGGACGCAAAACTACAAAATTGAATCAAGATTATTTACCCATTGTATAAAGTAAAAATATATTTTATGAAGCTATGCGTGGGCCGAGCATGAGACACCATACAAAGCGTTGCGGCTGTGTGGGTGTTTAAAGCCGGCGGGCAGATACCGATTTTTCTTAGCAAATAGTTACTTAATATTAATTATGTGTTCAACGATTTCCATGAAGAAGGAGTAGCGTTGTGTAGTAAAAAATAAAACACATAATATACACATAATAATATAATATAAATAAAAATTTCTTTTAAAATTTTAAATATCCTAACTTCGATGTTTTTAGATATTTCCAACGTACACATACCGCCACAAATAGATAGAGATGAAGAAGTCTCTCAAAAGCCGCAACCAAGCATTAAGACATAACTACGACCACTCTGCCAGGAGTGTACGACTGAGAAAAAGAACTTCGATGGTGAAGATAGTCGGAGCCTATCTGATACCTGGATTCGTCTTAATCTGGAAACTCAAGAAGAACGAATTTGCTCAGTACACTCAAAAACATTTCGATTACTTAGTGTTTTATTTATATTTTTTTATTTCCCTTCTAGAGATATGCGCTAAGCCTGATGGTGAATGGTTACCGTCGCCCATAGACTTCAGCAATGTCAGGGGCAGAGCCAAACGGCTGCCTACCGTTACAATTAGAACCTTACCGTGATCACGAAAATTGTAAACTATTAGTTGGTGGTAGGACATTTTGTTAGTCTGCGCGGGTAGGTACCACCGCCCTGCCTATTTCTGCCGTGAAGCAGTAATGCGTTTCGGTCTGAAGGGTAGGGCAGCCGTTGGAACTATACTTGAGATCTTAGAACTTATATCTCAAGGTGGGTGGCGCATTTACGTTGTAGATGTCTATGGGCTCCAGTAACCACTTAATACCAGGTGGGCTGTGAACTCGTCCATCCATCTAAACAAAAAAAAAACTATAAAATAGCTGTAATACATAGGTCAATAAACTGCGAAAGTTATTTTAATTACATTCGAAGGAAATAAAACAGAATACCTGCCCCAGCTAGTCTTGTTCAAGTGTGTTAACGATCAATAATTTGTTTCGTGTCGCCGCACAATGCGAAAGGTCAGCAATGTGTTGACGTGTTAGATATAATAAACCTTTTGTTTTACTTAAGTATTTATTTAAAAACCGTGTACAAAGTGTTCGCGACGGACATGAATAAATGTAGAATAGATATTATTCGCGACGGACATTGATAGTTTAAAAATAGATAGGAAATATAGTAATAGTTAAATAGAGATATGTTCGCAAAATACAGCGAGATTTAATAGAAATAGACAATGTCCGTAAATAGACTGTATGTTAAAAATAGTTGTAACATAAAATAGAGTGTAAACATAGTAAATATAAATGTCCGTAATGAATAGAGATAGTTAAAAATAGATATAAGTAAATTTGTAAATATTTGTTTGTAAATAAAGATTGGTCCTCGTGGTCTTTAATTTGGCGTGGGAACGCAGGAGCGAGTCACAATACGGGCGACTAATAGAGCGACTAGGCAAACAATAGGCGAGCGAGGCGGCCGAGAGAACAATAGACGCCCACCGTGCTCGGACTCATAATAGCGCTGGCCGAGTGCGTGTGGGCGACCATAAATAGGGGGCCTACCTCGCTGCAAATTCAGTTCGAGACAGCGAGCCGACGAGTCAAGACCTCTCCGAAAGAAGAGGAGAGCGCCAACCGAACAAGAAGAGACTCGCTCCTACGCCCTGCGCCGGTCAAGCCACGAGGACCGTGTGAACGCCATACTGAAGACTTCGTTATTTTCCTCGAACCAATCCCAGCACCCGTTCCGCGACAGCCACTGCGGCAATACTCGAGCCACCACGTTTGCCACGAGTAAGAAGTCTAAAAATCACACGTGGTGGCCGAAACCTGAGCGGTGGCCGTCCGGAATACAAAGCTTCTATCTCTCGCTTCGACCTATGACGTCAAGCGGAGAAGATTTCTAGTAGGGAAGACGCTGGCTTAGTGACGTAGTTATAGCGTGGGCTTATGGATCCGAAATTTATATATATAAAAATGAATTGCTGCTCGTTAGTCTTGATAAAACTCGAGAACGGCTGGACCGATTTGGCTAATTTTGGTCTTGAATTATTTGTGGAAGTCCAGAGAAGGTTTAAAAGCTAGATAAATATGAAAATGCTCGGAATTAAATAAAAATAACAATTTTGTTTTCCCTTTGTTGTGTCCCCCGTCGGACGAATTCCTTTTGTTTGTTTTAAGTTTATTTTATACAAAAGTTTAGGTCTTTTATTTATTGATTGAGGCACTACGAAGTCTGCCGGGTCAGTTAGTTCCTATATAATGCACTTAAAATAGAATGAATTTTTATTCGTTATTATTACAAACTTCGATTAAAAAGTGGTTGTAATATTTCTGTCTGAAAGTTATGGTACACACCAGTCAGAAACAGTTCAAGAATGTGTCGTTGTCGTCATAGAAAGTGACACACGAGTTTTAAGTCTCATTTGAGCGGAAATAAAGGCTATTTTACACATCAAACCGGTAATATTATAATGTTGACATAAGTCTAAAATTTAAAGAAAACCTACAAATTATTATGATACTTCGTTTATACCACTTATTACTATTCGTTGGGCACATTAATTCTGGTAGACATTACTGAAGCTTGGAGTCGTCATGGCCTAAAGGACAACACGTCTGGTGCATTCATATTAAGCGATGCGATCGGGCCGGTGTTTGAATCCCGCAGGTAGGTACCAATTTTTCTATTGAAACACATACGAGACTTATCAAATGTTCACGAATGACTTCCACGATGAAGGAATAACATCGTCTAATAAAAATCTGACCTGCAAAAAAAATTTAGGTATCTCGTTAATACTGGTGGCAGGGTACCGTGAAGTAGTAATGCGTTTCGGTTTGAAGGATGGGGCGGCCGTTGTACTATAAAATTGAGACTTAGAACTCACGCCCAAGGTGGGTGGCTGCATTTAGATTGTTGATGTCGATGGGCTCTGTTAATCACTTAACGCCAGATGTTCTGAGAGCTCAACCATCCATCGAAGCATTAAAAGAATCTGGAGATTAAAAACTAAAAAACACAGCTTAATAGCAAATCGAATTATCATCTTTTTTATTCTGTTGATACCGGACAGAACGCGGTCTCCATTCGAGGATCTTTCTGCCCATCGGCCGTCCGATCTTCGCGCAGTGTGTGACGGCCACCTACCAGATGGACCGACTACCTGGTGAAAGTTGCTGGGTCACGTTGGATGCAGGTGGCAACGGACCGGCCGCACTGGACATCAGTTGGAGAGGCCTGTGTTCAGCAGTGGACAGTAGACAGGCTGAGATGATGATAATGATACCGGACATATAACATTATTGCATTGCTATCGTTTCTTGAGCCGTATGGAAATGTAAAAGTTAATCGGACATAAAAATAGCGTTCAAAGATTCCGTAACATTCAAATTATCATACTTTTAGGTAATATATATATATATATAGTACAAGTAGCTTGAAGTGACCCATACCCGATCCGGTGGACCGAATGGTAAACAGTCGACGTCGCCCTAAGGACGTCATTACGGATCCGCCCGATCCATTAACGGTGCTTGAGGTACCTCGACGAGCGAATTAACCCATAGACACAGCCCACTGAGTTTCTCGCCGGATCTTCTCACTGGGTCGCGTTTCCGATCCGGTGGTAGANCGCATCGCACATATTTATTATAAAACATAGTTTTATATGTGTGAATTTGAAATTATAATACAGCCATAATATGAGTGTCGGTGGTGATGTCGTAATCTTTAAATTGGAAATTGTAAAATTAAAACTGATATCCTTAAGCGATAGACGCAAATATCTTGACCTTTCCTTTTTATATAATACTAGCTGACCCGGCAGACTTCGTAGTGCCTCATTCGACCTAAAAGACCTAAACTTTTATATAGAATAAACTTAAAACAAACAAAAGGAATCCGTCCGACGGGGGACACGTCAAAGGGAAAACAAAATTGTTATTTTTATTTAATTCCGAGCATTTTCATATTTTTATACCTTTTAAACCTTCTCTGAACTTCCACAAATAATTCAAGACCAAAATTAGCTAAATCGGTCAAGCCGTTTTCATGTTATGTCGTGACAACGGAAAACGGGTTTCATTTTTATATATATAGATTTAAGTGGTAGTTAAGTGGAGTTTGAGCATTTCATTGTTTCAATTTGAACCCGGATTTTGAAATAGGTCACGCTTAAAGTGGTACCAGACACCCCGTTTATTGTACAATGCCTTTTTCATGTAAATGTCAATCTATGTGACGGGAAGCCCAATTTTGACAAGTGGAAGTGATGTCAAAATGTGTTTATTAATACTGTGACATATATAATACAATTCCGTGGGGTTGACTATTTGAAATTTGATTCAGTACGATATAAAGTGATTTATAATAATAACAGTCACAACAATTTATTTCAAAATGATAATTTTAGTGTTTACTTTACTTTACCTTTTAATCACGCTGTTGTGTAGCGAAAAATGATTTAGGATTATTGTGATAGTGATAGTGATACCATTGTTATTCGAAACTCGATGAAACTGCATACCTAACTCTAAAAGGAGACAACATTATTTACCTACGGAACTTAGAGTATGAGAGAATGAGATAGAATATTTTTGAAGCTTTCACTTCTACCACGAGTGACATACACATCGACACTTGAAAGGCAAAAGTGACTAAGCGACAATAACTGCTTTGTACATAAATGATAGGCAATAACCATATTCGATGCGCAAAAAGAATATATTTCTAGGTCTGTTAAAATCATTTCAATCCTACAGCTAGATTCGTTAAAATAGAAATTTTTTCAGGTATTTCTCATGTATATTTTAAATTAATTTCAACTTTAAATTAGTCTACTGTAAATTTCACGCATTGTCGCTTAGTCATGTTTGCCTTTCAAGCGTCGACATGTTTTTATTGTTTTATATAGATAGTCCATGATTCATCAGGTGATAACAGGATACCACGGCGTGAATAACGTCGCTTACTTAATAATAATTTGAGGCCTAACATACAAATCTTCGGTACACAAGAGTAAACTTAACCAGTTGGACGTGGAATTGTTTTTCGAACTATCTTTTTTTTTATAGCTTAGGAGGATGGACGAGCTCCCAGCCCATCTGGTGTTAAGTGGTTACTGGAGCCCATAGACATCTATAACGTAAAGGGCCACTCAGCTTGATATATAAGTTGTAAGGTCTCAAGTATAGTCATAACGGCTGCCCCACCCCTCAAACCGAAACGCATTTACTGCTTCACGGCAGAAATAGGCAGGGTGGTGGTACCTATCCGCGCGGACTCACAAGAGGTCCTACCACCAGTAATTACGCAAATTATAATTTTGCGGATTTGACTTTTATTACACGATGTTATTCCTTCACCGTGGAAGTCAATCGTGAACATTTTTTGAGTACGTATTCCATTAGAAAAATTGGTACCCACCTGCGGGATTCGAACACCGGTACATCGCTCGATATGAATGCACCGGACGTCTTATCCTTTAGGCCACGACGACTTACAAAATCTCCTTCCACTTCCAAGTTTTAGGTAACTATTGAAACTGGTCAATCGTTTTTCTGTCCCAACACTATCTGTCACTGTCTCAACATAGTCAGTTAGTCACTACACAAATAAATCAACACAGCTACCATCGAAGTTCAAACATTATAGTTTATACTATCAATTAAATAACACGGTTCAATACAAACTGAAAACAATATCGGATTTGTTTTCAAACTGTCGAAAAGCATTTATGTTAACGCGCCTTCAGTTCGTCGATGTATTTTCAATTTGTTCCGTGTTATTAATTTTGATATATCGTATGTGCGTATTTGAATGGAAAAGTGAACATCGGAAATATGGCGAAAAATTTTTTTTTACTGCTTAATTTGGTGGACGAGCTCATAGCCCACATGGTGTTAACATGGAGCCCATAGACTCCTATAACGTAAAAAAAAAAACTTCAGAGGTGTCAAGGGACACCCGGATGGAACGAAGTTCCTTTCGCTTAATTAGTGAAGGAATTGTAATTATTTTTTTTAAGTTATAATAATAAATTACGGCATTATGAAGAAGAAAAAAACAATACTATGAACTAAATTACTATTGTTGAAACGTTATCTCGAGAAACCGTACTCATTACGCGGACCAATCGGATACGAGCAATGTCACGCGATAAGCGCCTACACGTTGATTGGTCAGAATGACGGATCTAAAAAGTGTCGTAACAACTTTTCGTAAGATTTTTTCCGTCTAGCCCCCTTTCACAACGCGCGATAAGGAACTTCGTTCCAATATGGCGCACCTTGAGATATAAGTTCTAAGGTCTCAAGTATAGTTACAACGGCTGCCGCACCCTTCAAACCGAAACGCATTACTGCTTCACGGCAGAAATAGGCACGGATGTGGTTTCTACCCGCGCGGACTCATAAAAGGTCCTACCACCAGTAAAATAATAGACAGTAGTCAGAGCAATATTAAAAAAAATAACAAAAGTCATTTGTGTAAAACCAAGACAATAAAGTATTTGAAACATAAAATAGTTAGCTGAGTAAAAGTAGATTATTTTATTATTTTTAAAGGATTTTTTGACCTGGTAACTAAGACCTTTATTAGGTCATGTCTTATTTTAATTTATATTCTTATTTTTATGAAAAATGTTAATATGAAGAGAAATGAAATGAAATGAAATGAGATGAGATGAGATGATATGGGATGAAATATAATCTCAGTAAAATGGTGGTCATTTACTGAGACTTTTTCAGTGGACTTTTTGGAGTATCCCGAGAAGTTACTACAGATACTAAACAGTTAATAAACCACCGTTATTACACATTTAAACCTGAAGAAAACTAAATAGACAAAATAAAGCAAATCACACAACATCACTCCTCGCGTTCCCGCAAAAAAACCACGTTGATTAGTATTTTAAACGGAAAAAAAAAACATAGTTTTTCATTATATCATTCTTCAAAATATTCATTTCGAGCTGGTTATTCCCGTTTATTTTGGTTTCTCTTAGTTATTTTTGATGGAATTAACTGTTTCATTTATGATATTTGTCTAAGAAATATTTTGGAGCAATGCTGTCCCATTCTGCAAACCAGAAATGCATAGTTGCTTCATGGAAGAAATAGGAAAGTTGCCCATTTTCCTAGTTCTGCCACGTGATACCCGTGTTACTATTAATGTACTCCGGTAAGCGTTTCCAAACTTATTACTTACTAAACACGACACGATTTCGAAAGTTCTCAATTGTGTTCCAAACGTTTTCAAACATGTTTTAGTTTGACGAATTTGTAACAGTTTATGTTTCTTCTACGAAGGAATGTGTTTTGAGCCAAACATTATGGGTTTTATGTTCACGGAATACTTGGGACCACATATTTGTACATAAATCGGTTCTGTCTAATTCTGTCTCGGAGAGTTTATGCGTTCTAATTGGTAAGATAGGAGAGTCGTTATTGTTAATTAACATTTCAATTACATTTCCTATTCTTCTTGACCTTATCCTTATGTGGGATCGTCGCACCATGTCTCGTTATATTGCTCTGCCTAGGGATTGTGTATAATTTCTACGATCGGCTTCCAGCCTCACGTAAGCCCTCCTTGGGTTATTATACATGTGAAGTACTTACTTTACTGGTGGTAGGACCTTTTAAGTCCGCACGGGTAGGTACCACCGCCCTGCCTATTTCGGCCGTGAAGCAGTAATGCGTTTCGGTTTGAAGGGTGGGGCAGCCGTTGTGACTATACTGAGACCTTAGAACTTATATCTCAAGATGGGTGGCGCATTTACGTTGTAGATGTCTATGGGCTCCAGTAACCACTTAACACCACCAGGTAGGCTGTGAGCTCGTCCAACCATATAAGCAATAAAAAATAAAAATTATTGCATTGAAAATTTTCAGCATATTACAATTGAATTTTAAGTAACGTCCATATCAAATGCTACAGCCGAAACGATATCGAGCCAAAAATTAATTGAGCTACGTTTTAAATTGATTGCCGTTATATTCAATTGATGTAAGGATCACTCATATCTGACTGACTCGGTGGCGCAGTAGTTAAGCGATCCTGAATGTTGCGCCGGGGGTGGTGGGTTCGATTCCCACATTGTGCGATAAACAGGTTTGCTTGCCCTTTGTTTTTTTTTTTTTTTTTATGATTGAAAGTTTACTGGTGGCCCGAAGGCCTTTCCAGTTTCACCAGGACAGGTGGACGAGCCAAGGCTCAGCCAAGAGGAGTGGGATTTGCTAACAACTGCCCGAGCGCCTCCGAAGGAGACCTAACAACTCAAGAGCAATTGTTTCGCGAATGAATCTACTACCGGATCGGAATCGCGACCCGCTGAGAAGATCCGGCGAGAAACTCAGCGGGCTGATGCATGGGTTAGGTTGCACGTCGACCTCTTTGTCGAGTTCGACGAGTACGGTTACCGGGGTCCCTAAGCCTGCCCCTAGTATTAGAGCTGAAGGCATCTAATGCAAAGGTTATTGGATCTGATGGATCCGTAAGGACGTGTCTAGGGCGTCGACGGTGACTGGCTCCTGCATGATCAGGATTCGGGGAGTAGTCAGCGGCGGCAACGATAAGGCGATTATCATGACGCATAGCCTTATCGAAGTATCGTTCCGACGCTGACTTCATGTATTTCCGAATTGATTCGAGGCCCAGGTCGTCGTGTAGGTCAACGTTCCTCACGAACCACGGAGCCCCGACAGCTAACCTGCAAAAGCGGGATTGTAGGGATTGGAGGGTGTCTATGTGTGTGCGGGCCGCGTGAGCGAACACCACACTCGCGTAAGTCATGACGGGCCTTATGCAAGTTTTGTAAAGTGTCACCTTGTTCCGAAGGGACATTTTACTCCGCTTACAGATCATGGGGTAGAGTCTACCGAGAATAAACGCGGCACGGTCACGGACTGATTTTATATGCGGGCGGAATGTCATCGATGCATCCAGGGTAACGCCCAGGTACTTGACCTTCCTGGCCCAGGGTATGGGTTGTCTAAAGAGAGTAATCGGGGGTGTGAGATTCCTCCTCCTAATCCGGGAGGAAATCCGTGTGGAGCTTCCCCTCTGAAATAGCACCGCAGTACTTTTCGCTGGGTTGATGTCTATGCGCCATTTTCGGAACCACTGTCCTAGGGCTAGGGCTGCGCTCTGAAGCTTCTTCGCGATTAGGGACTTATTTCTACTAGAATAGTAAACAGTCGTGTCGTCGGCGAATAAAGCTAAATGGGTCGGCGGCGACCGGGGAATATCGTTGACGAATAAGCTAAATAGGAGGGGTGAGAGGACAGAGCCTTGCGGGACTCCAGCTGTGAGAGGTCGTGGGGAGGAGCGGGTTCCCTCGACTCGATATCGAAAAGAGCGGTTCGACAAGAAGTCCCGTATGATGAGCACGAGACTATCCGGCACGCCCATGTTGAATAGTTTGAAAATCAAACCATTGTGCCAGACTTTGTCGAACGCTTTTGCGACGTCGAAGAAGAGAGCTCCCGTGTATAACGGTTTTGGTCGATTAAGCCCCACAAGAATGTGCTCCGTGAGGCGGTGCACCTGTTGAACGCATGAGTGATTTGTACGGAATCCGAATTGTTCATCGATGAGAATGCCCTTGGATGAGACGAAGTCTCTGAGGCGTTTGTAGAGCAGACGCTCATACAGTTTGCCTAGAGACATGAGGAGGCTAATCGGGCGGTAGCTCGTCGGATGATTTTTTGGTTTACCGGGTTTATGTATGCCGATAACGTCCGCTTCTTTCCACACCGCGGGAAAGATACAGTTCGCCATAGCGGCATTGAAAATAGATGCCAACATCACGATGAGTTGGACGGGTAGAAGTTTAATAACGCGGTTGGATATACCGTCGGAACCGGGAGCCTTGCGAGGACGTAGGTCTTTGATCAAGTCTTTAACTTCCATCGGGGTGACGGGTGGTAACGCATCAGAGGGTGGCAAGGAGGCTCTGCGTTCTACCTCACTGTCTACTAATTCTACATGAACAGGGTCCACGGATTGAGTGCTGGGCGTGCACTGGGTTTGCAATGTATCGGCCAGCAGCTCTGCTTTTTCGTCATCATCGAACGCCGCGAGTCGGCCTGAGGGGCCTACGAGGGGGGGCATAGTTACTACCGTATCCGATTTGAGAGTACGAGCTAAGCGGTAGTAAGACCTTTGGGAGGGCGCGAGTCCTTCTAAGAAATCAGACCATCTGGCATCTCGGACTTCGGCGATGCGAGACTTTACGTCGCGTTGTAGGGCACGCATTCGAATACGATTTTCCGCGGTAGGATACCTGTCGTAGGCGCGTATCGAGGCGTTCTTAGCTCTAAGGAGTTCCCTAATATCGTCGGACAATTTGAAGCGGTGAAGGAAGTCCTCCGCTACAACTTGTTTCGATGACCTATCTAATGTCGAGGTGATGTGTGACGTTAAGATGTCTATGGCTTCAGCGGTATCCTGAGGAGACGGGATAGAGTCCGGGTTAAACGGGAGCGATGGTGGATCAGATTCAGCCAGGCTGATGCCCAGCGTGTGCCAATCCACCACAGTCCTCGTGACGGGAACGGAATCGGGAGCGCGACCGAGCTTCATAACGACGGGACGGTGGTCTGAATCTAACTCTGAAACTACTTCGATCGAGTGTAAGCGCAGAGTTACGTTTTTTAATAACGCTATGTCGAGTATATCCGGGCGATGCGCGATATTTAGCGGGTAGTGAGTCGGGGTTAGCGGAGCGACGATATCGAAGGCGAGATCATCGACTAACGCGTCAAGCCGCCTGCCATTCGGGGTTGTGGTGTGTGAGTTCCACCTGATGTGTTTACAATTTAGGTCGCCCGCCAGAATGACAGAGCTCCCCATACCGAGTAGCGCCTCGATATCACTGCTTAGAACGATCTTATCCGGTGGAAGATAAACGGACGCGATTGCCCTTTGTCTGGGTATTTATTATCTATATATCTATAAATTTAAACGTATATAAGTATGTTTAACAGTCTCTGGTATGGGGAATTCTATGTTGGGGCCGGATAGCTGTGACCGATTTGTTCTAACTTAAATATTATTACTATATCGATTACATAATTCTTTGGAACTGCCACCCCTAAAAAGATTCCTTTAGTTATAATTGATCGATGAACAGATCAATGACGTAGTGTCTTCTTCTTTTTCTCTACCTTATCCCACTAGATGGGGTCGGCACAGCGAATTTTTCTATTTTATTCTCTTCTATCAGCCGTCATTTCAACACTCAATCCTCTCGCTCTCTTAATATAGTCATTCATTCACTTCATCCATGTCTCCTTCGGTTGACTTCTTTCCATACATCTCCTAGTCACACGCATCTTCTCTCTACGCATCACATTGTCATGTCCATACCAAAAAAAAGAATGAGTCTAAATTAAAAAAAAAAAACCATAGATTAAATAAATAAAAAAAAGAGTTATCATTCTTTTGTGTAGAAATGACATGTTTGCGTGAAATCGGAACGCGAGAGACAGGCGGTAAATCAAGGCAGCGTCATAATTCGGAGGCGTTCCGCTCACTCGTCTAATTCCGAAGCGCACCTGAGCTCAAACTCCACTTGTTTGTACTGACGTTAGGCCTAGCTGATGTTGATAAGGCGGAGCGGCTTTGTAGGTTGTAATCAGATAATTTTATCATAGACTAGCGGCCCGCTCCGGCTCCGTTCGGGTCTTTAACAACAATTTCAACGATATTTGACGTTGTTTTATTTTTTTAAATAAAATAACGCTTAGTGCGGCATAACTATAATAGTTAAACAGATGCTGTAACGACACTTTTTGTAAATAATAATGTGTTCTACAAAGTCGTAGTACATTATTTTAATCTTTCATCAATAGTTTTCGCAGGGCACGCTATGTAAAGAATATTTTAGGTAATCTTTTTACATCTTGGGTTACATTATTGGAGTTTTAGGAAGGAACCCTAATTTTTTTCAAAAATGGGTGGCCGAGCCCACAGCCCATCCGATGTTAAGTGGTTACCGGAGCCCATAGACATTTACAACGTAAATGCCGCCATTAATCGTAAATTTACATAAGTTGTAATGTCTCACTTTTAACAGTACAGTGCAACGGTGCCCCGCCCTTCAAACTGGAACACATTACTATTTCACGGCAGAAATAGGCAGGGTGGTGGTACCTACATATGCGGACTCGCAAGACGTCCTACCACCAGTAAACCACCTGTTTAATTATAGTGAAATAGTTTGACTACAGTTTATAATAATTTCTCGAACAAATTCTATCATGATACGGCTGGACCAAATTTTATTATTTACAATAATACGTATTGTTTCTTTGTATATTTATTTACTCAATAAAAGCACCTCCAAAGTACGTAATTACGATGCGGTAATCTTAATAGCCTACTCAACTGGTGAGACACAACAATCTGTACGGAAGCAATATTTTACTTTCTATACAAAGTACGCGATGTAAGGTGTATTGTGAGCTTTTATTTGTAGAGAATAGGCACAATAGTGGTCCTGTACCTGTTTCTGCAGTAACACAATCACTCGTATGTGTTTGAAGACCATTTTAATAAGACATTTGAGATTCTCAAATCAGAAAATGCCTAACCGAATGACTCGTTATTGTTTTCGACATCCAAATACAACAAGAGATGTTTTCCATCACGAAATTGAAGGAATCGAAATATCAAGTGACACTGCTTTTGGGCATGTCGGTCGTATTTCGTGACTTCGAATTGAAATAATAATTCACTTTGCGATTGTAATTATTAGAAAATTATACATTTAGCAATAGTTGAGGTAAAAATATGATACCTTGAGTTCTATAGAAACATACAATAAACATTTTTTACGTTATTATGTTTGTATATTGAATGAATGAATGAATGAATGAATGAATGATGAATAATTTATTTTATTTCAGAAAATAACAAGTCCATATGTGTACATATACAACATACTTAAAATTAACAAAACCAATCAAATAAAAAATATACATTTATTAAAAATAATTATCAGTTGAATACATTTCAAATATTCAATTCAACTGATACTTACTTCGAACCAACCATTATTATTATTATTTAGTCCGCAAGTGAACCATGGTACAATGGTTCAAGTACCGACAGTAATAACGGTCTGCTAATGCCTTCGGGATGCTGTTAGTATTTATTATTATAAGTCACTGTTCATTAACCACGGCATATTGATTAAGTCAATGGCGCAGTGATTAGCGTCCCTGATTGGTGAGCCAAAGGTCGTGAGTCAGTTCTCATTTCGAGAAATCATTTGTGAGACAAACAGATTTGCTTGCTTTTTGTCCCGAGTATTTCACATCGAGGGGTAAAAAGGCCGTTTGGTTTGGAAAGCTATTTAAATTTTCAAAATTTGAAAAAAATGTCGTAACAAAAACTACTCTAGCTATACGAATAGGGTAAACTTAATTGAAGCTCAAAGCGACATTTTTGCAACTTTACAGGAAAGCCATTTAAAGTTTAAAAACTTTGGAAAAATGTCGTAACAAAAAACTTCTTTAGCTATACGAATGGGGTAAACTTCATTGAAACTCAAAGCGATATTTTTGCAACTATACAGAAAAGCCATTTAAAGATTAATTAAGATAATTAAAAAAAAAAAATGTCGTAACAAAAAACTTCTTCAGCTATACGAATGGGGTAAACTTAATTGAAGCTCAATTAAAAACATCGAACTGTTGATGCTAATACAAGATAAAACGCATCCTTAATTACAAATATGAATGTCGCGTATTAAGTGAAATGTCGCTTAAACCAAATTTCCTTCCATATCTCGATATATAATTATACTGATATTTAACAGTCTCCAGTTCCCATGCTAGTAATTATATCATATATATGTATACACACATATAAAATCTTAGCTTGGAAACACATGTTGACAACGTGTGAATTGTCTCATATTGTACGTAATTGTTGATAATATTAGCACGATAATATTTACATTAGATTATCTCTAAATTCGCTAGCAGCATGACCCGGTCCGCTGACAAAGGAAAAACCCGCTCAAAGAAGGATAAAAATCCCAATAGTCAATATCATATGGCTGGATCTGTAACGCAGTATTTCCAGGCTCTTGTAACCCTATCCTTAGCTCGCCTAATACAGGGGGCGACGTGGCGTGACGTGGGACGCGTCAGGGCAGATAATCAAAACGAGTTTTTATGTGATGGGCACATAATTCTTACCTACTACGCTTTCGCTATGTTTGTTGTTATTTTAGGTCAAAAATACATTGATATTTGGGTGATTTATAAGTTTTTTCATTCGACTCAGGTATTTTTAATGATTGGTTATTTAAAAAACAAGAAGAATTGTATTATTAAAGAAATCGAAGTCTAACTTCGGTGTATTTCTGATATAGTAGCTGTTCTTTTTTCAAGTCAACGAGCATACAATTCACCTGATGATAAGTGTTCATTGGAGCGCAAGTATATTAGTAAAGCGAAAGGCCCAGTCGAGCCACTTAACCGCTTCGTTGCTGATCTTCCAACTTTCCATTAAAAATAATATACAATTTACGTATGTCACATGTCATATTATATGTATCAGACAACAAAAATAATTATAGTAGAGTGCAGATAAAAATCAGCACATTAAGTCTAGTTATGTTCTCACACATTTCATTATGGAAAGCTGCCGAAGCTTGAATGCTCAGATCGGTAATCGACCTGATATCAAGAAAAAACAAATTCCAAAGCAGATTGAACTAGAAAAGATGAACGGACCGAAATTCGTATTTACGTAAGATAATAAGCATTACTTAGTTCAAATTTAATTGGAAGATTCCATAACACTCATATGTTCAGGTCAAACCAATGATGGTCTAACGTATACCTAATAGAGATAGGAATTCGAAATGTTTTGACGTGACAACGTCTTATAATTCGATGGAGCCGGCTGCACGCACGAAAAAACATGATTCGCGCGGCGTTACCTCGCTCTGAGGCGTTCCATTTAAGGCTTGAATTGGAAGGGAGAGCGCGCAACGAGCGACAAAGAAGCACAATCGGCCTCCGCGTTCGGTAGCGTTCGATATCATATTATGTCTCTCCTACTTGAGTGAGCGATGCATCTGCGTGGACAGCTGCTATACAATAATACATTTACATGTTTTCGTCAAGTATGTAGTTCAGTGAAAAGTGAATGTGGTGTCAATTGTTTATAGCAACGATAGTTGCGATAATTGAAAAATAAAACCATTCCTCAGTACTTTCATATGACGTTGTCACGTTCAACTATCGTTAGTAAACCGACTTTACAGACAACCGATTTTTTGGTAACACATTTAATTATGTCGCTTAATTTGATTTTCCCTTAATCCTTTTTATACCTTTGAATGATATTCAGTTAATATACTAATGAAACAATAGTCAAATGAGATATTACGAGTTCCTCGGAACCAAACGTCTTCGTTCTGTATTCGGATTATTCAAAGTTACGCGTTTCTAGATTTCTTGTTTTAATATTCATGGAACTGTGGGGATATGATAAGAAGCAATATCTCAGTTATACTAAAAAAATACACAGTCCTTAATAAGTAGTAATTCATATAAGTGAATAAAAAACGACTTAAACTTAAATACATATAATACATTGTATATTAATGGATATGTAAGAAGGGTATTTAATAATTTAGTCCATTTTTTTATATTACAACAGGATGAAGATCACAATGCTCAAAGCGTGCTATAAGTATACATACTATATACACAGAGTAATCAACACATGTAATTAGAAAAACCTAATCGCTCGTTTGTGAATAATGTAACCAACATAATGGAATCAGACTTATTTACAGCATCCCAATGTACATTCACATTTCCCTCTTATTCAGGACCATAGCTTTATATTTCTTGGCCCCTTAAACTATTTTCTGATTTCAACTTAATAAATAATAGCTGAGATGCAGAAAAAAAAGCTAGAGAAAATTTTCAGTACAAATATAATAGGCATACAGAAGAATTGATGTTAATTGGTTGCTGATGATTGAGTGTTATGTGAAGATGGTTTTTATGTGATGTGTAACCTCATTGTCAATGTCAGTAAGTCAGTCAACGAAATTAGTCATAGATAACAAGTTATGGTCCATTATACGGCAAGGAACGTATTAGGTGCCTAGTAAAATTTGACTAAGAAAGGTATGAAAATGGGCTTCTTCGTTTGACAAAGAGTTTAAAGATTTTTTCTCTGTAAGACGATCCTCGGAGAATTTCTCCAAGATTAGTCCATGGGCGGTTAATTGAAGCAAAGGTTTTTGGACGGCTCGCTATAAAAGTATCATTTCCACATAGGCCACATAAAAAAAATCTCTGATAGTTCCCTTGAAAATATTGAAGTCTGATCTGTTTGCTCGAGGAAGGAGATTTATTTTCCGACGAAACTAATATATAATAAGGTCAGTGAATTCTGACAGAAATCGATACGTACTTTATCCAATAAATTTTGAATTGATTGAATAACATCTAAACCATAAAGTAAGTGACGAATGTCGGTATAACTGTTTATGGTATGGGTATAATTTTCCATAAACGAAATTGATCTCGTGAAACCCTATGGAATGAAAATCAATAGCAGTAGAAAAATCATATAATGGTACCTTATGCTGACGATCAGACGATAATGATTCAAGCCGTTCGGAAAACATTGACTGGTAAATGTTTTAGGGTGGCTGGCAAATGTGACATTGATGTGCCTTTGGAAAACATACAGCATTGTATTATGAAGAAGCAGTGTGTACTTAGCTTAAATTTCTTGTCTATGTCCAACCATTGACAGTCGATTAAGTTCCATCTTTAGCCGCTAGGTGCTGCCAGCAAGTATAAAGGAAGCGCAGCCATCTTTGATCTTCATAGCGTTGTGTACTTTCGTACTGTGAAGTCGCAAATCCAAATATTTATTCGACTTCTTATTAATTGCAAAAAATATTTATTTTGTGTTTCTATGAGTGTTATTTTGCAATCATTACGAGTATTATTTACCAATCCTATCATCGGACGCCATGACTCACGCGTCATCTGTTGGAGGTGATGTTGAGTCAAGCTCCATAATTTCCGAGAGGGAAAACGTCCAGGCGAGACGCGATGGAGACGCCTCGCGTTCGAACAGCTCGTCAAGCGAAAAAGAACAAAAGGAGTCTCTGCGTAAGAAACGACTGGATTCAAAGGTAACTGTCGATCTTCGAATCGGCTCGTTACCCCACCAGGTCAGTAACGTTGCAAATCTAATAATGCATCAACTGTGCGTAACAATTAATGTAACGGAAATTGTTGTAAACAAATTGATCTCGTCAATACGGAAATTTTGACAAAAAACACAACAGATTTAAACTAATAATCTTTGTAACATAATTACTGAAAACTTTGGCAAATCGTCTCCGTCGTACAAATTATCCGAAAAAGCGTTTCAAATTGTATGCGGAAAAAAGGGCCGTATGCATAGAAATAAGACGTCAAAGTTTAATTTCCGTGATCTCTAACAAAGTATCCTGTTGCCAACGCACCACTCATTGAGAAATTTTTGTTTGATAATACTAAATTGAAATCTATTCAGTCCCTCGGAGGGCTACAATCCTATTTGTCACAACCTCGTACAAAAGGTAAGCCAAACATTATAAACAATTATAGTCTGTAACATCTGGCACAATCCAGAGTGGGCAATTTAAGAAACCGACGGGAGGCAGTGAGTGCCACCAAAATTATAATAATTTGTAAGCCATGTATGGTTACCAAATACCGTAAAAAAAAAAGCGACGGATCAAGGCGTCCAATTTTCGCTTCGAGCTTCGAGAGTTGAACAAGGTCGTAAAGATAAAACACTTAACTGTTTTCGGACACCTCGGTACCAAACTTTCTCCAACCAGGGGACTGGATGATAACATTGAACATTTCTCAGGAACATTTTTCTAGTACCGGTCGCAAAATTTCGTCGATACTTCTTGAGGATCAGTACCAAGGTACCAGTATCAGTACCTTCAGGAAGGAATCGGTATCTTCTTAAGAGTTAGTATGAAATGACATGCCTACCCTTCGGTCTGGCTTCAGCGCCACACCTTTTTGCTTCCATAACATGCGGGTCGCAGAGACCTTGCGTGCAAAGGGAACTCGAGTGCTAGTCTACCTAGACGACTCCTTTTGGTCGACCAAGACAAATCCAAGTTCAAACTTCAGGCTGCAGAAGCTGCGAAGCTTTTGGATTAACCTTTTTTGCTTCCATAACATGCGGGTCGCAGAGACCTTGCGTGCAAAGGGAACTCGAGTGCTAGTCTACCTAGACGACTTCCTTTTGGTCGACCAAGACAAATCCAAGTTGAAACTTCAGGCTGCAGAAGCTTTGAAGCTTTTGGATTATCTGGGCTAGCATGTCAATTTCCATTATATAGGGTGCTCGGTCGCTCGGTCGCGAAGACATTGCGTGCAAAGTCAAGTGCTAGCTTACCTACACGACTTAATCTTGTTTCACCAAGACAAATTAACGTTTTTGCTCCCATAACATGCTTGGTCGCGGAGACCTTGCGTACATAGGGAAGTTAAATATTAATATACTTACTCGACTTTCTCTTGGTCCTTGAAGACAAATTCACCTTTTTGCTTCCATAGCATGCTCGGTCGCGGAGACATTGCGTGCAAAGGGAAGTTGAGTGTTAGTCCACCTACGCAAGTCCCTCCTGTTCCATCAAAAGAAGTCCAAGTTGAGCCTTCAGGCCACATAAACTGTGAGGCTCTTGGATAATTTGGGCTGCCAAGTCAGCCTTACAAAAAATCAATTAGTACACTGGTTCAAGAGATGACATGTATAGAGATTCGATGGAAAATTGCGAGAAATAAAGTGGCCACTCAACAACATCCTAGCTCAAACTCTGACGGAGTTACATCAATCTATGTTAACTTGCAAATTTTCTTGCGAAGTTTCAAGAAAAATTACCCCCGTAAAAAACAGGCCATCCTGCATGTGTTCACAATTAAATGCAGTGCTGACGCGGAGCCACATGTCAGACATTGCCGATACACAAAACCAACCATTTCCTGGCAACGGAAGCTTTGGACATGTGTAGGGGTTACAAATGCAGTGCTGACGCGGAGCCACATGTCAAATATTGCCGATACACAAAACCAAACATTTCCTGGCAACGAAAGCTTCGGACATGGGTAGGGGTTACAATTAGACAAAATATTAACATCCTGTCTATGGTCAGCTCAACAACTGAAACGGCATAGCCACAAAAGAGCTATTTGCAATGGTAGTGACAATCAAAATTAATCTGAAAGTATTTCACTAGCGTTGACCTTTCGATTTTTAAACCTAAGCGACAAGCTCAAGATAACTGTCAGCTTATAATCTCTCGGGGAGATACAACATCATAGCCGACAGGCTATCACGAGGAAATCAACCTGCGAAATGGCACTTTTTACCACAAGTGACCAAAAAAGTTTTTCGAAAGTTTCGCCGACCAAAATTGGATACCTTCAGCAGACCGTAGAGGATGCAACTAGCATGGGGAATTCCTCCTCTCAACCTTCTCCCCCGAGTACTGACTCACTTCAACAGTGTCTAGGGAACCTACCTGGTAGTATACCCAGACTGAGCGAAAGCATTTGGGTTTCCAAGCCTTCAGATCCCGAACGCTAGATAACTCGCACGAAATCCAAAACCTGCCTCCTCCACAGGGTAAACATTAACCCTGAAAGCTTAGAAAGGGGGGGGGGGAGGTTGTACAAATAATAGACTGGTCTACACAGGAGAAGATTTATTGAAAATTAGCTGGTGTCAATCCACTTTGTTAGCATACTTACCAGCAATTAGAAGATGGTGCATATGGTGCTACAGTTTTAAAATTTATCCTAAGTCTGCAGATGTTGCCAAATTCTTTTTTCTTTTCCAAAAAGAAAATTTTGCCTATAAAACAATCTTGCTGCATAAAGCAGCGCTGTCGACTTTCTGCGGGCAACATACATGTAGGACAGCAAACATTCTCAAGCTCTCTAATAAAAATTGCTATTCTAAAAAAGCCATCGGAATAGCTAAACAAAATTCAACGACTTATTACAACTTTACTTAGTATAGTCCCGTTCACATGAGATCCGAGAATAGTTCTAAATTGGTTTTCTTCAAACCCAGCCGCCAGCTCACTTCTCAATGTAGCTTGAAGGACTCCAACAACCATGTTGCTGGCTACTGGACGCAGAGTTAATGACCTTGCTTTGCTCAACATTTCTAAAGACAGTTTCTTTGATAACAGAGAAAAACATCTTTCTGATACCAGTATTTGGGTCTAAAATTGAAATCCATTTTCGTCAATAATCTGCATAAGTGCTTTCTAAACATGAAACTAAAGACATGCCTAGTAAGATTCGTAAGGACTTTTTTCTAACTATGTGTGTTGTCACAAAAGTGGCAACCCGTACTGTAATTGGAAACTGGTCTTCGTTCAACCTTACGAGGTAGTGGCATCAACGCGTCTCTCAGAAGTTGTAGATCAGCAGTAGCCTCTGAGACGGATTGATAATGACGAAATACTTTCTAGACGCAATTGCAAATCATCCAAACGGTTACAATAATTATTGCCGAATAATAGAACTTCCTAAAGATCCTCACGATTCTTTTTTCAAAACATTTACTCCTACATGATGTATATACAAGATAAAATGTTTATTACAAACATAAAAATATTTTTTAGTTATTGAGTTAACATGAAAGTTAACAGCTGTGTTTTTTCGATTTAATAATTATATAAATTTTGAACATTATCATTGCGCTTCATAATTTTATTATGGCTTTACCTATTTCATGATAGCGTTGTGCTTAATAATTTCACCAGCAGATAACAAACACGTCTTCATAATACAATGCTGTATGTTTTCCAAAGGCACATCAATATTACTGTTTTACATAACAATAAAACCGATATTATGTGCCGAGAAGGAAAACATACAGCATTGCAGGAAGTTCTTCCTGGTGAAGACTATGAAGATCAAAGATGGCTGTGCTTCCTTTATACTTGCTGGCAGCACCTAGCGGCTAAAGATGGAACTTAATCGACTGTCAATGGTTGGACATAGACAAGGAATTTAAGCTAAGTACACACTGCTTCTTCATAATACAATGCTGTATGTTTTCCTTCTCGGCACATAATATCGGTTTTATTGTTATGTAAAACCGTAATATTAGGCCGTCTAGAATTTACATCTGATGAAAAATATTTGGTACTAATAAAAACGTTGCCAGATAAACAGATAATTAATATTAACGACCTTTATGATGCATTTCTAGACGCTTGTAGGGTATATGGGTTATGACAGTCCGCAGGTGTTGGGAGCGGACCACGGCCTCAAGGATGTTTTAGGGTCCTACTCACAAAACAACTTACCTTGCACTCTCTCACGTATCAACGTTCAATCTCCGTCCGGGGTCACAGTAGCAGTAAGGGGGCTCCTGAGGTCAACGCTACAACCAGACTCACGACGCCACTCCAAGAACGTCGCCCGCAACGATCGGCAATGATAAGTCCGGTCCTATCTTTGCGAAGAGGACGCAACGCGGCTTTGTGAAAGTTTTTTTTTTCTTGGATGGGTGGACGAGCTCACAGCCCACCTGGTGTGAAGTGGTTACTGGAGCCTATAGACATCCACAACGTAAATGCGCCACCCATCTTGAGATATAAGTTCTAAGGTCTCAAGTATATATTAGTAGTATAGTATATAGTTACAACGGCTGCCCCACCCTTCAAACCAAAACGCATTATTGCTTCACGGAAGAAATAGGTAGGGTGGTGCTACCCACCCGCGCGGACTCACAAGAGGTCCTACCACCAGTCTGTCATTACGCAAATTTACTATGGCATGTTACTCCTTAATCAAGTTTAAGTCATGGCATATTCGCACCACTTAATACCGTATAAGGCCTTAACCTATAAAGCCACGGACGTAAAAGCATTCATAACAGTATTACATTGAACACTGCTTACACTAAGCTCATATTGTCATCGTGACGAGACAGGTTAAAATCGTCTAAAATAATGAATTTGAAACAAAAGACATTATGCTATATTTTCAAAATTTTATCATCTACCTAACTTAAAATAATCTATCAACATATGGACAGAGGCTATTTTTACAATTTAATCTCACGTTCATTGTTTTCGTGATAATCGATACGTAAGGTGCTCTAAAAATCTTTGAGATATGAATATTAAGCTAATTGCCATCTCGGATTCTATGACAAGCATTTCAATTAAAATAAGGTAATCATGAACATCAGTAAATGCCATGATCACAACATTGTAAAGTGTTCTCTCTCTCTCTCTCTCTCTCTAAAGTTCTATCCAAATAATACGTTTTGTTACTCAGTAATTACCATAAACTTCATCCCTGGGCGAATACATGGCAAATTATTATTTTAAAACAAACTCTGGATCTGCTCTGTTCTAAGACACACACGGTCGTCTAGTCCCAAATTAGGATTCCCACTATGGGAACCAGGGACCGATTGTACATTTTTATATTTTTTACTGGTGGTAGGACCTCTTGTGGGTCCGCATGGGTAGGTACCACCACCCTGCCTATTTCTACCGTGAAGCAGTAATGCGTTTCGGTTTGAAGGGTGGGGCAGCCGTTGTAATTATACTGAGACCTTAGCGCTCCTATCTCAAGGTGGGTGGCGGCATTAACGAAAATTCGAAAACGTATGACAGTTCTTAGTATGGAGGCACCGCACTTCAAGAAGGCTGGTTGGTAAGTGTGATGGCGTCTACGCGCCTCCGTCGGCTAGGCTCTGTCGTAGCACCAAGTAAACCGAGTTCCGACGATACCGCAATCGTGCTGTCATCTCTCGGGAATCGTGCTGCGTTTCGTTTAGCTACCAAACTAATTAATGACAATCTCCGACATATATTATAGGGTAATTCCAAACAATTTTAAATGGCATTGCAACAAGCTAATGAGTTTGTTGAGATTCGTTATATTTAGTAGGTATAGCTTAAAATATTTCCGTCTAAGTACTTTGGAACTTCAAGACAGCAAACAATATTGATTTTATGCTGTTTACCATAGTATACTACAATAGTACAATTTACGTTGTCTAGGGCTGCTTAATAAGATATAGAAAGACTTATGATAGAAAATATGCGATAGGTTAGTATAGCCGTGATGACATACCCCTATCTACCTTTTGAATTTAGAGAGAATTCTATCTTGGAAGATTCCTATATTTAATATTGGTAACAATTTATTATGTGCATGATGCACTAGGATTTCTCTTGAGATTTTTCTATTCCGTCAGTAGTTTAATTGTTTCTATTTAAAAAAAACTTTATTTAATCAAAATTGTGGGTGAAAATTATAATATTAGTAGTTAACTATCAGATGCAATTAATCTCATCGATATCAGAGATTATAAAATATCTATAAAACGTCACCGACTTCAAGCTGGTAAGTAATTTCACTAATTAAATACGGTTCTGATTTTGTGAACGAGGTGACCCTAACTTCCAGTAGATTAAATAAGAAAGCATTAATGCCCGCGCAATTAACACACGCCCTGTCGAAAACATACGTCACCTCAATCCTAGATCCATATCGAATATTATTGTTGGATTCATAGTAATTTAATCTTTGTGTTAAAAAAAATCGGTCGTCTGTAAAGTCGGTTTACTGACGATAGTTGAAGGTGACAACGTAATATGAAAATACTGATGGAATGGTTTCATTTTTCAATTATCGCAATTATCGTTGCTATAAACAATTGGCACCACATTCACTTTTCACTGAACTTCATACTTGACGAAAACATGTAAATGTATTATTGTATAGCAGCTGTACACGCGGATGCATCGCTCACTCAAGTAGGAGAGAGACAGATGTCGTACGCTGCCGAACGCGGAGGCCGATTGTGCCTCTTTGTCGCTCGTTGCGCGCTCTCGCTTGCACTTCAGTGGAACGCCTCATGAGTCATGTTTTTTCTTGCGTGCAGCCGGCTCCATCAAATTATAAGACATTGTCACGTCAAAAACTAAACAATATACTGAAACATTACTTTTGAGTTGAACAATTCACGAACCTATCTGGTCTTTATTTTTCACAGACCGGAATTGCTAGATGTAAAAATGGTATTGGTTGTTAAGCGACTCTTTAATCGACCAAAAAATATGACTATGATATTTGCACTTTCTTTTTCATGAGGAAATAGCGGGACTTCCGCCCTCCAGTGGGGATGGCGGACGGGGCATGTCGGAATCGAACCAACTAAAACCTCCTGTCGCTCAATAACCAACGTCCAAACCTTACATGAGACCAAACTCATGAAAAGGCAAAGGGGGGAAAGTGAAGCGCTTAGTGCGGAGCACATCTCTCCCATCACCCTCCCCCTCGCAACACCGGACCAGCGGTCGTCGGCGCCACGGGCATTTGCATTCACGACTTTTTATCTATAATTAGAGCAGCACTATGTAGCTTTGTCATTGCGAAAAAATGAAAAAATCTATTAAATGTACATGTAATATTGAGTATGTATATGTGAGTACCTTTGTATATACATGGGTATTCCAATAACAGCCGTGTCTTGACGAGCTCACGTCAGATGAAATTAATACGGCAATAATCGTCTTTTATATCGAACTTCCATTATTCAAGGGATGAAGATGTATTAATACCGATCTGTACTTCCTCTAACATAATACTGTGGTAAAATAATGATTGTTTCATATCAGGGACATTATCGTTTCTCATATCGAATTTAGTACTTTTAGAATGTATTTTTTCATTTTGGAACAAAGTTCCTTATGGGACGATGCGGAGGGGTACTCTAACCGGGAAAAAACGTCCGTAACGTAAGATTTTTATTATTTATGTATAGTCTTAGTATGATGGCTGTACAGTGTCGAATGTATAGTCTACGTGATGACGGTTATTATTATTATTATTATTATTCATATAAATAGCTGTTTCTTTGTATATTATTATTATATATTTTTTATAAATCATTGTGAATAAAATAAAGTTGATAACTTTATAAAGTACTTTTTTTATCAATAAAAAAATCATAATAAAAAATTTATACCCGAATAAATATTATCTTTATACCTCGAATAGAACTTAAAATTGATATTTTTATAATAGGGAACTATCCGGTGTCGTACGACACCACACATATTTTTTTTTTTAAATATAATTATTTAAACTTTTTTTAATTAATATCTGGAAACTTTATAGACGTTTTTACGAGGTGTTATAGTTATAGATAATTGAACTATTTGAAACTCATTTGAAAGTTTTAAATATAAGATTTGAAAGTACGGAGTGATTACATAAACAAATGTACGAGTATTCTTGTATTTAAAAAAAAAAACAAATTTATAACAATGTAATCTTATGGTGCTTTTTATTTTAAGATTCGTTCATCTTTCTATAAAGGATGGCGTGACTGGCATTCTGGCCAAATACACCCAATGATGTCAAAAAGAACTGTGTTCTTACAAAGATTCGTAATCTTCAATATAATATTTTAATGACAGCATCAAAGTTCAGTGATCTCTGATTACATTATTAAAGTAGCCGGCTTGATTAATGGAGGAAACGGAACGCTGAGACTCGCAGATAACGACAGGCGCGTTTAATTAGAATTACCTAATGATGTTTTGTGGCAGCTTCATTATGCAGATTAAAAGGTACATTGANTTCTTACAAAGATTCGTAATCTTCAATATAATATTTTAATGACAGCATCAAAGTTCAGTGATCTCTGATTACATTATTAAAGTAGCCGGCTTGATTAATGGAGGAAACGGAACGCTGAGACTCGCAGATAACGACAGGCGCGTTTAATTAGAATTACCTAATGATGTTTTGTGGCAGCTTCATTATGCAGATTAAAAGGTACATTGATGTTTGTTTGATGCTTAGGAATTTGTAAATTACATATACATTTATAGAGAATATTTTTCCTAGAATTTGCAATTTAGCTCATTCTCTTATTCACATTACATAGTCTTAATCTTTTTTCCCTAGTAGTCAGACGAACCAATGGCTCACCTAATGGTGAGAGGCTACCGTCGCACATAGACCTTTGCAATGCCAGGGGCAAAGCCAAGCCGCTGCCTACCGTTAATTTGAAACACTTTTTCCATAGCCACATATAAATTGTCCAATATTTTGTAACTTAAGAACTACGCAAAAACTTCCAGCTGGACGAGATAAACTTGCTATTATTTAAATGACCGAAACTTAAAATAAGCTCTAAAAAATGTCTAGAATAATTGCGACAATTGAAGTTAGAAAAAATAAAAATAGCAAAAACCAAAACCAGACTACGTAAAATTATTCCAAGAATTATTACTTTTGAACCCATTTCAGACTTTCGGATTATATTACACAAAAGAAAAAATAAATAAAACTAAGGACGAACCAGAGCGGTAATAGAATTTTAAATTTCTGACTTCAATTAAAACGGCCCGAAATAATCACAATAAAACAAAAGGGGTTTCCATTGTCTGTTCGCATAATCAGTTTGCGTCGACCCGACGTCGCTTCACTTGAAACTGGGATGAGTTTCAAGCCAACCACAAACATTGTGCAAAGTTTCTATAAGGTTGCATTTTTTTTGCTATAGGCTAAGTCTAGGTCCCATCAAATGCTAATCGATTTGCAGATCGGAAAGACAACGTTATTATGAGTGTCTCTAATGTCAGACATCGTGAATATCTTTGGGACTGCAATCTTACTCTTCAAGCGGAAACGCACGTTTTGCTACATATTATTCGGCTGTGGAATAAACTCCCCGCTACGGTGTTTCGCGAGCGTATGTCCTTCTTTAAACGAGGCTTGTGGAGAGTAATTAACGGTAAGCAGCGGCTGGGCTATGTCCCTGGTATAACTGACGTCCATGGGTGACGGTAACCCTTCACCATCAGGCGGTATGCTCGTCTGCCTACAAAGGTAATAAAAAAGAGAGAATACTAGATGAATAAATGGTTGTAATAGTACCATCTCGTGTAGAAGTATCGTAACATCACCTACCAGTTTCATTAAATTAGTACCTGCTTAAACTTATTGCCGCCCGAATGTTGAAAACTTACTTAATTAGGAGATTACATTTTTCATATCATTACATTACACATTTACATTCGATAATTATGTACTTAACAAATGTTACAAATGTAACAAATGTTACAAACAATGTAACAACAATGTAACAAATATTACAACAACTTAACAAATATTACAACAACTTAACAAATAATTATGTACTTAACAAATTTTCACGATTGACTTCCACGGTGACGGAATAACATCGTGTTATTAAAATCAAATCCCCAAAATTATAATTTGTGTAATTACTGGTGGTAGGACCTCTTGTAAGTCCGCGCGGGTAGGTACCACCCTGCCTAGTTCTGCTGTAATGCAGTAATACATTTCGGTTTGAAGGGTTGGGTAGCCGTTGTAACTATAATGAGGCCTTAGAACTCATATCTCAAGGTGCGTGGCGGCATTTGCGTTGTAGATAAAAATGATAAAAATAATTATATATACTAGAGGTCCCGCAGTAGTCCAAACTCGACTATAATTAATTGGAATTGTAAGTTTGTACACTATTATGATTGTATTTTATACTTCTATAATCACAAATTTCGCCAAGACTACACTGTAAAAAATATTAACAAAGACAAACAATATTTAATCTTAATTTGACAACAGACGTCAAGAACAAAAGTTTGACAATAAATAGTATGCATGCGTGTGTGCGTCAAATACATGGTATGTAGTGTGTGTAATGTTTTCTTTATTGATTTAATATATCTTTTACGCATTATTTAAAAAAAAAATTAGCATTGTGCACTTCTTCTCTATATTCTCTATAAGTGTGGAAAATTTCATACTCCTCCGACAGCGCAATTTTCGTAAAAAGGGATACAAAGTTTTTGCTTCACGTATTAATATATAGATTAAGTACATGGTAAAGTGAGACTTAGCATTTATTTATTCACGTCGATTGCCCGTTGGAATTGTTCCTTCTGCATACTGGTCGGCATTGAATTTGAAAATCAGGACCAGAAAAAAAAACTTGGGTAGTTAAGTAAATTATTAGGATTATAGACATTTTTTCAAAGTAGCTATTGCTTCAAACAACAAGTTTTCTCAGCGGGAGTAACAGGACTTGGATTATGACACAAAATATATCAAATCTCGGGCAATTGTTTGTTCAGATTCAAACAGCACAAAATACAGTGTAAATTGTGTATAGTACATATAAGACTAACCACACGCTCTGCACGTAACGTGGTATATTGCACACATGTCGACTGGATCACGGTTCTCGAGATAAGATTAAGATCGCAGGCGTATTGGTTTCCAACGCTTTCGGAGAAGTAGGGCGTGATAAATTTAAGCTAACTGTGCCAGTTTTAAATCTAATATACAAATATAGCTTTGAAAGTAATATATGCAGTTTGGTAATTAAAAATAAAACATGCTTAAATGGCAATTGTAATAATCATAGACTGACCGCGATCTTACGGTTCGAGTTCACTCCGGTTTGAGCCTCGTGAGCTCACCTACTAGTTAAGGTTATGCTGAAATAGTCTCACAAGGCTATCCGCTTAGGTAGGAGAAAAAAAAATTCGCTGCTTCATCATGCCTCTATAGCCGATCGCAGTGCACGACCGAATTGTTAACATTTGGCGTTACACATTTAATAAAAGTGTGTTAGAAATTATTATAAATCATATTTATAAATTCCTTTTTGCTTTTTCTTGCTCATCTACAGTAGTTTCTACTGGTGGTAGGATCTCTTGTGAGTCCACGCGAGTAGGTACCACCACCCTGCATATTTCTGCCGTGAAGCAGTAATGCGTTTCGGTTTGAAGGGTGGGGCAGCCGTTGTAACTATACTAAGATCTTACAACTTATATGTCAAGGTGGGTGGCGCATTTATGTTGTAGATGTCTATGGGCTCCAGTAATTACTTAACACGAGGTGGGCTGTGAGTTCGTTCACCTATCTAAGCAATAAAAAATAATATGGGTATGTCTCTTGGCTCATCAGGTCAAATGGTTATCCGAGCTGAAGGACTACAAAACGTAAATTCCTCCAGGTATCTTTGTTTTAATGAGTGAGCTAACAGCTAATTTGGTTTAAATAGGTTGCTAAACTCATGGATATCACCATGTGCATACCAACGCCAACCTAAAGATATGTGGCCGAAATCTCAATGGACTTGAGAAACAGGCAAAAAAAAGAGGTAGTATTCTCAATTGAATGAATAAGCAGGCCAAGTTTCATTAAAAACCTTATCATTTCGTATTTTATATCTATTATTCATCAACCACCGATGTAACAAAAAATGTAGTTTATTTTCAAACAAAAAGAAGTCCCTAATTATTATTCCTCATAGGTATTTGGCCAAAATAAATCCTAGTATCTGTGTACCCAATATTCGGTATGAAAATCATAAAAGCTTTAATAATAATATCCTGAACAGATACCAACCGCAGCATTCGAATTACGGAATCCTCAAAACAATTAATTCATATCCACGGGGAAGCACACAAATCAGGAACAGGTGCCTCGAATGCGACATAACGAGGTGGGAAGTATCATCAATCCTGTAATAGCCTCGAAACGTGTCCAATAATGAATTTGTAGAATTATGTAAAGAGCTCCAGGAGTTGGCTGGCCGCCAGTACGAGATATCAACAGGTCACCCATATCATGCGATATTATCCCTCCGTGTCAATTGCTACCGCTTTTATCGCGTTGGTATATATTTGGTCAGACTTTCATTTTGCGGCCTTAGGATTGATAGCGTGGGTGTATTTATATTATGGGGGATTTTTCCAAAAACCTTAATCCTATAACGACATAAACGATGAATAAGAATGTATATAAAGTAAACGTATTTTTTCAAACTCGATTGCTTTGATTTGACTTATAAAGTACTAGTTTGTGAACGGCAAAAGATCGCGGGGGCATAGTCCAATGCGTTCGTCTGATCAGATCCGTATCACCCTTGATTCCGCCCACGATGCCCTCTGAGTAGCTGAAGACAAGACGAGATGGCATAGCAACGTGAAGACGAAAGTGACGGATGGAGATGGTGATGATCCTCAGATATAAGGAGCACTTCTGGAGGAAGAGGATAAAACAATAGCGATGGTGCAGCCAGTTGAAATAATGACCAATGTCAATCCTCAATAGCAGAGACTAAATTATCATTGATCTTCATTAATTTTGCAAGCTCATAGCTATTATAGTGTACATCCATATCGACGCTTGAAAGGCAAACGTGACTAAGCGACAATAACTGCTTTGTACATAAATGATAGGCAATAACCATATTCGATGCGCAAAAAAAATATATTTCTAGGTCTGTTAAAATTATTTCAATTCTACAACTACTAGCTAGATTCTGCTACTGCTAGATTCGTTAAAATAAATTTATTTTCAGGTATTTCAACTTTAAATTAGTCTACTGTAAAATTCATGCATTGTCGCTTAGTCACGTTTGCCTTTCAAGCGTCGATATGTAAAGAGCAACACAACTTATATTCACGAAACAATGTTGTAGCAACGAACTCTTAAAAATTTCCTCATTTCAACTCTTTTTCGTTTTTGTGAAATCTGAAGTTGCATACTCGTGAAAATTTCTAATTGCAACTTTGTGCATATGAATTTGCTTTGATAATGCGTTCTGAAGTTCATTAAATTACATTCAAACGATACGCATACAAAATACGCTTGTAATACCCGTGCCGTGCATGTATGGACATTCCGTTTCGATATTGAGAATCCAACGCAGGACAATTCGAACAATGCCTAGCTGCTTTCCGAATCGATAGCGCGCCGTGTCCGACCTCAGTTCCACAGTCTACTGTACGTTTGTAATTATGTTCTGTGTATTTGTCATGTGGATAACGATCATTTTGTCGTTCAATACAATCTTATATGTACGTGTATACGACGTAGTGTATGTCTATTTAGAAAAGATCAAATGCAGTTTGTTTTAGTGACAAAACTCAACAGTGTGTTTTGTTTTACGACTTCAGGCTTTCCGAAAAATGAAACAGGAGGATTAGGAGTTAATTCATTCATTTTTTATTTTTTTATTATAATTTTGCGGGTTTGATTTTATTACACGATGTTATTCTTTCACCGTGGAAGTCAATCACCGTGGAAGTGAACATTTGTAAAATACGTATTTCATTAGAAAAATTGGTACCCGCCTGCGTGATTCGAATACCGGTGCATCGCTAGATACGAATGCACCGGATGTCTTATCCTTTAGGCCACGACGACTTCCAAAATTTATTGTCCAATGTCCAAAGATATACAATAGAAGAAACAAATAATCCGCAGACCAAAATAAACAATATCATCTTTCCGACTTCACGAGTCCGTAGGTAATTTATAATTGAACTGAAATAGCATAGGTACCCTTTTTTGACCTTTTCGTTTCAGTGCATCTAAATTTAGCACCGTACTTAAATGTCAGAGCGTAACCTGATAGCCGGATGGTGCGCCCCAACAACGCCAAATCTAATTCAAGAGCTAAACAGGAGGAAACAAAAGCAATTGAAAATTATGTATATTCTGCTTCCATTGACTATAATTACAGGAGCTATATTATAGAGTTGAACACTCGATCGATATCATAGTAGTAATAATTTCAGTTGGGTAACGNATATTATAGAGTTGAACACTCGATCGATATCATAGTAGTAATAATTTCAGTTGGGTAACGTTCGTGTATTGGAAGTCTTAGTGTTTTAAATCCGGTCACCGTCCTCGTCGAATCCGTTGCTTGCGACGAAGGGCTCGACGAGCGAACTGACCCATAGACACAGCCCACTGAGTTTCTCGCCGGATCTTCTCAGTGGGTCGCGTTTCCGATCCGGTGGTAGATTCTGCGAAGCACTGCTTTTGTTAGGGTCAGTGTTAGCAACTCTTCGGTTGAGCCCCGTGAGCTCACCTACAAACGTTAGGGTGAAGCTGAAATAGCCTCTCAAGGCTATCAGCATAGGTAGGAAGGAAAAAAAAAGTGTTTTAAAACATAAGACATCCGAAGTATCGAGCGATCTTGTAAATTTGATAGCAACATTGTTTTTTTTTTCAATTTAATAGCAAGAAGTCTGCAATATTACATGAAAATTCTACCAAAGCCTTTTTTGGATATAGAGACTGCAAATGATGCGTTGCTTAATAACCGACAAATTCTTTCCAGGGTACATATCAGTACCCTGCTTAATGTGGTTGAGAAATAGAAATGCGTCCTGCACCTTGCCTTATATCTCAAGGTAGGCAACGTTCACAATGTAATGTATATGCGTCCCGAAACGACTTAACACCAGATGGAACGTGAAATAGAAGATTAAAATTTTGCAATTCGTATGGCATGCAACTATCCAACAACGATAAGGGCCTGTGCAGCCCTACAACATCTCTTACCGCTAGTTAATAAACGAGTCATTCCTACTTTTACTGGCGGTAGGACGTCTTGTGAGTCGGCATGGTTAGGTACCAGCATCCTGCGTATTTCTGCCGTGAAACAGTAATGCGTTTTGGTTTGAAGGCAGCCGTTGTACTGTAAAAACTGAGACCTTATAACTCATATCTCAAGGTATGTGGTGGTATTTACATTGTAGATGTCTATGAGCTCCGGTAGCCAATTAACACCAGATGGGTGTAAGCTCGTCCACCCATGTAAGCAATAAAAAAATTTGGGATTTAACCGTCTCGGAGGTCTGGTCAGCCAAAGAGTGTGACGAGGCCTCTAGCATAGCCATAGTTCCAAAAATTCTAAACCCCATTAGTCGTTCATCACAAAACATCAACAAATTTTAATATAAATTGTTTTTTAATTATCGGATTGAAACTAATTAGTCCGTCTAATACACTCGTGAACTATAACGAGGTAAAATTAATTCAATTACAGATATAGATATAGACAGATATATAATATAGATATAGACAGAGACACAGTTTGCCCACAACTGAGTACAGACTACGCAATTTACTCTGACAACGAGACTCGTTGCACTGGGAAAACTTAGGGATGTACCTACTCGTGATTTAATTAAAACACTCCAGGCTCGAGGCGGAGACGAAGTACATAGAATATATTTATAAGCCTTTCTCTATTTATTTACTTTGTCTAAACATGTGATTTTTCCTGTTTATTTACAGAATTTTTATTTACAAGTTTTTCATTGTCACTATATTATTTTTGACGTTTCGTACACTTTACGGTAAGCTGTAAAGTATCGTAAAAGTAGTTTTATTTATTTCTATGACTCATGAAAATCCAATCAAATACTATATGATGTTTAGCTGTTGAAACATTTTCTACTGATGTAAATAAATAAAAAAGAAGGGAAATAACATTCTCATAATCTATATGAATTTATATAATATTCCATGTCTGCCATCACCGATTTACCGTAACTTAGATCATCGACCCAAATTGTGGGAGTCCTACCCACACTGCACCTCCCGATGAGCTTTTTATTTTTTTTGCCACGGTTTGATTGTGTTAGGACTCTCCACTGTCTCAATGAGAACTACCGCGTCGTAGGCAAGAGGAAAATCGAGTTATGTTCATGCCTAGACTTTTCCAGTTGCGAAAGTTGAAAACAACCTCCAATGCCGATGTAATCAGTCTCGCGAAACAACGCTTGCTTGTAGTCCACAAGCACTAAGCAAAGAGCCTAGCCTAGTACTTCTGGAAACCGGATTGTACGAGAGGCTAGAAGCCGTCATAGCCGAAACGGCTTGCAACAACTCTCGAGATCAATTTATATTTATGGTTTAGAAGTAAAATGGATCTGTAGGTCTTCAAATAGGTATTTATTAATATATATTATTATTATTTATATTTCGTGGATAACGACTTTTAGTAATATTAAGACGGTGGTTTTGACTATTATTTTAAATGATGAAATGTTGTTTTGATAAATATCACAAAATGTAGGGTAGACTCCGTAACGCCACAGTATAAAATGGCGGTACGTGGACAGAGTCGTGGCATTCAGTGTCAGACAGTCATTCCGTCCGTCTTAGTCAGTGAGTCTCTGACAGTCAGTCAGTCAGTCAGTCGGTGTGTCGGTATGTGGAACGAAGCTGTCGGTTTACCCTGTCATTGTGAAAGTTGTGTGTGTTGAGTTTCAATAATTATTATTGAAAAGTTTTATTGACTAAACTGAGTTCAATCGAATACGAGTGATGACGGAAACTACCGCTTAGCCATCCCTGGCGCCGTGTTGACATATATATTATTACGCCGGTAAGAGCTACGCCATGTATCGCCGAATGGCCGAAGGAATATTGAAGGATCTCGTAGCACCTAGAACGCTCGAGAAGTACAACGTCATCTATTATCAGATAGCGGAAACACACAATACTCGACTTGTGTAGAATATTCTCGACGATTCTAGGAATTTCGCCTCGACTTTTTTTTTTATGATTGAAGGATCACTGGTGGCCCGGAGGCCTTTCCAGTTTCACCAGGACAGGTGGGCGAGCAAAGGCTCAGCTCGTCTCGACTATGAAAGCGTTGCAGTGATGGCACGCAGTTAGTAATCGGAACTACTCGAAGCGAAACAGCGAACGGATCACCTGAAGCGAAACGGAAGAAGCGAATTGAGAATTTTAGAGTGTTTGTGAAGTGTTTTGACTGTTCTAAGTGCTAATACAGTGTTAATTTGTAATTTTCTATTTATCCTGAACCCCGGCGCGTAACAATATTGTTACCCTATTTGAAAAGGAGCACTTTCAGCTGGCCTTTGGCTGGAGTACTTTCTCATCGAGAGCAATGGACTCAAATGAAATCCGGAGGTCGTTCAGAATTTTAGCATGACTGTATTGTCTTCAAGCTATTTGAAAGCAATCCTAATTTCCTACAAGTTGGCATTCGCGCTGTGTTCTGGTTTGTGTCTGACTATTCTACCTTTTGATTTTCAACGAATTGTCTTCTAATAGAGATATAAATATATTTAACAGTTTGTAGAACTTCTCGACCTCTCTTTTTCAAAAACTCGTGTTTGGATTAAAATATTCTGTTCTCATCGGTCTCTGTTTCGTTTGCCCAATAGACAGATCACTTTAAGCTATTGGAACCTTTCTTTTCCTCTATGGTTTCTTTAATACTTTCGGTATTGTCTTAACGTCCAATTTTGAGACTTGGAGGTTTGTCTGTTGATCTACCAATACTCTTATAAATCTTTTAAAGCGAATCGAAAGTAATCGCTTCCTACCCCAGTAGAAGTATACTAGGGTATTCTTTCGAAAAGTAAAATGTATTTATGCTACAAAACAGAAATGCAAGTTGACATGCGGAAATTGTCTGTCGAGTGGCGCACGTGTCGTGTGCAGTGAATATCAGCTCAAAACTTTGGCATTAAAACCAACTGGCATGGCTGCTTAGAAGGAATATTCAACACAATATTTCTTATTATAGTTAATATGCTTTTTTTTGATTTGACTACTAATTTTTGATAATCGATCGAAAATTTGTTCCGTTGATAAACTGTGTACCTTTTGTTGGTGTCTGTAGATAATTGTATAATGATGAAACGCATTACAATGTAAAATACTATAATGCTTTAGAAAACCAGTTAATGTCAAAGTTTATAAAACTCTAAAAATAACTTCGAAACTACACAGCGGCTAGGCGTGGCCTGCTCAATGGCGTAATACCGAGCGTCAAGTACCGGCAGTTTAATTTCACATTTTATGTTTTCATGAAAACTGAACAATAACCTTTACTGTAATTAGTTATTACAGTTTTCATTGTGTTGTTATTATTAAGCGTTCGAAGCTTTCAAGTTACGCCTAATGACAACGAGATGGTATTGTTACGCGCTGGGGTTCGGGATAAATAAAATTCCACCAAAGTATGTACAACTAAAAATTGTATTCAACACTTAGAACACTTGAAACACTCAACAAACACTTTAAAACTCTTAATTCGCTTCTTCCGCTTCGCTTCAGGTGATCCGTTTGCTGTTTCGCTTCGAGTAGTTCTGATTACTAACTGACTGCTTGCCGTCTCTGCAACGCTTTTATAGCCGATACCACATCCCTAGAATTATCGAAAATATTCCACACATTTCGAGTATTGTGTTTCCGCTATCTGACAATAGATGGCGTTGTACTTCCCGAGCGTTCTAGGTTCTATTAGACCCTTCAATATTCGTTCGACTATTCGGCGATAGATGGCGTTACTCTTACCGGCGTAACAGTATTTACGTTTACTGTTTCATAACTTCTCCGTGGAGAGCTAGTGTAATCATAAGCAATTTTATTTCAAATCTTGCATTTTTGTTAATTTGACACATCAAATACAGTGGCTATAATGGAAGCCATTTTCGAAACCCGAACCCCGATAGCTACATTCACTATATAAGTTTGCATAAGTTCCGAACAACACATCGAAAGGTCGGTTCACTGATCAATAACAGCTGGTCTGTGGAAGATTTTCCCGTTGTCGTTGTCCTACTGTAGTACATCCAGTAATATTGTAGTTTTAAAATTAGAATTATAACTACACGCTCAGAATAAACTAACCTTTAATGTGTTGTATTTTAAGAAAAAAAAAAGATAAAATAAATATCAATTCCCACTTAAACATTTGTTAGGTCTTTGTAAGCAGCACTAAAAGTAGTCTTCCAAGTTAATTTGTAAAATAATATGGTAGCAAAATTCTAAAGCATTATAATTTATTATAATATAGGTATAATATCAAAACAACCTTTCCATATGTACAAATACTTTATCGGCTACTTATCAAGGGCGTTTATATCAATTTTTTACTGTGACACTGTTTGACTTAAGTATCATGTTGCAGTTAAAACAGTTTTTAGTCAGAATGCGTTTTGGGTATTATCACTACCTTGGTTTTGTATCAAATCAAATTAATTACAATAATTAATAAAAATAGCTTCAGCAAAATTAAAACTAAGGCGGATTTTACAAAGACTAAAATCATTTATAAGATAAGTTAAAGTTGTTTTATTACGAGTATATAGGTAAATAAAGTTGTTTTAGAACATTACAGCAGAGATATTGAGTAAATTGTATATAATAGTTTTAATGAGCCAAAACTTGTTATGACTAAATATGCGTTTTCCCTAAAACATGTACCCTTCGGAGCTTGTAAATAAAGGAGGGTCAGAGAAGGGCCGATGATGAGGACATCACGACGTGTAATTAAATTAGATTGAGCGAATTCCGGCCGTGGCGGGGATTACTGTGAGATTTTAGCTGTGATAATGTACATGCCCGATTTAGATGCGACGGGCTTCTCTCATAAAAGTGAGTATTTGTGTTGGCATTCAAAACAGGTCCTTCAAGATTTGTTCGGTTTATGGGAGTTAATGTTTTGAATTTCAAGCCTGATCCCAGAGCTAATTCTTTTTTTTTCCCTACCTATGCTTATAGCCTTGAGAGGCTATTTCAGCTTACCCTAGCGTGTGTAGATGAGCTCACGGGGCTCAAACCAGAGAGATGCTAACACTGACCCTAGCAAGAGCAGTGCTTCGCAGAATCTACCACCGGATCGGAAACGCGACTCACTAAGAAGATCCGGCGAGAAACTCAGTGGGCTGTGTCTGTGGGTTAATTCGCTCGTCGAGCCCTTCGTCGCAAGCGACGGGTTCGACGAAGACGGTGACTGGTAGCTGATTCTGTTGCTTAAGTATCGCAAACAATTTCGCAGGTACATTTGCTGGCCCAGAAAGCACAGAGAACTGAACGTGAGTCGGATCGATTGAGAAGCTTCTTTTTTTATTGCCTTTTTAGACAGACGATTACACGGCCTACCTGATGGTAAGTGGTCACCGTCGCTGCGTGGATGTCAGCAATGCCAGGGGCAGAGCCAAGCCGCTGCCTACCATTAAGTACTCTCCGCAAGCCTCGTTTGAAGAAGTACATCACGTCATAGCGCTCGGAAAACACCATTAAAGGGAGTTTATTCCAAAGCCGGATGGTACGTGGCCAAAAAGATCTCTGGAAACGCACTGTCGATGAACGCAGCGGCTCCAAATAATATAGATGAACTCTGCTCCGATGGCGGGAGGTGCGATGATAAAAAGGATCGTTCCCTATTTCTTGACTTTACGTATGCCTTCTCCAGAATTTAAACTCAGCTATCAGATATCTAAAGAGGATTTCTTTCCCTGTAGTCTTTAAGCCCTGAGCCAGAATCGGTTAGGCCATTTTTATTTAATTATTGCGTAGGTGAATGAACGAGCTCTCGGCCCATATGGTGTTAAGTGGTTACTGTAGCCCATGGTCATCACAATGTGAGTGGCATCACCCTTATTGAGACTCGAGGTCTACGTCTCAATTATTTACGCATATTACAATATTTTGCGTGTGCGTGTGCGTAATATTTGTTAAGTACCTATTTTAATATAACATATCATCATCTATCTGCCATTGTCGATACGAGAACACTTGGCATCTTATCCTTTAGGCCACGGCGACTTTTATGAATAAAAGTAATGTTACTAAAATTTTGGTGTAGGTACATTTGGAAGAAAGCGTTGACACTATTACGTTTTTGTGGGCTAAAGTTGCAGTTACCACAGAATAAATCGGTCCGATGCCCAGCAAATAAGTTCTTGTTCCTTCGTTAGTGTCCGAAGCGCGGTCCGATTGACTCGAGTGGGGTTAGACGGGGTCCATTGTTCGGCTAATGTATTTTGCAAGCCGATCGATTTTGTTTACGCACCAGCCTAGTTTGTTTGTTTTTCTTCTTTGCAGAGAAGCAGGGAGGAATACCGGATTTTGAGAATATTTTAGATTCCGATTTAAGTTTTTTTTTTTGCTTAGATGGGTGGACGAGCTGACAGCCTACCTGGTGTTAAGTGGTTACTGGAGCCCATAGACATCAACAATGTAAATGCGCCACCCACCTTGAGATATAAGTTCTAAGGTCTCAGTATAGTTACAACGGCTGCTCCATCCTTCAAACCGAAACGCATAACTTCTTCACGGCAGAAATAAGCAGGGCGGTGGTTACCCACCCGCGCGGACTCACAAGAGGTCCTACCACCAGTAATAATAATAAGTATGTCTTCAACGTCGTTTAACTCAGGAAGTTTTGAGTATGCCGGTGGGACTCAGATCGAAATGATATCTATGATTACGTCATCAACTGTTTCATTCAGAGACTGCGAACATGTGCGATGTTTTTTGCTTCTGAATATACCTGAAGCAGGGTCAATGCACGATGTAATGTTTTTGTAAAAGATCTCGTGGGATCCCTGCCTATAACTGCCGTGAAGCGGAAATGCGTTGCGTTTGAAGGGTGCAGCAGCCGTTGTAACTATACTGAGACCTTAGAACTTATATCTCAAGGTGGGTGGCGCATTTACGTTGTAGATGTCTATGGGCTCCAGTAACCACTTAACACCAGGTGGGCTGTGAGCTCGTCTTGCCGTCTATGCAATAAAAAAAATAAAAAAAATCAACACGTAATTTCTTACGCCGATACCCGTTGGAAATCGATTTTACAATTAAAGCCTTGATGACTTTTGAAACTGTAAATAATATGTATTTCTTTGAATGGTCATCAAAATATTTTCTTATAAAAGTTGTCTTCAGCAATAAAGTGGAATGGAAGACCTGAATCAATTCTTTAATTAATGTTGTGATTATCGATATTGTTAATTGTTGATATTTACTCGATGTTAAGCTCAATTCTCTAATAAATTGAGTTAGCAATGTGGGCCGTGCCTCTCAGCCTAATGCCAGGATTACCACTATAAATCAACCCTTCACTTCTAACATTGAGCCTAAAATCCTTTCGGTTTAAACCCATCGCGAATTCATTAACACTTCATTTGTTTTGTTCTCATGACGCAGTGTTTTAATAGTTTTTTTTTAAGATTATACTTTGCTCGTGCCGCTCAAAATAAATTGGTAATCATTTGTTTTTTTTATCACGATTTCTTAAGTATGGAACTTTATCGACTGTAATGTATTGCATTTAAAAATATTTCAAAGTACCCTTCTAGTTTATTCATTCCAATAGAATAGCGGATAGAAATAACTGCCTTACAAATCATCAAAACTTCACATAGTTGAAAGTAGCAAAAACAGCCAATTTCCGAACACATAGTTTTATTTTGCCGTCAAAAAATAAAATTACATAACAATAATAAGGCTTCTTAAAATATATTACAAATAGGTCGCGTTACGTCACGAATCTCAGCCGAGCCAAGCTCAGATGCTGCTGCGGTTTTCAATAATAAAAGAAAAGTAATACGCCTTTGACATAAAATAACCAAAATTGAAGAAGGTTCAATTTATATGTTTTGGTATGAAATGTTCACGTGAGTACATGTTAATGCATCAACGATGCCACTGAAATTGGAATCTTATATACTTATAATAAGATTGAGCTACTCTACAAGACATAACTCATCTTTGAGCCCGGGTTCAAATCGGTTGTACATGCACTAAGGTTAGTACACTTTCTTTTTAAGTGTACAAAGTTTTTAATAAATTAACAATTTGGATAAATTTATTTATTTATTGATTTTTACAACGATTTTAGTCGAAAGCTGATTTTAAAAAGGAGATTGTTTATTTATAAAGAACAATGACCTAGTTTCTTGCATCAAAATAAACTGCGCAACTTTTCCTGTTAAAAGATATATTATAATTACAGATTCATGGCTTCTGTAAGTAAGTTGTACTGTGTAACCGGAGATGGCCAACTGAATGAGCCGCTTATCGCGCTGTCTTTCTGAATGAAGATACAAAGTACGGGCAATAACTGTTGCCGGGAGCTTTCATTCTCAAAGACTGCAATTTGAAAGAAGCCGCAAAGACTCCCCGTTTACGCTGATTTTTCTTTTCTCTATCTTTTAGCTGGCTCTTTTAATGGCCATAATTAATTATCCAACATCGTCTACAGGAAATGCGATCGGTAATTTAGAACAACCCTTAATTAGAAGCAGAGGTAGATTTGCACACCCAGCGGCATTTGTTGCACAGTGTATCATTAAAGTTAATGACTTTCTTATTACTTAGATGCCCCATCCTTCAAACCGAAATGTGTTACGGCATGTGTAGGTGGGGTAATGGTACCAACAAACTTAAAGCCCAAACAAAACAGGTAATATTCAGACCACTGATTAACAATTATAAAGGACAAGGTGAACTTTCGGCCCCTTATTTAATTGCTTGCGAAATTAGAGGTTGCGTGATGGGAAACTTGTACTTCCTATTGGCCTTAGGGCAAATTGTTAGTTGTTCTGTAAACCGTTACGTGTGTAATAGAGCTGTAAATATTTTAGTATACCGTCGTACTTGTATTTCCTGGGAGTAAGTTTTCGTTTCTGCTACATAATAATAGCAGGTAGGTCTGTGTTTTTAACAATGTAGACTATTCACAGCCTACCTAGTATTTTATGGTAACCATAACGAAAATATCTCATAATTTGAGCAGTGGAATTCGAAGGATAGAAGAAGAAGTATGAAAAAGCTGTTAAAGTCTTTAAATTTGGACTTAGTAGGACTTGTAGACAGACAAGCATACCTGACCTTCCTCCATAGACGTCAGCGAAGCCAGCGGCACAGCCAAGCTGTTGCCTAATAAAATATTTCTCTAGTATCTTTCAATAATTTATATAGTATAGTTTATCATCTAGCTCTGTCATGTTTTGAAATTTTCACGATTATCGTGGTCCAGAACGATTTACGACGTCGATCAAGTCGTGAGAAACACGAGATTAAACCGAAAAAATAGTTTCGATAATATTTTCGACCAGTTTCCGGCGGACAGTTAGCTTGGTATGGACATGTGATGCGTAGAGAGAAAATACATGTGACTAGGAGATGTATGGAAATAGTAGTGCAAGGTAGTAGTGGGAGAAGAGATCGAACGAAAAAGACATGGATATAGTGTGTGAATGACGATAGAGAGAGAGAGAGAGGAGTGAGTGTCGAGGTGACGGCTGATAGAGGAGAATGGAAGAGAATAATCAGCTGTGCCGACCCCACCTAGTGGGATAAGGTGGAGAAAAAGAAGAAGAATGTTTTCGAACAGCAAAAAATGAAGCAAAAACCATTTTAGTTTTTCTAAATTCATTTATTTTATACAAATATTTTTTAATTCATAATATATTGAAGTCATTTAAATACTTCACTACAGTATTTAGGCGTAGATGAAACAAGTATTGTACTGTATTGTCTGAAGGTCGTTCCACCTTTCATAGTCATGATTGTGTACGCGATAACTCCATAAAACTGTTAACAAAACTAAATTAATTTGCTAAACTGAGCGCATGTTATCGTATCGTTGCCTGAGGTATTCCGAAGTGGTCGTGGTCGAAAGGATAAGACGCCCGATGTCCTTGTATCGACCGAGCTATGCCGGTGTTTAAATCTAACAGACTACCATCAATTATTTCTAATGAAATACGTACTTAGCACCTGTTCACGAATGACTTCCACGATGAAGGAACAACATCGTCTCATAAAAACCGGCAAAATTGTAATATGGGTAATTATTAATTAAGACATAAAAATCAAGCTTAAAGGTAGGTGGCGGCATTTACTTTGAAGTATGTAGACTCCAGTCACAACTTAATCTGAGTCCTGTCTGAAATCGGACAAACCATCGTAGAACGTATATGTATGTGCGTGCGTGTGTGTATGTGTATACTGCATATATATTTCAATTGATTGGTACATCGCGTGTAATTAGTTTTCAAACAATTCTTATCGTGATGGTTATCTGGAAGTGATCGCTCTTAGCGATAAGACTGCCAGTTGTACTTTTTTTTTGTATTTAATGTTTCGCGTTGTTTCTTTTGTTGGTGTACAATTAAGATACTCTCTCTCTCTCTCTCTCTCTCTAGTTTCGAGAAGCGATCGAAACACATCGTAATAATAATGAGTACGCCGTCCAACTTTCAACTTTCAATTAATTTATGCTCGTATTAAAGTTGTGAATTGAAAAACCGTGTTAAACTTTAAAAACGTTTTAAATAATAACCCGGCTACTTTAATATCAAAGTTCGGGACTATCTGCATTACGCCCAGGTGAAGTTCTAAGAACGAATAATGTTTGCTGCAAAAGGAGCCCGGCGGTGAACTTATGAGAATTATTGCTGTATAGTGCGGTGGAAGTTTTATTGAAAAATCGCACCGGCTGATTTCACAATGCATTCCTAGATCCATAGCTTCAGGCTAAATAGCGTACTTGCTGCTGTGAAGACTTGCTTAATTAAATCTTGTACGTGGATATACTCTGCTTATTTCTGCCGTGAAGCAGTAATGCGTTTCGGTTTGAAGGGTGGGACAGCCGTTGTGACTATACTTGAGACCTTAAAACTTATTCTCAATATGGGTGGCGCATTTACGTTGTGGATGTCAATGGGCTCCAGTAACCACTTAGCACCAGGTGGGCTGTGAGCTCGTCCGCCCATCTAAGCAATAAAAAAAAAACATTCTACTTTCGGTTAATTAATGGACACCGCTCGCAAAGGATACTCATTATTGGAAACTAGCATACGTTTATTTAAAACGAATTATTAGGTATAACCTCAATTATATTCTAAACAGATTAAAATATCGATAAATTCATAAAAAAATTAATTATATATTTTTTTAATTGGTGTTAAGTGAATACTGTAGCCCATAGACATCTACAACGTAAATGCGCCACCCACCTTGAGATATAAGTTCTAAGGTCTCAAGTATAGTTACAACGGCTGGCCCACCCTTCAAAATGAAACGCATTACTGCTTCACGGCAGAAATAGGCAGGGTGGTGGTACCTACTCGTGCGGACTTACAAGAGGTCCTACCACCAAAATTTTAAAACTAAAGTTCACTCAACCGGTGTGTTGATGTCTCAATTATATAGTAATTTAAATCCATTCATACTACAGCGCTTAAATGGAATACATAATAATCAAAACAAGAGTTCCTTAAAAAAATATAAAAAAAGTAGTTAATAACAAACTATCAGATAAAGATAATAAAAATAGTGTCGTCAACGGTCCATGACAAGTGCGTAAAGTTTCAAGTTGATCAGACTTGTTGAAGCTTGCAAAAATTACCTCGAAATATTCCGTTGCGTAGTAACACACAGGTCAAGCTAATTAAGATTGTTTTTAAAAAAAAAAACACCAATATTTTTAGTTCAACGTCAACAGATGCGATTCCTTTTCAAAACGAGATTTCTGGTAGATACCTACCCTCGCAAATCCGAACAGCAAAACTATCTTACAAGGTCAGTGCACCCAAACAGCTTGAGTGCATTACGGTTATATTATTTGGTGTAGTTTGGCATCGTTATGCAAGAGCACGGCGCTTGACTGCACTCGAGCACATGACTCGAGCACGCTGACTTCGCGAAGCGAAACGACACGTGCTCACTTGCATTTCCACGTATACAAAAATATATTATAAGCCATATTCTAATAAGGTCTGTTAAATATAAGCCTTAAATCTAATATTGCGAATCATAAATAATTATATTTGTAGTTGCCGTGGAATAATGATGATGACGCACGAAGCACTCATATAGAGCATTGTGACTGTGTCAGTCTTCAAATCCCGCAAACAGATATTAAATTTTCTAATAAAATACGTCTTCTCCTAATGACTCGAAATGAATGAATAAGATATTGTAATAAAAACTAAAACTATAATAATATAATGCTGTAATTACTGGTTTGTGGTGGAGCGTATATTTATTTATTTTTGCAGTATTTTTTTTAAAATGTATTTATATTATATTTTATATGTCGATAAGAAAATTTTCTTGATTGCAAGTTATTCTTGTAATATTTCATTTGCTTAGATATTCGAGAAATTAGTCGTATAAAATACATAGTACTATTTGTTGACATGCGATAACCTGAAATGCCGTATGTACACTTGAAATAAATAAATTCCTATTACTAAGAAAGAAAATACGGTCTACGCATATTGCATGTCCTGAGCGCATAGAATGTTTTGCTTTCAAACAAAATAAGTAAGCAGCGTCCTACTTTGGAACCTATTTGTGTACACACTAACATTTTTTACATACTGAAACATCCGCATAAATTCTTTTAACTTTTACAATAAGCAACCAAGAAACATGTTTATTATCCGTCTTATCATTCTAATATGTACTTCACTGTTTTAAAAATAGCGCAAATAAATAACTGCATTAGTGCTAATTATGAATATTTTCATAGAACCTGACATCCATATTTTGAATATGAAAATACGCTTGCTTTACATTCATTATTTATAAATAAATAATATATTAAATTGTTTTTAAATGAACTGCAGCCTTGGACTGCTAAACTAATTTTTCTACTAAGATGAGTCATCTTATAATTAAACTAGCGACCTGCCCTCGCTTAAACCTTCCTCTTCCATCACTCTATCTATTAAAAGAAACCGCATTAAAACCCATTGCGTAGTTTTTTTTTAGTTTTAAGCATACATAGGGACAGACAGATATAGGGACAGCGAAAGTGACTTTGCTTTATATTATGTAGTGATGACAGCAAATGCCAGACACAATAAAAATATTTTGATAATTAGAAAACCTAAAATATTTTTTACATCATTTATTGCGTGTGAGTCCGCACGGGTAGGTACCACCACCCTGCCTATTTCTGCCGTGAAGTAGTAATGCGTTTAGGTTTGAAGGGTGCGGCAGCCGTTGTAACCATACTGATACCTTAGAACTTATATTTCAAAGCGGGTGGCGCATTTACGTTGTAGATGCCTATGGGCTCCAGTAACCACTTAACACCAGGTGGGCTGTGAGCTCATCCACCCACAATAACCAATAAAAAAAAGATGGGTGAACAAACTAACGGCCTACGTGGTGCTAAGAGACTACGTAAGCCTATAGAACTCAACGTAAAGCTTAGCAAACATTGAATACCGAATGCTTAAAGAGGATTTCAATATTGGAGCGTCGGTCTACCGAGCAATTTACTGAGACTATAGAACTCATGTCTCAAGGTGAATAGTCATCGAATGCAACGAAAGGTACATCGTGGTAATTAACTCAAGACACAGCCCACTAAGTTTCTTTCTGGATTATCAACAGGTCGCGATTACGTTTTGGTAGTAGATTCAGTGAAGCACTGCTCTGCAAGCTAAGTTTAATGTTAGCAAAATTTCCAGGTTGAGTCCCGTGAGCCTACACACCCAGTGAAGCTAGCATAGCCCCTTGATTACTAGCAATAGCAAAGAAAAAAAAATGCACAAGTTGCTGCGCATGCGCCAGTCTGGTATCGACGCAGTATGCGCTATAAATATAATTACTAATAGATATAGATATACATTAGAAATGTGGTGCTGGAGAAGGATGCTCCGTATATCTTGGACTGAGCATTGCACCAACGCCTCGATCCTAAAATAATTAAATATCTCTAACAGGTTATTGTCAACAGTGCAATCCAGGATTCTTCGATATTTTGGACACGTCTCGCGTCGGCCAGCAGTCTATCGAGAAACTTGTTGTTCAGGGTAGGGTCAATGGTATGAGATCTCGTATACGAATCCCCATGCGTTGGACTGATCAGGTGAAAGACCTTACTGAAACCCCCCTTAACGAGTGTGTGCGCCGGGCCTCGGTTCGCAAACTATGGAAAACATCTGTCAAGGCTTTAATAAGCAAGAATTCCACATGACCACGACTGCTCTGCCAAGAGCAACCGATTATGATGATGATGATAGATATACAATTAATCCATAAGATTTTCCCTACCAAAGAGTGCTCAATGCGGCTAAAGAAGCTTTCACTTCAAAAACTTAGATGAACTGTTTGTTGTCATTTATAATTCTCCAATTTGTCAAAAGTTTGAATTAGGATACAAAGCTATCGACTACAATAAAACCCTTGTCATTTGATATGACGCAGCGATTAGTGTTGGAAGACAAACCTACATAATAATGTAGACATATGCAAATGTGGATTCATTAAGTCGGCCCCCGGAGTGTGTTTGTGGCAGACTACTATTGTTGACTTCAATTACAATTAAAGTAGTTTTCAAATAATACAAGAGTCTGATTTGTTTGTGTTTCAAGTGTTGATTGAAATTACAATGAAATGAATATTACATTGAACTTGTATATTTGTCAAAACGATTTTAGGTATCGAATAAATAATTAAAATTACTTTTCTTCGGTGGGTGCTTAGTGCTTACTTAATGACTGTCAATTATTATTAGGTTAATTATTGGTAGAAATATGTTTTTTTTATGTTTGAGAGATTAGTGGTGACGAGGAGGCCTTTCCAGTTTTACCAGGACAGGTGGGCGAACGAGAGCTCAGCCAGGAAGGGTAGGATTTACTACCGGAGCGCCTCCAAAGGAGACCTAACAACTCAAGAGTAGCTGCTTCGCGAATTAATGTACTACCAAATCGGAATCGCCACCTGCTGAGAAGATCCGGCGAGAAACTCAGCGGGCTGATCAGGAACTGATAAATCTTCTTCTTGTTTGGTTTTCGGATGCTAGTAGGAGCATCCGATAGCATGTCTTATATAATATAGGATATCTTCTTTATTGTATTCTATATCGAATCGTCTTCCATATTATATTTATAATAAATGTCTTCTATATTGGCAAACGCTACTTATTAGAAGACGAGACGGAATTTATCAAAGCGAGGAAACTTATTTGTGAAATGTTTTGTATTAGTGAACTCATAAGTATATAAAATGCACAATTGGCATTGCGAATTAAACTTTTTTTCTTTAGAAATTAAAAAGTTATCTATACTAATATTATAAAGAGGAAAGATTTGTTTGTTTGTTTGTTTCGAATAGGCTTCGAAACTATTGGACCGATTTGAAAAAGAATTTTCCATTAGAAGCCGACATTGTCCCTGATGAACATAGGCTACTTCTTTTTAATTTTTTTTTTAATTTTTTTTTTGGTTTCATGTGTATTTTAATGTTTCCGAAGCGAAGCGAGGGCGGGTCGCTATGGTATATATTTTAGTATTATACATAGTTTAAATTTACACAAATATAGATATTAAACTCGCAGCCAATGAACAAACAAACCTGATCGTCGCACGAATGCTTTCCCGATACGAGAATCGAAGTCACAATAGCAATCATCGTTACTAGCTAAGGCGCTATCTATATAGTCAAATTTGTTTATTAATTAAAGCAGACGCAAGCACAAGGAAGGGAAATCGACATCCGGATCTCTAATGACCTTTGCTGCATTGTACTTAGTTTAGATATTATGTTTCATAATACTTCCGATCTATATAGATGGAGGCTTGTTATTCTAATGACACTATTGCTATGTCCATTCGGCCTCAAGATTTAAGTTGGAATTGCTTGATTTTATTACGTGTTTGAGTTACCAAATACCCTCAGCTTGCCTATTTTTAAGGCGCAGTGTGGCTATTTACTTTTTATGAGTATTATGTATTATATATACTGTATGAGTATAGGTCCTCTTGTGAGACGGCACGAGTAGATATCACCACCCTGTCTATTTCCGCCGTGAAGCAGAAATGAGTTTCGGTTTGAAGGGTGGGGCAGCCGTTGTAACTATACTGGGACCTTAGAACTCATATCTCAAAGTGGGTTGCGGTATTTACGTTGTAGATGTCTATGGGCTCTGGTAACCACTTAACACCAGGTTGGTTATGAGCTCGCCCACCAATCTATACAAGAAAAAAAAATAGAACTTTCAACCGATAAAAAAAGACCCATCAAGAGCATGATTATAATGGTTGATCTCTAAGCTCACTTTAAAGCGCAGGCGAGCATACTGCTCATTTTATGTAAAGCAGTTTTGCGTAAATAGGTAAACGAGCTTACCACCCACCCCGTGTTATGTGTTTACCGCGGTGCTCATAGAAATCAACAACGTAAATACCGCAACCCATCTTGAGACATATACCTAGTCAGGTCATAAATTCTGTCACATGTTTAATGTAAAATAATTGAAACAAGTTTGTTCATTATGTAACCATTCATATATCAAAATGAACTTAACAAAACATAGATTCTTATGACACTAAAGTTTATTCAAATTGACCTCCGTGATTTTGAATACAGGCCTTCAATCTGCGCGGCCAGTCGTCTATCGCAGCACGAACCATGTCAATATCGGCGGCTGCCTTAATCAAGGATGTCTTGAGTGACTCCAAATTGGGATGAGGCTTTGAGCACGCCTTTTCCTCCAAGTGTTGCCATATCTTGTAATCTAACGGATTCAAATCTGGACTGGAGGAGGGCCAGTCTTCGTGCCGGATGAAGTCGATTTCACGCGCCGCCAGCCAGTCTTGTGTGCTCTTCGCTCTATGAGCTGGCGCCGAATCTTGTTGGAATACCCAGTGCCTGTTATTGAACATGGTATGAGAAACAGGTTCCACAAGGTTCGTCAGGACTGTATTTTGATACACAACTGCATTCGTTTTTACACCTTTCTCACAAAAATGTACCTCTGTTAAGCCCCAATAAGAAACTCCCAACCATACCATGAGCGAGGATGGAAAATGACCTCGTTGGACACGCGGAATACGGTTGCTCGCTTCTTCACTACTGTGTGCGTACACCTTATCATTTTGTTTGTTGTAGCTCTCTTCTACGGTAAAAATTTTTTCATCCGAAAAAAGAATTTCCCGATATTTTTTTCCCACGTACCGCTTCAACAAAGCGCGGCATCTCTTCAGTCTCAGGTCCATTAGACGAGCATTCAAACGATGTCCTGTTTTTCTTCGATATGCCCGAAGCCCTAAGTCTTCATTTAACACCCTTTTCACCGTGGTTCTGCTTAACCCCATCTGAAGGGTCAGCAGTTTCTGCTTACGTTTGGGATTTCTTTGAATTCGCGCCTTCACAGCTTTTATCACTGCTGGAGTCCTAACAAACCGAGGGCGACCACTTCTTGACCTGTCATCTACACTAGAGTCTTCATTGTATCGTTTGATGGTACGATAAACGAATCTCTTGGTTATATTCAAATTTTTCAGTATGTTAAAAATTTGAATTGGCGCGTAACCGCAACGATGCAACGCAATAACTGCAACATGGTCTTCTTTAAGCGTCCACTTCATATTTAAAAATGAGTAAAATTCTAAAAGTATACATTTTTATTTTCATGAACAATTCGAAATTCGAATTCAATAAACTTTTTTGTGGCCAGCATTCTAAAAGAAAAGTTTTTACTGTGTGACAATACTTATGACCTGACTAGGTACATAGACAGGGCACGGATCGGGCCTCGGCAAAATCCCATTTGCCCGGATTTAGTCTTCTTTCTTCCACTGTTGTTATTCCTTTGTTCCAGTGTCCTTAGAGTAACTGTAACTGTAACTTAACTGTAACTTAACTGTAACTTAACTGTAACTTAACTGTAACTTAACTGTAACTTAACTGTTACTTTACTGTAACTTTTACTGTAACGCAAACGCATAACAGCTTCAATGCAGAAATAGGCAGGATGGCGGTACCTACTCGTGCTGGCTCACAGCACGCTCTACGATCAGTATGCAAATTCACAGATATGATTATAGATGCCGTTACTTCGAGACTTAACATTAGGAATCCAGTTTTACACGTGTACAAATCAAAGTAGGTTTAATTTTTTTTATTGCCCTTGTAGGCAAACGAACATACCGTCTACCTGATGGCGAGTGGTTACCGTCGCCCATGGACTTCAGCAATGCCAGGGGCAGAGCCGCTGCCTTTTTTTTTTATAACAACTAAGAGGCAAACGAGCAAGACGGGTCACCTGATGGTAAGTGATTCACCGCCGCCCACGGTCACCAGCGTTTACGCCAGTGCGTTGCCTACCCTTCAGGTAAGAATATGCTCTTTTCTTGAATAACCCAATGTCGCCTAGAATGCGAGCTCTAGATCATTACGGGATATAACGGTAATTTAGAATTACGTTTTAACACGAGTTCGATGAAGCAAACGTCGCGAAGTTAACGAACTTTTTCATAGACATTTTACTTAATAGAACTTTCTTAAAGCTACCTCCGCTCCGTAGACGCAAAAAGTTTAAGCGACAAGATTCCTTCATTGTTAACTTCTACTCACTTAGATTACGCTTCGAGTAACAAGTTAATTGCTTTGTAATTAAGTTTTTTCTCGCTTGTAGTAGCTTTTTTATGTCCTTTGTACACAGAAACGTATTAAAAGTTAAGTGACGTGAGGGAAAGATGTTTGCGATTTAAATTTTGTATTTTAAAGGAAATTGTATTTAATCTATATATTAATACGCGAAGCAAACACTTTGTATCCCTTTTTACGAAAATTGCGCGGACGGAGCAGTATGAAATTTTCCACACTTATAGAGAATATAGAGAAGAAGTGCACAATGGTAATTTTTTTTTTTAAATAATGCATAAAAGATACATTAAATTAATAAAGAAAACATTACACACACTACATACACACTACATGTATTTGACACACACATGCATGCATACTATTTATTGTCAAACTTTTGTTCTTGACGTCTGTTGTCAAATCGAGAATAGATTAAATATTCTTTGTCTTTGTTAATATTTTTTATAGCGTAGTCTTGGCGAAATTTGTGATTATAGAAGTATAAAATACAATTATAATAGTGTACAAACTGACAATTCCTATTAGTTATAGTCGAATTTCGACTACTGCGGGACCTCTAGTAATTTTAATTAGATCGTCTTGTTTTAGTGGTGAAGCTATAAATTTTTCTTTTTAATTCTGGTATCTAATATTCTGATCAAACTACCCGAACCAGTCTTGGATGCTTGTTTATTTTAAACGACACCCACTCAAACATCGATGAGAGCAGCCATTCAAAGTTTAGGGAACAGCACAGAGGAAAAACGGGAATTTGCAAAACCGACGTTAGGGGTATGAATTTAAAATCGTTTTATTAACAGTTACCCGATGCAACGTCTGCATAAGCCGATGAATTTCGCGATAGTTATAATGCTAGCACAGACTCGATCAATATAAATGTTTGCTTCGTACAATGTGAGGTGCTTTATAGAATATGTTTGCCTGCCTACAGCTTTAATTGTCCAAGTTAAGCTAATGGTCGCAAATGACTTTATTATTCAGATTTCTTTATTGCTTAGGAAGAGCTCACAGCTCTCCTGGTGTTAAGTGGTTACTGGAGCCCATATACATCTACAACGTAAATGCGCCACCCACATTACTGGTGGTAGGACTTCTTGTGAGTCCGCGCGGGTAGGTACCACCACCCTGCTTATTTCTGCCGTGAAGCAGTAATGCGTTTCGGTTTGAAGGGTGGGGCAGCCATACTTGAGACCTTAGATCTTATATCTCAAGGTGGGTGGCGCATTTACGCTGTAGATGTCTATGGGCTCCAGTAACCACTTAACACCAGGTGTGCTGTGAGCTCGTCCACCCATCTAAGCAATAAAAAAATAATAAAAAAACCCTCCTTGAGACATAAGTTCTAAGGTCTCAAGTATAGTTACAACGTCTGCTCCACCCTTCAAAACGAAACGCATTACTGCTTCACGGCAGAAATAGGTAGGGTGGTGGTACCTACCGACGCGGACTCTCAAGCGATCCTACCACCTAAATCAAAATTATCTAACAAAACTTTTAGATTTAATAAATGCCTTCGATTCATCACGAAATCGAATAAGACGATAACATTTTCGACATTTCCGTTAGAACCGTTGACTAAATCTGTGATCGTTGAGTCTCGTTCTCTTTTCAAATGTCTCGTTGTTAGGAAAAATCAAATTGAACGAACCGAAATCCTCTTTGCTCCGCCATTGCCCTCATGACGTTTATTAAAACAATCCAACGAATTTAACCGGATCAAATTGAATGCCTTATACTATTGAATGTATTTTCGCCTATCTTTATAAGCTTCGTCTGTACGTATATGTATATGAATAAATTTTTTTAAGGCGTTTTATAACAAATATTTGTAACTAGCGACTCGCCCTCGCTTCGCTTCGGAAACATTAAATCTTATTATTGAATAGCTGAGTCCCGCGATGCTATCCGCGGATATTGTCGTACCACGGGTGACGCCGCGGAGCAAAGCTAGTCTAAAAAAGTAGCCTAAGTTGCTCCTTATATCATCAGCCACTTATCAGTGAAAGTCTCGTCAAAATCGGTCCAGCCGTTCCAGAGATTAGCCGCAACAAACAGACAGACAGACAAAAACTGTAAAAAATGTTATTTTGGTGTATGTAAAAAGCGGTTATTTCAATATTACAAACAGACACTTCAATTTTATTTATATGCATAGATGAAACACGTTCTTAGATTATGTTCACGAATGACTTCCATAATGTATAATTATAGTAATAAGAAGGTGTAATAAATATCAAATCCGACAAAAATTTGTAATTTACAGAATTATTATATAATTGAAAAAATTTACCCTAATTTACATGGTAGATGAAATTTACGTTATGATGTCTATGGACTCCGGTAACCACTTAGTATCAGCTGCACCAGAAATTCGTTCACCCGTCTAAAAAAGAAATCATATTTTTTTTATTGCTTAAATGGGTGAATGAGCTCACAGCTCACCTGGTGTTAAGTGGTTACTGGAGCCCATAGATAACTACAATGTAAATGCCCCACCTGCCTTGGGATATTAGCTCTAAGGTCTCAGTATAGTTACAACGGTTACACCGCCCTTCAAACCCATACTCATTACTGCTTCATGGCAGAAATAGGCAGAGTGGTGGTACCTATCCGCGCGGACTCACAAGAGGTCCTACCTACCAGTACCATCTTCGAATGTTTATTAAAAATCTAAATAATTTCAACGCGTCCGTAGCCCTTAACTATCCTAACAACTGTAACTTCTCCGAGCAATGAATCAACTTCATTAATTAAAAGCACGAAGCTCGTGCGCTTTAACAGAGAACTCGACGGCCTCACATTGTTCCGGGACGGTTTGCAACATGTGTGACATGGACGACGCATTTCCCGATGCATTGTGCAGCCGGAGTAGCGCGTATGACCCACTTATGGAGGATTGTTTCGAGTTATTGTAGAGGACACTGCAATTATAACTCGAACAATTCACCATAGTCCATCATACGGTACCCTCATCATCCAGTGTCTAATTAATAATGATAGGTTTTTCAGTGTTGAAGGGAATAAGAATCAAGCATCAGTTTCAATTACTCATTTTGTCTTTCCAATCCATCTCCAAAAAGAAAGCTGGCCATTAAGACTGAAATATGGACAAAAAATAGAACCTTTGACAGAGATGCTAGAGAAGAATATCGAAAATCAAGAGTTTTCAGCAAAATGGAAATTCGTAGCAACTTTAGATGTAAATTTCATAACTTATAACTAGGTTATTTATTCCGACATGATAAAGATGTTTTCCATTCAATATTTAAATTGTATCTATTCGCACCAATAAGTTCCGCGAATTAACTAACCGAATAATTGTATGTTTTGACTTTCAACTCAAAGAAGCGCACCCTTAAGAGCGCGTAGCAGATTGCAGTACACGTAGCAGGTCGATTTGCTTAAAACTGGAAAAGGATTTATTAAGCTGCAGAAGAATAACACAATTGATCTAAAGAAACCATACAAAAGATTTGAAAGTATTCATTTGGACCATTATTATACCATCATCATCATCATTATCCTGCCCTTCTCCCAGTCACCTGGGGTCGGCGCAACATGTTTTCTCCTTCCATACTCTTCTATCATATACCATTTCTTCGCTCACTCCCCTCATACCCATATCGTCTTTTACACAATCCATCCATTTCTTCTTAGGTCTACCTCTTCCTCTAAATCCTTCCACATTCATAGTCAACACTCTCTTAACAACCTCATTTTCATTTCGTGTAATTCATATCATATTATTATAATTATATTAGGTTTAAAATATTCAAGTAAATAAAAATACAATGACACACATTTTCAACTTTTTGTTTCAGAATTCTGGTATTACAATTCTACAAAAAAAAATTAAAAGTAAAGATTTTAGTCACCACCAAAAGGGGCCTTGTCACGCTATTAACAGAATTGACATTCGGCGAACGTTACCATACGATGGCCCCAAGATAGACGTTAATAAAAATCAACAGTTCCTAATCGTTTGAATGGAGTTTGAACAACAATAATATTTTGGATATAATCGAATCGAAAAGTTTTACAGGAAAAATAATATTCGTGCCAAAATTCTTAAATGGATAACGGTACTCGATAAATTATCCCTATATTGTTTTATTGGGCGATAGAATTCGGATGAAATTAAATTGAAAACGTGTCCTTTTTGATAGCTTGGGAAGGCCTAGCGTATGGTTGCAGTGTTGACCTGTGTGTGTATTTATCCCAGGGGACGCTAGGTCCTTTGAGCAAAAAGCGCAGAGGAATATTTTAATGGGTCCCGCACGGATATTCCATATCCATACTATACAACATGTGTTAGATGTTGATTTTAAGGTTCGCAATTATAATTTAATGAAAATTGAGACTCTCGCACGCACCCAAACACGAATTCGGTGTACGAGAAATGATCGCGAAAACCTCATTATAGCGTTTCGGTTCATCTAATCACGAAAACTAAATTGGACACGCTTTTGCGGAGTAATTTCGTGATTTTAATCAACAATACGCGAGAATGAATACAGCTGACACGCTCCGACACCCCGTGTGCCCATGACACTCGCTGAATTTATGTCAATTCATTTGTATGGTGTATGTACAAAGCTATTTCGTTCGTTTTCTAATGATGAAACAGCTATTGTTCGTAATACGTGCCATATGTTTGTATGAATGGATTTGCGTATAATACCCAAATATGTTAACTGTGTGTTCTTTATTCCGGGCTCAGGTCGTGTATTGGATAGTAGTGATCCTATGAACATTAGTCTATTTTTACGTTGATATGAGGTTCGAAGGATAAAAAGCTTGTATTCCAATTAATTTAGATAATTGTGTTAATATTTTGGTAGTTATTAGTATCATATAGCGTGGGTAGGCCTCTCACGAGGTAGACGAATCTGTTGAAGGTCATGGGAAGCCCCTGAATGGAAGCAACGCAGAACCGTTCGTCGTGACGAGGCTTGAGGGAGGCCTATGTCCAACAGTAGATGTCTGTGCATCGATAGATATTCTGGTAACCACTGAAAACCAGACAGGCTGTCTCAGTCGATTCATGTAAATAAAAATATATTTATTTTTGGAGCGAAGTTCCTTATGGGACGATGCGGAGGGGAACCCTAACCAGGAAAAAACGTCCGTAACGTAAGATTTTATGTTTGTTACTTCATAACTTGTGACTAGGTGAATCGATTTTGATGATTCTTTTTTTATTAGAAAGCTGACGCTTTTCTTATCTTTATCCATGACATAACCATATAAGCTTTAAATTTGCATTAAGTACGTGGGCGACAAATATATAAATAACTCAATATCACGCCAACCGATTTCGATGATTATTGTTTTTAGTGTATATTAATTTGTTTTGGAATATGTTTTTTTCATATTCACCACGCATACGAACAAATGAGTTTGAGTTCTACGAGTATATAAAGTGCTTGAAAAATTCGGATGCAAAAAACTTTAACAGCGTACCTACTGGTTAGATTCATGACATATGTAAAGGAACGAGCAGTTCGCACGCTGAGCGCAAAACAAGTCTACACGGAAGTACTTTCCGTGAGTCACAAAGAAATCTGAGAGAGTCCGCCCCCGGCGATTGTCCGCTTGGCGATACGCATCTAACACGGAATGCATTTTTCAATCCCAAATCGTCTTCTCGCATTAAAACTGTATAATCTCAAAACTTACTAAATTTTACAACAGAGTGTTTTAAACATTTAACATATGATATTTTTGATAATTATTAATCATCTTTGCAACATAAGTTTTTTAGTTTTTACCAGTTACATTATCTGTCATTTAAAGTAAGATAAAATTATGTATTAATTTTGTTAAAGTAGTCAAAATATAGGTAAACTAAAAAAAAAAAAAACTACGTTCTCTTGACAGTATTTATGAGAAAAATACTCTCATTAATTCTATTTCGAATATTTTTGGAAATTGTACACTTTTAATGCGAAAAGACGAAATGTTCTATTCTTGAATTGAAAGTATCTAGCCATGCTAGTAAAAAGAATAAGGAAATATAATTAATAAAAATTTTATAAACGTGATTTTTCGAAAATTATAAAATATGGTTCTTCAGAGAAAAAAAATCCTTCGAACTTACCTGTTCACTGTGAGCTTAGTTATTTTAAATTTTAGGGATTAGATTTTATTAAAGTCAAATAGTGATGGCCAGGTGACTCTATAGAAGAATCCCAAGAAACGTATGTGGCTTAAAAACTAATAAAAACATGCCTTAACAATAAACTGAACCAAAAATTAAAACATACTTTTTGTCATAGTGATTCCGGACCTTTATTGGGTATAAGTAATAATACTATTTAAATTATAATCCTTCCTTGACACGTATGTATATTTTCAAGTTAATTAGGTGTCTCTTATGTCGATAAAATTTACTTTAAAAGATTCCGTATTAAATACATAGATAGAACATCTATAAAATATTAATCTCGTCTAGGTTTCCGGAGAAAAATGTATTCACCAGCGCCCTGTCGATCTACGAAGCTTTATAACATTTTTTAACGAAAAAATAAATGATGGCTTCTTATAAACCTTATGAAATCGGCCGTCGGTACTTTGTGTTCCGCAAAAACTAAGAAAAATTGCCGTCGTTGCGACAAGTCATAAAATCCACGGCGACTCGTGAAGACGTGTATGAAGGATCGTTGATAAATGTCTCGGCGACTATGAATCTTCTCTCGCCGACGTGAAAATTGATTTTTCATTGAACACAGAAGAAGTGCTCTCGTTGTATGTAAGTAAACATAATATAAAATGTGTAGCACTCGAGAAGATGTTGGAATATCAAAAGATTTTTCTAATATCCGTGGCGTAGTAGATAAGATTCGACATGTACTAATCTCGAGTAGCGTTGCTTTGGCAAGACTAAAATCTTAGTGACAGGTACCAATTTTCCTAAATAAATATGGACATATCCAACGCATATTTACGCGTCTTTCACATATCACGTACGAATTCGTTCGTGATTTGACCCGTAGTATAATAACATTGCTGGATACAAAGTACAAGCGCTCCAGGCGAATTATCATTAAGGTCGCGGTTGCTAAAAATCACATTCACATGATATAAATGAGTATATAGCGTAATGAAATGTCTTCTATGACTTAACCACAATTAGGATCCACTCAACATTGTTTGGCACGGTTTTGTTAACATGATAAGTTTTGATTGTCTTTTTATGGATTTCAAAAGTCCGATAAACTTGAAAATTTGCACACGCATCAAGGATCGATGACTATATAATAGTTTAATAACTACTATATTGTAATATCTTGAGCTTGTATGGTATCTAGTATTAACAGTAGGCAGCGGAATGACTCTGTCCCTGGCATTACTGACATCCATAGGCGACGATAACCACTACCATCAGGTGTGCCGTATGGTCCTCTGCCTACAAGTGCAATAAAAAAAAGAAATATAAAATTAGTTGTTAATTCATTTTGCTATTTAGACGTTTAAAAAAATATTTAAGTTATTAAACTAGATATATTTTTGTAACAAAAAAATCCACAATACCCTTCAAAACGCGTAATAACCAAAGTCGAGAATCGCATATGTAAATGGCACAGTGATGGCTGTTCTTGCATTTTTATGTAGTCAGATATCGGATGCTGGTACGGTTAACAACGTCGTTTCAGTCCCTATCTTCGTAACGTTATGACATCATCCACACTGAAGTTGACACGGATCTCACACTGGATATTTTAAACTTATTTTTGTGTATTTTGGGTTTCGTTTTGATCGTAAATGATTGACATGATATTCATCTGAAGATTTTTTTTATAAAAATCGTATACTCACCATTTGAGGTTCGGAAATCAGCAACTCGCCCGCAAAATCAACTAAATGACTGGTATCATGAAATGGCATTCGGTAAATGGAAAGATATTGAATAACACGAAGATGAACTATTATGTCGATCTAAAATAACTGTAGCCCACCTCTTCCTATCTGTGTCATTAAAGCTGATTAAGCGATCATTGGAGAATAGCAGCGCCCCCTGAACATTGTACCAGCAAACTGCGATCCTCAACGGGTCTTTATTAATGGCATTGTTAACTCGGCGGGAAGGTATCACTATTATCGAATGTCTATCGCGAAGCAATGACGCGTTTCTGTTTGTAAATAAGGAGAGCCGCTATGCAATTGAAACTATCATCTAATAGTTTTTAGACAAAACTATTTTAAATTGAAATTTTAACAGATAGGGCAAAAATATGAACATACATATCGACGCTTGAAAGGCAAACGTGACTAAGCGACAATAACTGCTTTGCACATAAATGTAGCCAATAAACATATTCGAAGAGCAAAAAAAAAATTTGTAGGTCTATTAAAATCATTTCAACCCTACAGCTACTAGCCAGATTCTACTACAGCTAGATTTGTTAAAATAAACTTTGTTTTCAGGTATTTCAACTTTAAATTAGTCTACTGTAAAGTTCACGCATTGTGGCTTAGTCGCGTTTGCCTTTCAAGCATCGATATGTATATAGTGGTGGTAGGACCTCTTGTGAGTCCGCGCGGGTAGGCACCACCACCCTCCTTATTTCTGCCGTGAAGCAGTAATGCGTTTCGGTTTGAAGGGTGGGGCAGCCGTTGTAACTATACTGAGATCTTAGAACTTATATTTCAAGGCGGGTGGCGCATTTATGTTGTAGACGTCTATGGGCTCCAGTAACCACTTAACACCAGATGGGTTGTGAGCTCGTCTACCTATCTAAGCAATAAAAAATGAATAAATAAAATCATGCCTTAGTGAGTAAAATGTCCGTTATATTACTATTGAGGTCGACGAAGCTCAATTCTCTGGTAGTTTCTCTAATTTCGATAAAAAACGTATGTTAGTATCAGTGGAACATGTTAAACAAGTATATTCATAAATGTTCTGTTATGATACCCTCTGGTTCCTAGTTTTACTTTCATCATCACCTTTCCCGAATAGATCAGCAGTTATAATCCTTTATTAGAGAACAATCCCCTCCCTATCCAGTCAGTCCTATTCCTAATTCCACCCGGCACGGTTGCCGTCATTAATCGTCGTGAAATCTTTATATATTCATTTTCGTCAATAAAATATTTTTTTAAAAAGATATTTTTTCTTTTCCGAATAACAGTTCGAAAAGCGAATAACATGTCAAATGAGATTTGAGATAACAACACGCCTCTGAACGTAATAAAAGTAAATTTATTTTTCCAATAAGTCGTACAATGAGCTTGGATACAGAGAGACACTCGCATCGAATTATGAACAATACAAAGTCAGTGAGAGACAGTTGAATTATTCAACGATTTTGATCGCTGCAAACCAGATAACAAGGCTATTTTCACCAAAAGAGCCGTTTTGTTTTCAAAAAAATCTTAATTTTAGCTTTTTAGCATTCTTGCTTTCGTTTGGTATAAAAAGTTTTCTGATTTTACCTTACAAAATGAGAAACAGAGACATTGAAAATGTTTTTTTTTCTATTGCTTAGATGGGTGGACGAGCTCACAGTCCACCTGATCTTAAGTGGTTACTGGAGCCCATAGACATCTACAGCGTAAGTGCGCCACCCACCTTGAGATATAAGTTCTAAGGTCTCAGTATAGTTACAACGGCTGCCCCACCTTTCAAACCGAAACGCATTACTGCTTCACGGCAGAAATAGGTATGTAAGATGCTCAATCTTGTTATTTATATTAACAGAATACATTCTGTTGTAATGATTGCCGATACGTTTCGTTAAGTGAGCATTCAAGCAAATTTTTTCATGTTACATAATTTGTTTATTTAAAAAAAAACATCTGGTTAGAAACACATAATATCAAGGGGTGAAACATCGAATTGTTGATGTTAATCTATTCTAATATATAAATCTACAGTGGTTTTTACGGATGTTCCGTTATAACAACTGAACCATGCATCCGATTGACTTGAAACTTGGTATCCTTGTAGAAAATACATGTACTTAATGGATAGGCTAATATTTATATGAACGTTGGACTCCCTAATAATAATGACAATAACTAATAATATCAATTTCAAATGCCCAGCGAAGCGGGCGAGTATGGCTAGTACCAAAAAAAAACGTTCCTTTATTATAAAAATAAATATCGCATTAACCAAATAGCTTTTCATCCTTCAATATGTCTTTTTAGTCCGAGCTGCAATTTTCTGTTCCATGATTTATTCGAGAATATTTAAAAGAAAGTACATTAATTGCAATGTTTATTGGTTAATCTTCGTCAATTCTCTGTGTAAGTTAAAGAAAACAAAATTAAAATCTGTTCAAAAATAAGGAAGTTCTATGTAATTCTATGTAAAGAAGTTCTATGTAAATAATTTACTGGTGGAAGGAACTCTTGTGAGTCCGCACGGGTAGGTACCACCACCCCGCCTATTTCTACCATGAAGCAGCAATGCGTTTCGGTTTGAAGGGTGGGGTAGCCGTTGCAACTATACTGAGACCTTAGAACTTATATCTCGAGATGGGTGGCGCATTTACATGGTAGATGTCTATGGGCTCCAGTGACCACTTAACAACAGGTGGGCTGTGAGCTCGTCCAACCGTCTCAGCAATCAAAAATAAAAAAAAACACTAAAGTCTATTTAAAATCCTGTACAGAAACTTTATCGGAATGCGACGCTAAAATGATTAGATGAAAAGCATTCAATTAAATTCCAGCGAACTCTAATATAATTGAGTATCTAGTACATCGATAACAACTCGATACTCAGACTCGGAGCTCGCTTCGCCAATCCGATTAATCATTCGCTCCGATAAAAGTCGTCTTTGTCGACTACAGCCTTTAATCTTTATTTGTTTGTTAGCTTTCACATTTACAGACGTTGAGATTACTAGTTAGTTTGAAGTGAGTTTTATACTGACTTTTTGTGGGTAAAATTAACTTTTACAAAAATTAAGATGTGTAATATATTATAATTTGAGAATCCTTTTTAACGACAGTATTATTGGGACGTGACGCAGCTAGATCCTAGATAATTCGAGGAAAAATTCAATTTGCTCAAACACGATGTATTATGATTTTTTTATTTATTTTTTGATATTGCTTAGATGGGTGGCCGAACTCACAGCCCACCTGGTGCTAAGTGGTTACTGGAGCCCATAGACATCTACAACGTAAATGCGCCACCCACCTTGAGACATAAGTTCTAAGGTTGGCTGCCCCCCCTTCAAACCGAAACGCATTACTGCTTCACAGCAGAAATAGGCGACTTATTTATGGTGGCCAAATTCACTATTTAGAAACTCGAGTGCTCTCGATAAAGATACGGATTAGTAAATTACACACATGTAAGATTAAACCTTAATGAAGCTGGGATGTTTCGACTTTATTACACTCAACTTATCTACTAAGTACTTACGTATATAGCGTAGTAACTCCTTACCCCGTACAAGATGTAATTTGTAACATTGCCTCATATCTCTACGTCGTGCCGAACGTAACATCCGCCGCTTGATATCTTGTGTAACACTTTGTTGATAAAATGTAGAGTTCTAAATCAAACATTAATAAAGTGCCAATATTTTAAGAGAGACAGCCAGATAGACGACTTTTAATATTTCAAACTGTCACGCAAACTTAACGAAATTCTGCTTTTTTTTTTATTTATTTATTTATTGCCCTTGTAGGCAGACGAGCATACGGCCCACCTGATGGTGAGTGGTTACCGTCGCCCATGGACTTCAGCAATGCCAGGGGCAGAGCCAAGCCGCTGCCTATCGCTTAATACTCTCCACAAGCCTCTTTTAAAGAAGGACATGTCATAGCGCTCGGGAAACACCGTGGAGGGGAGCTCATTCCATAGCCGGATGGTNCTGCCTATCGCTTAATACTCTCCACAAGCCTCTTTTAAAGAAGGACATGTCATAGCGCTCGGGAAACACCGTGGAGGGGAGCTCATTCCATAGCCGGATGGTACGTGGCAGAAAAGACCTCTGGAAACGCACTGTCGATGACCGCAGTGGCTCCAGGTAGTATGGATGAACTCTACTCCGGTGGCGGGCGGTGCGATGGTAAAAACAAGATGCCGGTATCATCTCGAACAATTCCTCAGAGCACTCCCCATGGAACATTCGGTACAAAATACAGAGGGAACCGAAGTCCCTCCGCAGACCCAAAGGTTCCAAACGATCCGCGAGATCTGCTGCATGCAACTTGGTAAATCATGACTTTGGTCACGTCATTTGAGGCTAAAATGTTACTGCAAACTCATTATAGATCAGATACTAATGATTGGCTATATAATATCTAATATAATATCATGCACAGTTAATGTTGTTTAGCTTGACGTAATATCATAAGTATTATAAATTTTGTATATTAAGTATGTTATTACATTTACGTTAAAAGTTGCTGTTTTACAATACCGGCCATTTGAAATTTAATTTAGGTATGGCTGGCATTAAATTCTAATATGAATATTTTACCAGAGTAAGACTAAGGTGTAGAACATCACAGAAAATCTAGAAGCAAGCCTAGCAAATCATGGCCAATCTATTTCCACCCACTTTTGAATGTCTCGCAAAAGGGTACAGAATAAAGTGGCAACTATAAAAAAAAAAATACAAAAATAGTTGTTGAATGAAAATGAGCTCTATTATATTTCATATATTGTTTTGTAATTTAAGATGGATTTGCAAATTTCTGTAAGCTTTTGGTGTATCCATCTGCCCAACTGCAGAAAAAAAAAATATTAATATAAAACACAGCTTTATTACTTTTATTTACAGTAGATGGTGTAACAGTTTTTATATCATATGACATGTATCTTCGGTAGGCAGCGGCTTGGCTCTGCCCTTGGCATTGCTGAAGTCCATGGGCGACGGTAACCACTCACCATCAGGTGGGCCGTATGCTCGTCTGCATACAAAGGCAATAAAAAAAAACAAATGATTTCTTTGAAAACATTTAAAAAAATATCACTTTTTTTTAAGAATATCAACCTAAATATCAAATGAAATCAAATCAAATCAAAAAAGTTTTATTAAAAGTTATATTAAAAAAGTTTATCGATGTTAAAGTGTGTAATGAGGCTACTTAAATGTTTAATAAAACTGCACATTGGCTTGATTAAGCTTTTTATTCATTTTCACATCATGATTATCCATGTTTACATTTTATTTGAATGGCCAGAATTCTAATAGGGTTTTGGTGTCAACAATCTATTTATTAAAATAAAACAGAAGGTAAGAAGGAATTGCTGTTTTTTTTAAGTATTTCCAACGATATATTTTAACATTTAAAAAAACAGCACGCAGTAGCACATCAAAGTGAAATAGGTCATAGAAGAAAAAACCCATAGAACTGTACATGTGAAACAGAGTTGAAAAATCATTTGAAACAGCACCCAATTTTTTTTTTTAATTTAAAACTCACCTAAATTTTAGTAATATAAGAAATCACAATACAAAAAATAAATATTTATGAGACACGCTTGTGGAACTGAGATGATTTAGATAGAACTTTTTACATGAAAAGATTAGAAGTGTTAGATAAAACTTTTTTCATGAAATTTACAACCGCACTACTGTCATATTAAAACACAATAGCCTGGAATAAATATAGGGAAGATCCAACATACGTAGCGGTACCAGGTGAGTTGAGAACGCGGCTTGGTACTCATAAATTCAAGTCGATAAAATGAATGGATTTTAAATACTAATAATCGAATAATAGTTAAAAGATTGTTGAACACCGAACATTCATCTGTACTAACACTACTAAATTTATCTATACATCATACAGTTGATCTATACAATAGCACTTTCTTAATCTATATTCATTTAAAATATAATCTGCCATATACACATTTGTTTTTTAACTTATCACACGTTTTAGCCCAACGCAAACACCTACTATATAGTCAGTGTAAAGAGCTGTAGGAAGACTTCAACACCATAGAGCGATTCGATTTGCTGGAATGATGATAAAAACTTTTAAGTATTTAAAACGAAAAAAAAAAAAATTGTAAAGAAGGTTGTACAATAAAAAAAAACACGTGTGGCACTCGGGGACTACCGCGGCAAAGCTATTGCATAGCATTTTTTATTAACTTATGCAATTATAATTATAATTAGACAATAATAATTTAATATTAAAACAATAATAAATTGAGACCACGAAATATTTATAAACATTAGCAAAACATTAACTATCCCCTTCACACTCATAAGCTAGACCGAGCGAGAGAGAGATGGGCAGACTCAAACACTACACAAGCGCAACGTGTGAATGTGTTGAACTCGAGCTACATGGTAGGGGGAGTGGGGGGTGTTAGGTTTTATTTTCGTTACGGAATTTCTTGATTCGGTCGCCGCGGTTAAAGCTATGCAATAGCTTAAAAAATATACAATGATTAATATTATTATTGTAATATTAGCGGTAAAGATAATAATTAAAATAGTTCAAATAGATTTAAAACGAACAGTTATAATGAGCAACAACAAATTTATAAGTTTATAATAACCGTTATAAGTTTAAAGTTAAGTAAAAATATGAATATTTTAATCCAATTTTGTTTTTCTTTACGAAAATATTATTAAGAAATTGTACGATAAATAGCTTCAAGTACGAAAGCATGTAATATTAAAAACCTACAAACAATTAATTCACCATAACCTCGGTAAACCGAATCGCACCTGGTAATTACGATTACAATCGTAATTTTAAATTACACAGCATTACCACTAATTTATTCAATAGAAAATATCCTGCGGAAATATTTTTATTTTTTAAATAGACAATAATTTCATTCACAAAATACTATCTCATTTGTTGAGATCGTCTGACATTCGATTTTAATTTATGTAAGCGCACAATATTAATATGCTTATAGTCATACTATCTAATAATCTTCTTCGAATAGAAATTCAAATATCTATGGTTGATTTTTCATAAGGCGATTTACAGCTGCTAGTATAGTTTAAGATCATTTTCTGACTTCAAGGTGTAGATTTAAATATGATTTAATGTCTTGATTTATTTTATTAGGATTAAATTGAACTCATCCATTTATTACATCCATATCAGTGACAATATTTATCTGAGTTCAAAAAAAGCGCAAGTTTTTGAAGTGAAACTTCTTTATGCGCATGAGGGTAAAATTTTTACAGAACATCACGCAGGTATGCAACGGAAGTGACATCAAACTACTATTGAATTTAAGTACTTGTCAAATGTCAGTAGCAGTAGTTGTTGTATTTTTCCAATGGGAAAGGCAAATGTATCATACCATACAGCCTAATATTTTATAATTTTTTGTGAAAAATGTTAATAGGAATTGAAATGAAATGAAAAGAATCTGGAACATTAATCAAATAGCATGAAATTAAATTAGTCAATTCAATTGGCAAAATATTAGTCATTTACAATTTAGAAATCTAAACATAATGTGACTGTCAACACTGAAGTTTGAGATTGACATTTGACAGACTTTTGGCGGGAACATATCTTCCTTTTTCCCTTCCTCTAAGTCTCGGAAATCTAAAGTTTTAGATTTGTATAAATATAAGCAAGACTTATAAATTAGTTCGCCAAAAAAGTTTCACTTCTGACATGTGTACTTTATACGCACGCGCTTTTTTCTATACAATTCGTTTACAATCCTGTAGCAGAAATGGGGCGCTATATAGATCGCCTTTTAAAAAACAAAACCGCTGGTATTTTTATTATTCTAACAAGAACATTTAAAGCAACGACTAGCGAAGACAAATTTGTAATTAAAAGTAATCCATAAATACAAATTTGACTGTTTGTCTATCTTGTAATTGGCCAATTACGACATAATTGCCCAACTACAAGATTGACGTCAAAATATTAATAAATAGTAGAATTACGAACAGTAGAACGACTTTCTGGATAATTTAATAAAATGTTTAATAAAAGTTAGTGAAATTATAGGACATGAGTTTGGAATAGAACGATACTTAAGTGTAGCTTTGAGTAAAGTTAAAATGATTTTTAATGATAGCTACCTATTTTAAATCTGCTATGCTGACAACATTAGTAAGGTAATTTTTCTTGTAAATGATTTTGAATCATCATTTTTTGACACACATTTTTATATTTGCTAAATGTCTTTTAGAAACAGTTATTAAAGGAGTACTTGAAAAATGAATAAATAAAATTAAGTGCAATAAAATATATAGGGTGAGTGGTTTATAACTTCTACGAATAAGTGAACCCTGTTGCAGAAAATATATTAGGTTAGTTTTAATTGACTGATGTTTAGAAGCTCACGAGAGATGAAATATTTGTGACTTAATAAAATCATTTAACATCATAACATTGTTTTAAACTCTAAAAACGACATAACTTTGATTAAATATGAACAGACTATAGGTACAGGGTGTTCTAAAAATAGCATCAAAATATTTGCGGACTGAACCAATGGTAAACATTTGAAAGGCTTAATTTAACACAATAATGTTACAAAATAATTACCTTCCGAATTACGAGTACACGAACGTCCTGTACTTAAAAATTTAAATAGCTAATTCGATCTTCAAAAATGCTTAGCAAAAAAAATCACATTTAGGACAACCTTTTACCTTGACAGTGAGACGAAGCTTAAAATATATTATAATATATATTTAAATACATAATAAATTGTATAAATAAAGGATTTCTAAGAAATATACATTTTAAATGTTGTGTTTATTTGGAGCAAGACGTCCTCCGGGGAAAGTGTAAATCTAGTTTCATTGATTTAGTTTAGTCGGAATCGCAATGAAAGTTTGCGAAGTAGAAGTCCGTAGCCAAGAAGCCAGAGTGGGTGGTGGCCTTGTATATAGTTGGCAGTGGCGTTGGCTTGGCTCGTCTCAGAGTGTGGACGTTTCACACTCAACTCGTTGACAGCCACTGCAATGTTTTTTTTTTTTTTTTTAATACGCTTTTATTAGCTTCATACGTATATTATGTACGAGGTATGTTTGTAATGGGAATCTTTGAACATGATTTTGACCTCCTTGAAAACGTCGGATTAACTAGAAATTTCGAGGACCGATAACATTTCAATATTTAAAAAAAATTATTGAAAAATTGAAATTCAGTTTCTAAAAAAATGAAAAATAAATAATAGTTTAAAAAAACTAACAAAATACGCTTTTATAGAAAATCCAACTAAAAAATTCATTTTTTTTTAATAAATTTGAATTAGAAAAAGTGTAAGAAAAAATGGTTTTATTATAAAAAAAGCCTGGGGTGCTTTTCACGGTATTATCAAAATAACCCTTCTACTCATATCTGTTCATAAAATATTTATAAGTACTGATACCATGCATCCCACGCTTTTTTTTTACAATAAAATCATTATCTTACACTATTTTAAATCAAAATTTATTAAAATTTATTTTCTATTTTTTAGTTGGAAGTTCTATAAAAGCGTTATATTTTGTTAGTTTTTTAAACTATTATTTATTTAATGTATGAAACCTGTAGACAGCTTTTCCGCTGCATTCATATAGAATATGCGTCCCAAATTTAAAAATATTCTTCTTTTTGCTTAAAATTTATTCATTTAAATAACTTCAAAATTGATTTAAAAATTAAGACTAATTCGATTAAGCTTGCAAATAATATCTCCGAGTAAAACAGACAAATTTTGATTACTAGAAATCGGGTGAGACACTCATACATATATAATATACAATTCTCAAATAAATATTAAAACGAATAAATGTACAAACTTCAAATTCAACAAAAGAGGTTTGTTATTTTAAGTAATTTCTTTAATTTAATACGCCTTCAGAAAACTAGCCCATTTTTCTGGAATCAACTTATCCACATTTTAGTTTAAAGTAGAAAGTTTCTGAATAGAATTAAATGAAGGCAGTTAGGGTTTCGCGAAGTTGCGAAAATGTCCGTAGACGTTTAAAAGCGCATTTGTGAGTTCTCTGTATTTCAATGGGGCCTAGAAAGCTGTATAGTTTGGTGAAAAGGTAATTTAAAAAAGGTTTTTGTTTTAATGTTTCGTAGAAAATATATTTGTTCGTTTTTCAGCTTAAAATACTATGTTTTAGAATTTGTTTACAGTGAACAGGAGTACGAATTATTCTATTTTCAAAACATTTTATTTTATTTTATCAATTTTTATTTGGAAATAATTTATGATACATTCGACCTCGCTCAACTTATTACCGCAGTCTAATTTAAATGTATACTCTGTCATTCTGGTTTCAAATATACGGATAGCGGATTTCAATGCAATTGCTATATCCATATCGGATTTAGAAATATGCCGTATATTGATTTTGTGATAAGGTTTAATATATAATAATGTATAAGGTACATTAAGAACTTAATACTAGATGCGCCATATTTCGACTGTATGAGTGCATATAAAAATAAAAATACCTAATGGAAAGACATATTATTGTCATTATTGGTAGTTTGGAAATAACGACAAAGGGGAGATCTTTCATCAAGCGGCTGAAATTAATTGCGAGTGAAAGTGCGACAGTCCAAATGTTATTCAGAGTTTTTCTTTTTTCTTTTCCTACCTATGCTGATAGCCTTGAGAGCCTATTTCAGCTTTGACGTGTAGGTGAGCTCACGGGGCTCAAGCCGGTGTGTTGCTAACACTGACCCTAGCAAGGGCAGTGCTTCGCAGAATCTACCACCGGATCGGAAGCGCGACCCACTGGGAAGATCCGGCGAGAAACTCAGTGGGCTGTGTCTATGGGTCAACCTACTCGTCGAGCCCTTCGTCGCAAGCGACGGGTTCGGCGAGGACGGTAACCGGTGCTTGAGGTACCTAAAAGCACCATTAATGGATCGGGAGGATCCGTAATTAAGTGTTTAGGGTCGGAGTTTTACGGAGCTTGTATACCTATATTTGCAAATTTATCTTGAAAACATCGTTAGCAAGATTCAGGCGTCTGTCAAATAGCGTGTGTTACATAATAGGTACCGGTTATACTTGTACTAGCTTGATCCATAACTTATCTACATACTTTTATGTAACCTTTTCATAGCTGTGTGAACAAGCTCATGGCCCTCCTAGTGTTAAGTGTTTACCGTATTCTACAGACATCACAACATGAATGCCGCCATTCACTTTGAGACATGCGGTCTGGGCTTCAATTGCACAACGGCTGCCTCACCATTCAAACCGGAAAGCATGACTGTTCTGCTGTAGAAATAGGCAGGGTGTTGGTACCTACCCGTGCGTAACTATACGCCTGATAAAAATTAAAGTAAACATTTTCATTTGATCACCGGTACCACAATATTTGATACCATCACAAATTACTCACCGGTAACAGTTTGCTTCTTAATATCAGCGTACTTCTCACCAGGTCCCACTTCATCAGGTATGGTTGCTGTGCAGGTCAGCTGGAGTCTACCGTGCGCTGGAGCACGTAGCTCTGCTATTGACACCCAGAGGGATATTGGCACGACGGGCGGAGGACGAGGTTTCTCTTGCATCTGAGAGACGGAAACTTTAAACTAAATGAAAGAGATGAAAGCATCGTGACCTTACTAGTGACCTGAAGAATAAGACAGAAACCTGATGTATTAATATCTAGCGAAGTGACTATACTGAGACTCAAATGAATCAATATTTCTCAGAAAATACATAGTCATGTATACGATCGAGATCCCTGATGAAGGAATAACGTCCTATAGCAAAAATAAAGCCCATCAAAATTAAATAAATCAATTTGGGTAATTATCTACTGGTAGTAGTAATATACAATTTGAGCTCATAAAGGTAGGTACAGCCGTTATTTAGGCCACAAAGCCGTTTTGCGATTCGACTTAAAAAATGATAAAGCTATTATGAAATTTAATTGAGACTTTGATCTAATGTTTCAAGTGCGGCCCCAATAAAAAATTAAGTACAGTGTAAGAATATGATGAAAAAACACAAATTACTTATCCATCATCTACTTTTGCCAGCGAAAATTAAAACGATATACTACAATGCTACCTTAATAATTGTGAAGTTATCATCTGAGTTACTAAGAAAAAAATTAGATAAGTTCTCGTTGAAATAATGAAATGTATCAGAATGACACGATATATGAAGAATAATTAATACGTGAAGCAAAAACTTTATATCCCTTTTTACGAAAATTGTGCGGACGGAGGAGTATGAAATTTTCCACACTTATAGAGAATATAGAGAAGAAGTGCACAATGGTAATATTTTTTTTAAATAATACAAAAAAGATACATTAAATCAATAAAGAAAACATTACACACACTACATATCATGTATTTGACGCACACACGCATGCATACTATTTATTGTCAAACTTTTGTTCTTGACGTCTGTTGTCAAATTGAGAATAGATTAAATATTGTTTGTCTTTGTTAATTTTTTTTATAGTGTAGTCTTGGCGAAATTTGTGATAATAGAAGTATAAAATAGAATCATAATAGTGTACAAACTTATAATTCCAATTAATTATAATCGAATTTCGACTACTGCGGGACCTCTAGTATGAAGAAAAATCCCAAAACGATATAATATGAATGTAGTTTTACACTCGGAAGAGAGCCCCTGTTAATTTTCTTAACAACCACAATTAGCCATTTACGGTAACCGATCCCCTCTTTGATTACGCTTATAATTTCGTTCTGAATAACGAGGGAATTTATTAAGGCTCGAATACAAAGGTTAAACGAAGCATAACATCGCTTTTATTGGTAAAATTTGGTTTAGAACGTCAACGTTGGTTTGTAATTGAATACAATTTAGAAATATGGGGGAGAAGCCGCTCAAACAATCCTCATGGAATTAACTCTGAAGTCGATTCAATAGGCTTCGAGATTTTTTTTCGCCTTTGTGTTTCGATTTTCGATACATTTCCGATCTGGGAGCTTACGTTTGTTCATTACGATTGTTATTGAGTCGTCGTCTGGCTTTGCTGTGACTGTAACAACTTTTGAACAATTCTTTAGGGATTAATTTGGGCTGAGATATTTATTTTCTTTATTAAGTTTGATCGATAAGAAATGAAGTTAAGAGTCGAAGCGTATTTATAAAATTAGAATACGTTTTCAACGTTTGTTTTTAAGGATACAAATTTTAATGATGATTAGTGATTTTTTTTTACTGAGCGTATTAATTTCAGACATATTATTGTTTGAGGTATTCTAAAAAAAATTCAACATTTTTATTTTCAGTTTTTTTTTTTTTTTATTGCTTAGTTGTGTGGACGAGCTCACAGCCCACCTGGTGTTAAGTGGTTACTGGAGCCCATATACATCTACAGCGTAAATGCGCCACACACCTTGAGATATAGTTCTAAGGTCTCAGTATAGTCACAACGGCTGCCCCACCCTTCAAACCGAAACGCATTACTGCTTTACGGCAGAAATAGGCGGGGCGGTGGTACCTACCCGTGCGGACTCACAAGAGGTCCTACCATCAGTCCAAAGTCTTATTGCCCTTGTAAGCACACTGGGGTATGGCCAACCTGATGGTGAGTGGTTATCGTCGCCCACGGACTTCAGCTATGCCAGGGCCATAGCCAAGCCGCTGCCTACCAGCTACTAGCTATCTTTGAGTTTATTTAATTTAAATCAATAATGAATATATTCGTATGTACTGATGATGCAGAGTAAAAAATATATTTATAAGACTAAAATAGCAACATTTCAATTGGTTGATCATTTTTTCTGATCTAAAGTATTAATTGAAGTAAATTTATGTATTTAAAAATTTGATCTTTATAAGGTTACCTTCGCCATTTCCTCGGTTTGCGCCTCTTTGAGAGTACACTTGTGGTGTTTTGTTAGGTTCAAGGGCGGTGATGCTGTTGTTTCGCTAATCAAAGCCCAGTATTTGGCCGTGTAGTTAAACTCGGGAGCTATATATCTATGTTGGTGCTTCCTGTGCCGGTAACCACCACCTCCCTTGGTCCTGGTGGAGCTTGAGACACGGTAAGAGAAGAATTTGATGGAGTCTTCCGGAACCTAGATGTAAAAAAGAAAACAATTATATTAGAAATTAAAATGTGCATTTGTGTATGATTTTACTTAGTATATTTATTACGTTACAAATTTGTTTTTGAGGTGACAGGTGTTGCTGAAGCCTTTTTAAAGTGAGACAGGTACAAATAATTTATCCCACTCATTACCATATTCAGGACGTTTTCTGGTTTTGATCATTCCGTATTAGAAATCTTAATAAATATCCTATGACATATAACTTTGTTGTTGTGTTCAAAGTAATTTTTTTACGAGTTTTAATAGCTGAAATATTGAGCCAAATGATGACTTAACAGTTTTGTTACGAGAGTTTCATTCAAATATTCGCGCTGAATTATTAAAGTAGCTAGCTCCTCAAACCCAATCACTGTTAGGAAGTTTATTTAATCCGGACCATTGTCATTTAAAGTATTGATTAATTTCAAGAATACATTTTATTAGAATTATGAAGTTAATAAAGTTCGTTGAGAATTTTGTTTTCTTTCTTTTATATATTTTTTTGAATTTGTATTCTGTTATGTAATGCGCTTGGAGCATTCGAACATTCATTACAACGAGGATGCTGCTATACATGAGTTCGAAGTATACAGAGCGGGGATTCCCAAACAATTTTGAGCAAAAAAACCCTTTTCCAAAATGAGCTGATACCTCAGACTGTCACAGCGTAATTACTTAGAAAATCCCATCTGCAATATTCGTGGTTGACGAATTCTAAATTTAATCATTTGCGTTTAGTTTTAAAACGGATAATTTCTGTTTAATTTTTTTTTTTTATTGCTTTTGTATGCAGACGAGCATACGGCCCTGATGGTGAGTGGTTACCGTCGCCCATGGACTTCAGCAATGCCAAGGGCAGAGCCAAGCCGCTGCCTACCGCGAATTTAATTAATTTAATTGTTTAAATGGGGTAGTTTAAATATTAATTTCGTTTCGATATCAGAAGGGGTGTGCTTTTTTTTATTGCTTAGATGGGTGGTCGAGCTCACAGCCCACCTGGTGTTAAGTGGTTACTGGAGCCCATAGACATCTACAACCTTGAGATATGAGTTCTAAGGTCTCAATTTATTTGCAACGGCTGCCCCACCCTTCAAACCGAAACGCATTACTGCTTCACGGCAGAAACAGGCAGGGTGGTGGTACCTACCCGCGCGGACTCAAAAGGCCCTACTACCGGTAGATACAGTTGATAACAGAGGAGTAACTCACCTTTTCATTGTCGATGTACCATGTCAGTTTTGGAGCAGGAGCTGCCGGAGCGCTGGTGCAATTGGCACGAAGCAGTCCTCCGACGACCACGTCTGGTTTCCCGAAGGTTATAATGGGGGGATGTTTTTGGGCATCTGTTAAAGATTCACACATGAAGACCACGTGAACTTCTTCATTCATACACGAACCATCATACGTTTCACTTATTCATTCAACCAGTACTTTGACAGCAATAATGAATTAGTTTGCCAAAACCACAATCAAAATTTATGGATTTAATGTTTTATTCCACACAATGCTTTTAAGGCCTGAAATAATAGTGATTTCGAAAATGTTAATCAGGTAATTAATTCATCACTGAATCACTGAGTTTCTGGCCGGATCTTCTCAGTGGGTCGCGTTTCCGATCCGGTGGTAGATTCTGCGAAGCACTGCTCTTGCTAGGGTCAGTGTTAGCAACTCTCCGGTTTGAGCTCCGTGAGCTCACCTACAAACGTTAGGGTGAAGCTGAAATAGCCTCTCAAGGCTATCAGCATAGGTAGGAAAAAAAATACACTATGTATATTATGATAACGTGTAATAAAAAATCTAGTTAAGGAATGTAATTTCTAATTAGTGTACGGAACAAGTGACTGAAATCGGGTCCTAAAGAATAAGATTGTTATACTCGTATCGAGCAATACGACTATTCTGCGACTCACATATTTTTTATGTATTTATTGCTTAGATGAGTGGAAGAGCTCACAGCCCACCTGGTGCTAAGCGGTTACTGGAGCCTATAGACACCTACAACGTAAATGCGCCACCCACCTTGACATATGAGTTCTAAGGTCTCAGTATCGTTATATAATCACGAAATACTCTCTTTTATTCTACCTATCTATGCTAGTAGCTTTGAGGGGTTATACTAGACACACTGAACGTCTAAAGGAGCTTACAGGGCTTACTCTGGCGAATTTGCTAACACTAGCCGTAGCAAGAGCAGTGCTTCGCTGAATGTATCACCGGATCGGAATCGCGACTCACTGCGAAAATCCGGCGAGATACTCACTAGACTTTCACAGTGAATAAAAAATATCATAAGAAATATCGCAAAAAAATAGAGTAATTATTGGTAGGCATCACAACCCTGTCTATAAATGCCGCGTTTTAATTGGAATAGCCCCTTAGACTACCAGGGAATAGGTAGGGAATGAAAATGCTGAGACGCAGTGTAATGTTCCAGATTTAAAAATGACACAGTGTTTGCACAATATAATTTAAGACTTATATTTTTCCCTCATAATAAGTGGTCGTATAGTGATTTCAATGTAGTAAATTATAAAACAAAAAGACTTTGTCGTCGTAGCTTAATCTTATTTCATTTTTCATTCTTTTGACCCCATGCTCTTTTATTTTCGTGTCTTATGTAAGTGTTCGTTTTTATTTCATAATTGTAATCACGCCAACCATGACGCAAGAAGAAAGTTCTAGAATAATCTAGAATCTATGTTACCTCCTTACCTTACCTAGTTGTATTGTGTTGTAGCACAACTTTTAGATAGTAACATCGCCAACACAATTCAAGCCTGCTGGTATTTTAGAACTGTTGACGACTAGGATTTGTTAGTAAATAGTACGAACGACACAAAAATATGAAGCGGTCACATTAGTATGCATTAGTAAACTATCATTACTACTAAATATTATAAAGTTTTCATAAATATATTGAAGCAAAGTTAAAGAAGACAGTAGACATGAAAAAGTTGATTATTGCGATACATGCGATACGATTATGAGCATGCAATTTTTGGTGGGTCACAGGGGCATACCATGTAGACTCATCTTGAAAAGTTGACAATAAAGAGCTTCGCTTCTATCGGAGCTTATCCGACAGCACACGATTTTATATATTTTTTAAGCTATTACATAGCTTTTCTGGCGAGTTTTGAGCGCGGCGACCGAATCAATAAATTCTGTAACGAAAATAAACCTAACACCCCCCCACTCCGTCTACTGTAGCTTGCGTTCAACACATTCACACGTTGCACTTGTGTAGTGTATATGAATAAGCACCCGACGTGACGTCGCACTGCATACGCATCATGAAAAGTCTGCCCATCTCTCTATCGCGCGGTCTAGCTTATGAGTGTGAAGGGGACAGTTAATGTTTTACTTTTGTTAATGTTTATAAATATAGCGTGGTCTTATTTTATTATTGTTTTAATATTAAATTATTATTGTCTAATTACAATTGCGTAATTACAATTGCATAAGTTGGTGAAAAGCTATGCAATAGCTTTACCGCGGCAGTTCCCGAGTGCTTATTTATTTATATCAACAATAACAGGCACATATTATCATCATAATCATAACGATTGTATACACGAAGCTCATATATGAAATGTCCACAGAGTAATGAAACAGAATGAAATAGCTAAACGTTTGTGGCAACGTAAACATATGTCAACAACAGAACTATATGATATGTAAATAGAAACTATAAAAAAACATTTAATGATAAAAATATTCAGCAACTCGTTCGCTACGAAGTTTATGAACTAAAGTTGACATTTTATGAGTGTGCCGGCATAAGCATAACCATTTCCCGGCAAAATATGTACAATGTCATGATTATGTCATTCACGAAAGAAACTACTGCGGTAGAAATATAAGCCGTGTTCCGTGAGCACGAAAGCCTAGAATAGAATGTACCGTTCGGAATTGCTGAAAGTTTCGAAGTATCTTACCATAGTTTTATTTGGTTTTTTGAAGAACACACATATTTACCAAGAGTAAAATTGACATTAACCATTTTGTTATTTTAAAATTATATCTTCTCCGATGCCGTTAATTCGTAAATGGGCTTATGGTACAACTTAAGACACGAGGTTAAAATCTCAATTGCATTGTGATTTTAGGTTGAAATATCCAAGATTAATGCCACTACTTAGAGACGTGAATTGGGAGTCCCAATTAAAATATACATTTTAAAACGCATTCCACCCCTTAAAACTGAATTTATCTTCGTCGCGTCAGAAATAGACAGGATAGTGATATCCTTGAGTGTGAACTTACAGTTTGTCTTTTTTGTGTAAGGAGGAAAAGTTTGGATTTCCATCTACGGGTCGCTGGTCTCAGAGCTGTACTGACTAAGATTCCCAATCGCTCAACAACCCACGTCCGAACCTCGAATGTGAAAGCACTAGCTAGGTGATGGTTTCCGCGTGGATAGTATATCTCCCCTCTACCCTGTCCTCAGGATATGCCAAACTTACGATTGTCAGCGTAACGATCACCAGCCTTTCAGCCGGCAGGCTGGGGATAGCCTAGATGGCTAGATAGCACTGCAAATTCGTACCACCAGCATACCCTCCGGTCCAGAACCAGTGGGGGACGGGGACTAGGGTAATTCATCCATTTGGTGCGGTACTAAGCTGCTATACACATTCCTTCATAAGGGTTGTGTATAGCTACTATACATATAAATGTACAGCTATATAATATGTATAGCAGCTTACATTTGCTTCCCCCTCGTCGGTCCCCATCTGCCATACAGAGGGGACTTGAAACACTTACTTAATACAAATACATCTTTTTATCCACTAGAACACGTAGAGACGTATAAGATGTAATTTAAACAATAAAACTCAGCTTTATAATTACAAAATCCGATTTTGAACACGTAGCTAATGTATATTATGACTTTTCACCACATTTCACCCTAAATTTCTTTTGTGATGATAACATTCTCACGAATGAGTTATTCATCTTAACATTTCATTTTGTATTCAGTTCGCGAATGTGTTTCGTGCAGTGATAATAATAAATTCAACTCGGAATAAAGGAAATGCGTAGAAATATTATTACATGAACATTCGACTGTAGTCTCTTCAGCTTAGACTGTTTTATCTTCTTCTAAGACTTCGGTAATATGGATACAACGCGAAATAAGTAATAGATTCAAAAAACTAACAAAATACGCTTTTATAGAAAATCCAACAAAAAAATAGAAAATAAATTTTAATTAAAAATAGTGTATGACAAAATGATTTTATTGTAAAAAAAGCGTGGGGTGCTTTTGCGTGACGTTTAGAAGGGGGCCAAAATCATGTTCAAAGATTCCGTTACAAACATACATACGTCTGAAGCTAATTAAAGCGTATTAAAAAATAATGATGCAATGATATTATGTGCACCGCAAATTTTCTAAAGCGTACTTATGGGTGGTAGGACGAAGTGCTCTTGTGTGGGTAAGTACTACCATCTTGTCTATTTCTACTGGAAAGCAATCACACATTCCAGATATAAGGGTGGAATCGCCAATAAGCAACACAATTTAGTCTTCGGCCGTCTGTCTGTTCTGGACGTTATGTCTATGGGTTCCATAGACTTAATAGCAGGTGAACTATACGCTCGTCTCCTTATCTTCAATGTATCAAATATTGTTTCGGAATCTAGCCATTAAGTTGTATGATATAATCTTTCTATGCCTTTTTCAGGCTACAGAAAATTGAGAAGACCAATGTACGCACCAGCCTCACTTTGATTTTGCGGGATATATTGCGGTCTTTCCATATCCTAATGAGCTTAGTCATTGCTCCTCTGGATATTTTAGTTCTTCTAGCTATCTCCTTCTCGCTGCCACCCTCGCCACAAAAAAGAGAGCCAAGCTAAACGAACTGGTCACTTACGCCTGGTCACTCACGTTATGTTGGACTTAAGTCTCTCCTAAGGCTTGCTACAATGACCGATCCTACGCAGCCTACATCCAGTGTATCAATGATTTCTAAGACAATTCGTTGCAGCACAAAAAGGTATGGAATTTGTGGATTAAATATTTTTTCGAGAAGGAATAATAAATGTTTAAGGTAATTCGTTGCAATACAAAACGTTATGGAATTTGTTGACGAAATTATCTTCGAGAAAGAATAATATATTTTACTTACAGACAACAGTCAGACGGTGAGGAGGCGAGGCAGCTGTGAAGATTGGGGTCTCTAGAGACACTTCACACCAGTAAAGGCCGGACGCTGAAGGCTCTAGATTCTCAATTGTAATCGAGTTTTCCGTTGCCAGGGACATCTGTAGAAAAATATTATCGGTAAACCACTGATAGTTGTTGTATTCAGAGCAACTGTTACATATATGTCTAACAGTAAATACTTTCCTTGTGGAGAATGTGTGTAGAATAATTCAGCGCTATAGTTTATTGCCCCAACAAATGAGTATTAACTTATAGATTTTCTTATTGTACAAAATCCGTTCACGTGCTTATGGTTCTCCTTGCGTTAGGAGCCCATATCCTGAAGTTGCCGGAACGCATGCGTTTATGCATAGCACAAAAATATGTATGATTCCGTTTAGCCACTATAACCTTGCAAATTAAGCGCCGAACTTCAGTGATTACCCACTTAAAACGCAAATATCCACTTGAAACTAAATTTAATAAGGTCTCATTAGGATATTTCTGGTGTTAAGTGGTAACTGGAGCCCATATCCTGAAGTTGTCGGAGCGCATGCGTTTATGCATAGCACAAAAACACGTATGATTCCGTTTAGTCACTATAACCTTGCAAATTAAGCGNTTGCAAATTAAGCGCCGAACTTCAGTGATTACCCACTTAAAACGCAAATATCCACTTGAAACTAAATTTAATAAGGTCTCATTAGGATATTTCTGGTGTTAAGTGGTAACTGGAGCCCATATCCTGAAGTTGTCGGAGCGCATGCGTTTATGCATAGCACAAAAACACGTATGATTCCGTTTAGTCACTATAACCTTGCAAATTAAGCGCCTAACTTCAGTGATTACCCATTTAAAACGCAAATATCCACATAAATCTAAATTCAATAAGCCCTCATTAGGGTATTTCAAAAGCGACCCAACTATTTCTATTGTCATGAAAGTCCCGTCAACAATTGAAACTAGCCTCATAAATAAAGGTTCCCCGGCGGAAATCTACATAAATCTCGGAGTTTTCCTGAACGCGTAGCCGGCGAGGAGCCGGGAAGTTAATGCCCGTTGCACATGTCAGGAGCAGATGAAAAATGCAAATCCGAGCGCGGTCGCTGTAAGTTGTTTCGTTTCAAACAAGGAAGCGTTAAAGATAAATAATTTTTTTTTTCAAAATTTGGGTGCCTTTTGATATTAGTGATTTTGAAACGAAGGTCCTTATGGGACGATGCGGAAGGGTGGGTAATTGGGTGGGTAGCCGGGAAAAAACGTCCGTAACGTAAGATTTTTATTAGTAATGCACACAGTGTACGACTTAATTTTGTAATAACGTACAAAAATAACATATTTTTTTATCATTCATTGACCACGATCTCAGAGCGTTCGTTTGCGCAATACACTAACTCTTATGCAAACAACCGTGAATGAAGTGTACCACAATAAGTTCGCACGTTACCGAATGACCGTGAAGTGATGCGAAACCTCCAGTTTTATTTTCTTTACACCTCTAATAGAACTTAAAATTAATTTTATTATAATAAGGAACTTACTTCGTTCCTATTCACATATCTTTTTTATCTAAATGAAGCTACTAACTATTTTTCTTATTCTATAGATACAGACGACTCGTTAAATAATGGAAATCTTACTGATATTATATTAATTAGAAAAATGCCCACGTCATGGTACAAATATTTTTTGACAACTATTTAAGCGCTTGAATATTTCCTGTAACCTTCACGCTGCGTATTAATGATGGCTTTTTTATCGCAGAATCTGCATGAAGAGCTTAGTAATTGAAGAAACAAATAAATCATAGTATTAGTGAAATAATATATACATACAAATCACAAAATATGTATTTTAGTGGGCATAAGCATAAATTGGCTTGAAAACATTTTGCGCCTTCAAATTCTTTTTTCTTATTCCTGGACGCAAAAACTGTTTAACATTTCGAAAATAACAAAAAGAAAACAAATAAAGAATAAACGGTACAATTCGTTTTAATTATAATTTATTAGTAAATTATTATATCTGAGGCACAAATATTATGGTTTTATTCAAAACCATTCTATTTGGAGCCCGTAGATTCTGCGGAAAAACCTTTCCTTTTATCTTATCATCTCAAGATAATCATCGATCATCATCAATAATCGCATTAGTAGGTCTAGCAGTGTTTTTATCTAATTTTCAAACTTTTTGCTCTACTATTTATTCCAAAATGAGCGTTAACATTTTATTGTGAGTCTAGGTACTATTTTTGTTGTGGAACAAAAATAAAATTATCTTCTTATCTATAATATTATCTTCTTTTAGTACTTATACATATTTGTTATTCAGTCTCTAAAGTAATCATAATAACAAAACACATTCAAAAACTTACATTAATTCTTCCACCAGGAAAACTGTAGTTGGTAAAAGGAGGGACTCTTTCTCGCACATACTGCAGGAGTTTAGCTTCTGATGTGAGGAATTCCACTTTGTAGAGGAGCTGGGGTGGAACCTGGTGGAGGCAGCGAAGAGTCGCAGAGCCCCCTCGTGCGACCCAGCTGGGAGCTGTAAGCCGCACGTCCACGTCAGTGGCGTGACCGTTCCCTGCAAAATAAGTCAGGCTATAAAACCGGACCATCTGTATGAACTATGCTATCTACACGTCTGGCTTGTTACTTTTTTTTTATTGCTTAGATGGATGGACGAGCTCACAGCCCACCTGGTGTTAAGTAGTTACCGGAGCCCATAGACATCAATAACGTAAATTCGCCACCCACCTTGAGATAAGTTCTAAAGTCTCAAGTATATTTACAATGGCTGCCCCACCCTTCAAACCGAAACGCATTACTGCTTCACGGCAGAAATAGGCAGAGTGGTGGTACCTACCCGTGCGGACTCACAAGAGGTCCGACTACCAGTAAGAACCACCTAGTGTTCCTACTACCAGAACTACTATCTACACGTCTGGCTTATTATTAACCAAAAGATATGGATCTGTGATTCGGGTTTCATGGAGCTAATACTGTTGTTATTGCTACTAAGTTACCGTTTACCTTTATTTCTTCTCCAGTTCAATACATTCCTCCACTTAAACCTAAATTAATTCCTAATGGCAATGAGGGCTATGAACCAATGGTATTCCTGCTGAGAAGCTTATCAACTGCAGTTGCAACGTGTAAGCTGTGAATTGGTTAGGCTATTTAAGCTACAAAATAGAACGATGTAACAGCTCGCCCGCAATAATTGCTTTCATACATCGGCACCATTTTTGGGGAAAGTATAATAAATAACATTGTATGATATATTATTCAAGTTTTCCATTTTATTTTTCAACAAGCTTTCTAGGGAGTTGATAAAACAGGTAAGCACTAGCTAGACGTCTGTCTACAACACAGAGAAAGAAAGAAAAATTAATTAAATACAAATAGTGGTAAGACGTCTTGTGAGTCCGCACGGGTAGGGACCACCACCCTGCCTGTTTTCTGCCTTGAATCAATAATGAATTTTTGAAGGGTGGAACAGCCGTTGTACAGTAAAAATTGAGACCGTAGAACTCATATCTCACGATGGGTAGCGACTTTTACGTTGTAGATACCTATTGGCTCCAATAAACACTTAACACCAGGAGGGCCGTGAGCGCATGCGATTTTTTAAACGATTAAAAAAAAAGAGAGTGGTAACAGTAATTATGTGCTTAGTACCTCAGATGGTATCAAATTTTCGTTTCAAGCCAAGCCAAATAATTTGCGTAGTTACTGGTGGTAGGACGTCTTGTGAGTTCGCGCGGGTAGGTACCACCACCCTGCCTATTTCTGTCATGAAGCAGTAAACGTTTCGGTTTGAAGGGCGGGGCAGCCATTGTACTATTAAAAGTGAGTCTTCACAACTTAGATCTCAAGGTGGGTGGCAGCATTTACTTAGTAGATGACTATGGGCTCCGATAACCATTCAACACAAGGTTGGCCGTGAGCTCTTCCACCCATCCAAGCAATAAAAAAAAGATTCTTTTTAGGTCAGTAATATTTGTATTAAGATTAACATCTTCTGAAGCTCTCGAATAGTGTTAATGTTTCTAATAGCCTCAATTGTCTTTCAATAACTTAAAGCTAAAAGCACAAAAGCTTTGCACTAGAAACGAGTCGGACACAGGTGCTAGCTTCCGTTTTATTCGGTCAACAGGGTACCTTTTATTCCTTTTACTGATATAAAAGATAAGCAATATATGTACTTGGTGGTCCCAGTGTGGGCTACTCGAAGCCATCACTGTCAACATCAATACAATTTCGAAGGCAACCTTCCAATATGGGTCTCTAGGTGTGTGTAAGTTTCATGTACACAATATTAATATTATTCGTGTCACACAAAGGAACATTGGTTAGGGATTGCTTTACTTTCGCCTGTAGTTATTTACTGATATACGTATTTGTTTCCAAATTTAATTGATACTTTGTTTTCATGTATTACAAGTTATAATAATTGCAGAAGTAAATGTGTGAGGTTTTTTCGTGGAAATATCACGTGTTTACAAGTTATCGTTGCATAACATTGACTTATAAGATCGAAAAAAAAAATATGTGTGTGTGCAAGTCACACACGGTAGAAGTGAAACTTATAAAATATAAAAATAATCGCAAGGGTCAACCACTCCGCAGTGCAATGGAGCAGCCGCACCCCGGGGAAACCGCCTGCATGATCACGGTATCCCGACGCCAGGTAGGTATGATTTAGTAAGAGAAATACGAGAACGTCTATCAACTGTGTAACATCTCGTCACCGCGATTCAGGAATCTATGAATTTACTTGGAGTGACATCTGTTGATAACAAACTAAATAGAATAAATTAAACATGGCGCGTAACGGAAGAAATTAAGATGGCGCGTAACCGAAAACGTTACATACGTTTTTTCCTCCCTACGTCGATAAAGAAGTTTCACTTCAAAAATCACTAACGTTTACTTGCGGTATTATCTAGTGATGCAATCCGCTTAATCCACGTGTCCACATTCGAAGGTTTCCTGTGAGTAATCGGTTCTAAGCTGTTTGTTCCGACGTTGCAGGAAATCTTTTGCGCAGATGCTTGGCTCTCACGTAGCTGAGTGTTCATATTAGATGCACAGTGGGAGCAAGAAAGCGGCTGTTTTCTTACGTTGTCTGTTCGCTATATTGCTTGTGGATGTCATAACATGATTGCAAGAAAGACGAGGCTATGAAAGATAGGTATATAAGTTTCTCTTAAGAGGCACTCGTGGCTACGGCTATCTCTACCCACGTTGAAAAACGAGCTGAGATTCTAATTTGATACAATTTAGGGATTTCTAGCCTTCTAAATAGAATAAACAACTTGAACGAGTCAAAAAAAAAACATTTAATGTTGGTATGAAATTAAAGGATATTTTTTTTGTTAAACCTAATTTATAAATTAAACGAAGTCATCGTTGCCAAAAGGATAAGACGCTCGGCGCAGTTGTATCAAATGATGCGTCTGTGTCAGTATTCGAATACTGCAGGAAGGTACTAATTTTTCTGATTTACCAATGAAATACAAATCTAACATATTATGCTCACGAATGACTTCTACGATAAAGGAATAACATCATGTATTAAAAATCAAACACGTAAACATTATACATATTATTCTTCAAAAGAGGCTTGTGGAGAGTGTTAAGCGGTAGGCAGCGGCTTGGCTCTGCCCCTGGCATTGCTGAAGTCCATGGGCGACGGTAACCACTCACCATCAGGTGGGCCGTATGCTCGTCTGCCTACAAGGGCAATAAAAAAAACAGAATAATTACTAGTGGGCGGCATTTATGTACGTTGTTGATTCTTATGGACTCCACTAACAACTTGATACCAGGTGGACCGTAAATAAGTTCAAAAGCCTAAGCAATACAAAAAAAGAGAGCACCGAGAAATTTTACAAAGCCATTAGCCAGCACAATACTTTTAATATCATTAATGCTTCAATTGAGATAATAATGAATACTAGTGGTCCTCCGGCAGACGAAATTCGAATATAATTAATTTAAATTAGAACTTTGAACATTATTATGGTTCTATTGTCAAATACTATTATATTTCTATAATTACAGATTTCGCCAAGACTACATTATAGACAAATAATATTAAAAACAAACAATATTAAACTATTCTCAATTTGACCACAAACTTTAAGCAATAACAAAAGTTTTTTTTTTTTTTATAGCTTAGATGTGTGGACGAGCTAACAGCCCACCTGGTGTTAAGTGGTTACTGGAGCCCATAGACATCTACAACGTAAATGCGCCACATACCTTGAGATATTGTTCTAAGGTCTCAGTATAGTCACAACGGCTGCCCCACCCTTCAAACCGAAACGTATTACTGCTTCACGGCAGAAATAGGCGGGGCGGTGGTACCTACCCGTGCGAACTCACAAGAGGTCCTACCACCAGTAGAGTTTGACAATAAACGAAGAGTATTATACGCGTGTGTGTGTCAAATACATGGTAGTGTGTATCATGTCTCTTTTATTGATCTGATGTATTTTATAGGCATAATTTAAAAAAAAATTCAGTCTGCACTCTCTCTCTGTATTTCCTATAAGTCTGGGAAATTTCATACTCCTCCATGGGCCAATTTTCGTAAAAAGGGGTACAAAGTTTTTGCTTCACCTCGTAATAATACGAGTATATAGATTTATAAGACGTCATTTTATGAAAGATTCAACCTTATCGTCTCGAAGAATGTCTTTTTGTATTACCACAAAATGTAATATTTTGAGTCACCTAATGTTGTAGAACTTTCTAGTTTCCATTGTGTTCTAGAAACGTCGATATTCTATACAGATTGACGTTCAGGAAGGAGAGTGACATCCTTATGAATATCCGGCGCACATCCGCTGAGCGACCACAGTGGATGCACATTCAGGCCAGAGCCTGCTATATTCTACGAAGATTATGCACTATTTTGGCATTTCAGTGTAAAATATTTGCGCAATTTTTCTCGAATACAATCTCTGCTCAGAGTCTTTTGAGTAAATCCTTGCTACAAATCCATGTGATTTAGTTACATGACTGTGATTTATTCGTGTTTAAAGGAAGTTTTTTGTATGTGGTTTACTTCGTTTCTAAGCCCACTTTAATGCTCATACAAAAAGTGATGAAACTATGCTAGGACTCGTTAGTGTCCTAACATATTTTCATGTAGTGCAAAATTTTGCAGGTTCCTATTCAAGAAAATGTATGGATACTATCCGTTCTTGTATCCATCACTTTATGTGACTGGTATGGTCGGATTAGATACTCTTGAGCTCAGACGGAAGATGACTCTTATGGTGCATTATTATCAGCTATTGCATAATAAAATTGATAACTCCACTGCACTGGAATCAGTGTCGTTATATGTGCCTGATGGCTACATGCGCGGATGTATGTGTGGAGGGGTGCGTCGCCAGCGGCAGCTTCTTAGTACTACGCATGCGCGTACGCAGCACACCGCTAACTCTCCGACGCATCGTGCTGTCTCGCTACTCAATGGCTTGCTAGGCTATGCTCCGGTAATGGATATATTCCATGATGGTTTGCAGCGATTTATCATTCTCGCTCACGACTCGGTCGTGCGCGGACGTGCTTTCCGATCCGTGGCCCGCTTGCGAGCTGCGTCTCTGAACTCACAGTTGTGCTCGACAGTGTAGTGACCGTGAATACATCGTGCTTACAATTCGGTAGTGCGGACGTGCCGATCCGTTGGTCGCTTGCGATTTGCGTCTCGGAGTCCATTTTTGTGCGCTAAAGTTTTGTAACCGCGAACCCACCCTTTACCAACTGCCTTTTTCAAGGCAAAACCAATCGCTACGATCAGGCTTCCTGTGGCACTCACAGGCTAGCGATTTCCTAACCTTTCCCAAAACAACAGTCTTTTTCNTGATTGGCGCGCGCACGCATCACGCAATCAGGAGCCAATCAGGCGCATAACGCATTTCGTGTGACATGCTAGTACGATTTTGATTGGCGCGCGCACGCATCACGCAATCAGGAGCCAATCAGGCGCATAACGCATTTCGTGTGACATGCTAGTACGATTTTGGTCCCCATAATTTTCATACCCCGGGCCTATATATGTAAATCGATTCTAAAGGAGTAAACTCCAATAAATAAATAAATAAAATAGTGTTTGTTAGTCCTAATAAGCAAATGCTTGTGGCAGGTTACTCTATAAAGCTTCTAACATGTTAATGAGGTACTATCTACATGAAAAAATGACAATGTGCAATAAGAAACACATGAGCAGTGAGCTTGTCTACCTACCCAGAGCGATAAACAAACCGATAGTTCAATTTATGAACAAAAAATAAATATAAAAAAAGAAAATGAAAGATCTGGCTAAGTGTATAAGCTTGAAGTCAATATTTATGTTGATATCATTACAATAAGTTACATTTTCCCTTGAATCAACAACGAATAAATAACATCAATACAAACATTTAATCTCGTCGAGGTAACAAGAAAAAATAATCGTGACGGCAAACAGATTTTTTTGCTGTTCGCTAACAAACATCATGATGACGCTGCGAATAACGTGAATATTGAATACAAAAACGCCTACGGAAAATGTATGGAAGGCCCTATTTGCCCGGACACTTCGCAGAAATTGTTCTGAATGCGTAATATCAGAGACTCGGCGAACGGCGATATTTGCACGGATTTTCCTAAGCTCTATTGATAGAAAAAGATAATTCGTCGGAGATCAGATAACTAGATACCGTTCGATTTTTTTAGGTGTGAATTACCTAACTCTCTTTCTCTTTCAAACAGGTCAGCTGTTCTTATTGATGCGATCTATCTACCTATGAATCGAACTCTTCTCTTTAATACCTAGTTCTTAACTATCCATCCAAATGATCAATATTCTAACCTATTCTAAATTATTTTCAAAGACACAACGGTAGCTTTTATAGATATTTTTTTGCGATAAAACAAAATTGGAAGAACAAATGTATAGGGCAATAAAACAAAGACCCATTTTAAATAAAGTCGCAATCTTAATTACATTAAGTTCATGTTTAATGTTAGCACTTGTCAATACATTTTACTGTACGCGCAGTTGATGGTGGTAGGACGTTTTATGAGTCCTTACGAATAGGTAGGTACCTTTACCCCGCCTATTTCGGCCGCGAAGCAGTAATGCGCTTTAGTTTGAAAGTTGGGGCAGCCGTGATGCTATAGAATTGAGACTTAGAACCTTTACCTTGTTAATGTCCATGGGCTCTGGTAATCACTGAACACCAGGTAGGTCTGAACTTGTTTACAGATCTAAGTATTAAAAAAAGTTTAGACTCGCAAATAAATAGAAACACAGATACATCGTTTGGGAGTTGAGCTAATTTTAAAATTATTTCAAACATGAATTTACTTCAATAACATACTTGCGTAACATTAAATTATGCAAATTGTGTAAACTCGACGACGGGTCGACCACAATCCTGAGAAGAAGAACAGCGGAACGAAATACAATGGCCTTGTATTTTTTTTGTAAAATCAATATTTATTTTGATTTTTTTTAAGCTCAGTTTGGTATTTATTTCATTAATATTTTTATGTAGGTTAGAATAACATCTCTCGATTAGAGACAAATGAAGTCCACTGTCTTTGATTTGTCCAATGAAACCATTCACATTGTTCTCTTATATTACCATAATTTAAATAAGATGGCGCGACATCGTGAGACGCATTAAGTCTGGCCCTTCCAAAACTACATTATGATCACGACCACTCTGTCAAGAGAGACATTATTGAGAAGAAGAAGAAATATTCTTAATATTAAGATGATCATATCACTGTCTTATGCAAGTATTTTTTTGGACACGAAATCTTGAAATAAGGCACATAAAATTTAAGTCTAGAGGTTGACATCTAAAACTTAAATTAAGAACAACACAAAAAGTATCAGAATACAATAAAACATTGTTTAAAAAAAACAAAAAAAAAAGACTTGAATGAAGTAGACGAATTAAAGACTAAAATATTTTTTCTATTTATCTTCGTCCGCTGGATCTTTGTCCATCTGGAGATCTATATCTACTTTGGTATGGATAAGATTCTGTCTCATTGTTGTTACATGCTTCTAGTTCAAACACTAGCACGGGCGATTCGAAACCGCTGGTAATTGGACTCACAAATCAGCTGCTCATAATCCAATAGTCCTCAACAGTCCACACAAAATAAAAGTAAAACTTTGTAACTTAGATGTGTGGACGAGCTCACAGCCCACCTAGTATTAAATTGTTACTGGAGCCCATAGACATCTACAACGTAAATGCGCCACCCACCTTGAGATATAAGTTCTGAGGTCTCAAGTATAGTTACAACGGCTGCCCACCCTTCAAACCGAAACGCATTACTGCTTCACAGCAGAAATAGGCAGGGTGGTGGTACCTACCCGTGCGGACTCACAAGAGGTCCTACCACCAGAATAAACTATAACCCACAGATATTAATGGTCAAGCTACATATTCGGATTATCTTGTACAGCACACTCATTAATTACAAGATTACGCTACACTAGCTCGGTCCCGGAAGATTTCGCACTAACAAACTACACGGCCAGGTGATTCCCAGAGCTAGGTCACTACCAAACTCGATTAATTACGAGATTACCTCTGATTACACGACAGCGTTGCTGCATATTAATAGTCGAATTTATTTAGCTCACTTAGCTTAGTTGTGGAATAGCTTTCGTCATCCAGTTAACAATTTAATCATCTCCTTTTTCCATCAAGATTATTCTTTCACCAATTTATTAAATATTGCTTTATTAAAAGAATTCCGTATAAAAACCCTAACCGGATCGTATTATTCCAGTTGTTAAGCCACAAGCCTATGAATTAAGTTGTTTACTACGAAGGCTTTCCATAAAATCAAGATTCTTTATCGGAATAACGATAAAATTTTGTTTATGTTTACCCCCGAAATTGGGCTAAGCACAACTGAACTAATAATATGTAGATGGAAAATTGGATATAGAATGGAAAATTATCATAATGTTTTTAGACGCGTTCCCTTCACAACACATTTATTACTATCAAATAAAATTGTAAATAAAGTTTCAGAAAATATTCCAACCTTACGGTACTTTAAATAAGTTTTAAGACACTCATTATTTCTTACTTACTTTTGGTGGTACTGAGTATATAAAATATTATATTATAATAGACTTCTAATGCTAGAAGATAAGATGAGAAAACTTTTATGTGTTTACAAACTTTTGGAGATTTTATTTTTCTTATTGTGTACTACAGAATGTTGAAGTATAAATTAAAATACAAACAACCCAAGCCTTTTTTTTACTTACAGAAATATCAGAATAAAAATTAAAATGAAAATTCAAAAAACCTTCTGATACATTTCGTTTTCCGTCCATAATTTATATACACTGATTTCTTATGATATTACTGTTCTCCACAGTACTTTTCACATAACCAGTCAGTTACAGAATACGTTCAATAAAGATTTACAATCCCTTTTTAAAAAGATAAAATAAGCAGTTATTAGGCAATTTAAATATTTTTCTGAGCTTATCTTTTGGAAATAGTGATATCAATCTGTTCTGCTGAATCAATTTTTCCAAGATAATAGACTATACTAAGTGGACCGTACCATGTACTATTTTCAAGAATTGACTGAGGCTGTTAATGGTGTTTTTTTTATTACGGATTTGCAGTCTTTGGGTCTACGTTCAAACGTTAGCAATCAGTTAACAATAACAATACGTTGTTAATATCATAAGCATTGACTACGTTTAATCTGATCAGTCCATTTGTCCGCATAAATAAAATACACACAGACCGACCAACAAAATATTCGATACTAAAACAAAAATAATCAAAACAGAAAAGTCTTACAGAACAAAAATCTTCACGGCTGCTGAAGTTTTTGTATCGAACTAAAAAAAATATATTACTTTATTAAACAATACCTCGTTGCGTGTTGATAATAACGTGACCAAAATATTACCAATTCGTTTGAAAGGAAATTCTTGTTCAGCTGTTTTTTTACTCAAACTATTTAGGTTTATTCGTTCAGTATACTTAGTCTGGCCATAAATACTGTTACAATTAAAAATAAACAAAATATTACATTTGAATTTGGAATCTGTCATTTTTATATGATTGCTCATTGAGTTTTCTCATTTTGGCGCCAATACATTGTACACTATTTTGCGATATTAAAATGGAGTGGGGTGATAAAGAGAACCGAATCGCTGTGATTGCATTACACAAAATAGGTATGGAGCCAAATGCAATTTTTAAAACTCTCCATACGCTTGGTAATAGTAAAATGTTTGTGTACCGGGCTATTAATAGTTGCAATGAGACCTCCTCTTTTTGTGACAGAAAAAGATCTGGCCGTCCACGTAGTGTTCGTACCAAAAAGGTGGTCAAAGCAGTAAGGGAAAGAATTCGAAGAAATCCTGTCCAGAAGCTAAAGATTTTATCTCGGGAGATGAAGATAGCACCTAGAACCGTGTCGCGTATTTTAAAATATGACTTAGGACTTGCAGCCTATAGAAACGTACTGGTCATTTCTTAACTGATAATTTAACAGAGAATAGGGTGGTAAAATCGAAACAACTACTGAAGCGGTACGCAAAGGGAGGTCATAGAAATTTTTTGTTTACGGATGAGAATTTTTTTACAATTGAGCAAAAGTTTAACAAATAAAATGACCGTATTTATGCTCAAAGCTCTAAGGAAGCTTCCCAATTAGTCGACATAGTGCAACGTGGGCACTATCCGACTTCATTGATGGTTTGGTGGGCTATGAAGGAGTGACTGAGCCATACTTTTGTGAAAAAGGTATCAAAACATCGGCACAAGTGTATCAAGATACCATTCTTGAGAAGGTAGTGAAGCCCCTTAACAACACCATGTTCAATAATCAAGAATGGTCCTTCCAGCAAGACTCGGCGCCAAGTCATAAAGCTCGGTCTACACAGTCTTGGTTGGAAACGAACGTTTCGGACTTCATCAGAGCTGAAGACTGGTCGTCGTCTAGTCCCGATCTTAAGCCGCTGGATTATGATTTATGGTCAGTTTTAGGAGTACGGCTTGCTCTAAACGCCATGATAATTTGGAGTCCCTAAAACAATCCGTAAGATTGGCAGTGAACATTTTTCCCATGGAAAGAGTGCGTGCTTCTATTGATAACTGGCCTCAACTATTAAAGGACTGTATTGCAGCCAATGGAGACCACTTCGAATAAGCTTTTTATACTTTAAATTGTTTTATATTTATATATTAAACTAACACACTGTAAAAGTAATAAATGTTATTTGCAATAGTTTTTATTTTTATTTTTATTTGTAATAGTATTTATGGCCAGACTAAGTATACAGACGTATACAGAACTATTTAAATAACCATTACACGCAATGCTTATCAATTCTTTAACGCAATATATTCAACTGGTAATTTTTATTGGCAATTATTGACAAAGAAAAATAACTGAACTGTACGGAAGATTTTCAAATAATTCATATAAATAATTTCTCTTGTTAAGATATTGCCATAGCTTTTATCGCGGGCTTTGAGCGCGGCGATCGAATCAAGAAATTCCATAACGAAAATAAAACCTAACACCTCCCACTCCGCCTACCATGTAGCTCGCGTTCAACACATTCACACGTTGCGCTTGTGTAGTGTTTGTGAATAAGCGCGTGGCGTGACGTCACACTGCATGCGAATCATGAAAGCTCTGCCGATCTTTCTCTCGCGCGGCCTAGCTTATGAGTGTGAAGGGGGCAGTTAATGTTTTGCTTTTGTTAATGTTTATAAATATAGCATGGTCTTATTTTATTATTGTTTTAAAATTAAATTATTATTGTCTAATTATAATTGCTTAAGTTGATAAAAAATGATATGCAATAGCTTTACCGCGGCAGTCCCCGAGTGCCACATGTGGTTTTTTTTTATAGACTTTTCCACAACTAGACAGGGACAAAATGATTTTAAAATGTAATTCATACCAGAATTTTACAATCTGTCCTACACCAAATTATTCTGCAAATGGCACGTCTTGGATCGGCAAAGTAGGGTAAGTACTAATTGCGATAAAGGTATTTTTTAGTATTTCTGTCGTGAAGTCTTGGTCCGGTGAAGTCTTGGTATTGACCAATGAGACCCATGTTTCAATGTTGGTGATGGCATGCGCGTTGTTACATCTATGTTCTAGTAACCATTTAGTACCATATGGGTCGCCAGCTTGTTTGTCCATTTTTACAATACATTTTATTTTATTTGATATATTAGTAAATGAGACCATAGTTGTGCTTCAAAAAGTCTTCAAAACGATGACCGCTCACTCATAGTGGGCATGTGCCAATCTCCCTTTGAAAGCAAGAAGAAGCTCTGAAAAATCCTAAAATATCAAACGATTTCCGATGCAAAACCTAAAATAGATAATTTCCAGCTCACAGAATATTCACGCTTCCAAAGCAGACTCTCGTAAAACAGAATAAATATTGTTATTCCCGCGGGCTTTAATAAGCATATATGAATAATCAATTCGCGTAACCTAAAAGATGGATCTTGGAAAAATATAGCGAGTGCTCTAAATTTATTCTTATTACAATCTAATAAAGTTTCAAAATTACATTACAAATTTTACTCACACAGTAGTCAGAGTCGTAACATTGTTGTATGTACCTTTACGATTTTTTATTTTTATTTTTTTCATTATTTTCTTCTTGGTTTTGTATAACTTTACTAATGCTGCCTTTTTTGCTGTTGGCTATAAATACATTATTACGGCAATGTCATTTTTAACTGTACACTAGATGATGACCGAACTTTGCTCGTTTTTTTTTTGATAACGCCATCTTTTTTTTTGTCTTTATAGCAGTTAGTTGCCTTCAATTAAGAAAAATAGTATTATTATTCGCCAATAGATGTCGGGAAGAGTCATAAAGTTGGTTATCGATAAAGTTGATTATTGAAAACACGAATATAACAAAATTTTTCGAATATAAATCGTAGCTAAATCGATTGATCGCCCCCGAAATCCCATGTATACTAAATTATATGAAAATCGTTGGAGCCGTTAGAACACAAGAATTGCTCGCTTAAAGGTGTAAGATAAGATAAGATCACACGAAAATTCATATTTTTACATTTGTTACGAAACTGACGTAGGCAGACTCACGAGCAGGAAAATTAGCTCGGTTGCACATCCTACAACGTTTCCGTCAGAAAAGTTACCGGTGCGTGAAAGACGCCTGGCGCATGTGTTTTGTACTAAGCACTGAAAATTGCACGAAACTTGACATCTACAACGTAAATGTCGTCACCCGCCTTGAAACATGACTTCTAAAGTCTCAATTCTTACAGTACAATGACTGCCACATCCTACAAACCCAAACCCATTACTGCATCATGGCAGAAATAGGCAGGGCTGTGGTACCTACCCTTGTGAACTTACAAGATATCCTACAACAATAAATACGTCCTACCATCAGTAAATCAGCCATAGTTCACTTAAGACACTAAGTTGGGACAGTATTGTATTCCAGATGTCCCATCCATGAGACCGGACACATCACTGCTTTGCTGCTTAAATAGGTAGGAGTCTTCCCTACCCGCATCACTTTACATTACACCCTACCAGTAAATGCCGGTTGGTAGTTGCAGTATGTCAGTATAGCAGTCAGAGAAAATTTTTGCACATTCTCCAAAAAATCTCTTTGTCGCTTTTTACGGTACCATACTTTATTAGATTATAATTAGAAGATATTAGATCAGTTATAGAGCTTACAGTATCCCATCCCAGCTCTCTGACTTATCACCCTGAATTTTCATTGTATAATTCTTACTAACCTCTATTCCTAATCACCATCGTGCCTTGCTGATTTTAGATCTATTATTCTAAAAGAGCACTGTGTTACAAAAATCCTTGACGACATAATGAGGATACCTAAGTGTTCAAACCATTTCTTCATTTCATATTGCTTTATCTCATGTATATCTAGTATCAAAATCACTACAAAATACTATTATTTTACTCAAAAATAACATGCAGTTTTTTTTTCCGTTCACATTCAATTTAGAAACACCCATTCTCATCCATACTAAATGTCAGACCTTTAAAGCGGTTTTTCGTTTGCCGCGTTACAGGACAACTAGTTTCCCGTACAGTATTGATTGGGCTGGTATCGTCTGAGCAATTCTAAACTTTATGGGTGGTTCTGTACCTCGAAACGATCGTTTTTTTTTTCCGTCGAACGTTTCGATTGGGGTCGCGCGATACGCCTCTTGGTCCGGCGACCGCTGCATTTGACACGGACTATATATTGCTTGCGTTTGAGGTCGCCGACACACGAGATAAAGGCTGCGTTTGATCAGTTTCAAGAGATGTTACACTGTTATTTTCCTGATATGGCAGGAAATGAAACAGGAACTGAGTTGACAAAAGATTTTTTGTAGTACTTTCCGACGTAATGTAAAAGGTACGACTTTCTCTTGGATTTGTAGGCGTTCGACACATCCTCATACAGAGCAAAAACAAAAACGCTCTTATCTTAAATACTAAATTTATTTAACCAAGAAGGTTTCAATTGGCCATCGAACTAAAAAACAAGGTTATAATGGTTTGTATGAAACTAAATCAACTAAGAACACATATTCTTGTAAAGAGTAAATAAATAAATATATATTTACTAACGATCACGCCACGTTAACGGATACCGTGCTAAGTTCGTAAAGAACTTATGTTACAGGTACCAGATAACGTAAATAAATATAAGATTTTTTTTATACACATACATATATTTAATATACATCCATATCCCTGGCAAATACATTTTATATTTATCATACAAATATATTCCTTGGCGGGATTCGAACCCGCGACCCCCTTGTGTAGTGACCATGTCACTTACCACTACACCAAACGGCCGTTTTTACTGAATTTACTGAATTTAATTTACTGAGTTTACAAAAAATCATGAATCTTCATAACATTTTTGATCTTATTTTACAAATACAATTTTTGTAAGTAAAATATCAATATTTTTTTTAAGTGTAAATTAAAAATATTATTTTTGGAATCTAATCCCATTTGGAAGTAAATCAAACAAGGATCGTGCTGTCCAAATGAATTTTACTTGAGCCTAAGTACTATTTAGAGCATGCGAGGCCTTAACGTCCCCAGATTAGAGATCACGGTACGAAATAGAGCGTGAAAACAAGATTTGCAGCGGACGGAACATAGTTTTATCTTACTACGGAATCAGAAAGGGTTAGAATTGGCGTTTCTGAATTGTTGTGGAAGTCTTAAGCTTGAATCTCCAAAATTATGGACGAATGAAATCTTTTAACGCTTGAGGATCTTAATTCAGTGATTCTCGGAAATGATATTCCTTTTTGTGATTTGGTTTTAAGGTGAAGTCATGTGTGTGATTCTAGAGGATTAAAATCATTTTTAAATATTACTAGAACAATCAACTGTGACTAAGCAATAGATGTATACGAAAATGTAGAAGAAATGACGCAGAAGTAGAAAATATGATGTTAGTTTAAAGCTTTTTTGAGCTTCCAAAATTTATGAATTTGCTTTAAGTTTTAGAAGGTCACGGACCACCTGGTATTATGAGGTTATCGGAGCCTATAGTCGACAGGAACATAAATGCGGTTGAGACATGAGTTTTAAGTCTCAGTTCTGTAGCATATTGGCTGTCCTACCCTTTACAGCGGGACATCTTACTGCTTGACGGCAGAAATAGATGAGGTGATGATACGATCTCAAAAGATCCCTTAACAACAGTATGGCGCCTTACTATCAGCATCAAATCAGTTGAGAACTATAAAAGATTTTTACCAACTAAAAATATTTTTATACTATTAAAATACTTCATTCACTTTACACCACTAGCTAGCTTTCTTCAGTATCTTCTAATCTAATCACATTCTTGTCTACAGCCACTGTAAGGCTTGCTGTTAGGTCGCACGGGCTTAAATCACCTTTTGGACTAATTACGCCGCGATACAGTCGTACAATAGAATGATTTTTGAAAGTTAATAAACGCTAATTCAATACAATTGAAACATAATTTTAGAATAGTTAGACTAAGTATTAGAGTGAGAACAGTATGAACGAATTCTGGGAAGTAGTCATTAGTGGTAGAAAGTCGGTATCTTTTTTTGGTGGTAGTTCCTACCCGTGCGGACTCACAAGAGGTCCTATTAAACGATGTTATTCCTTCGCCGTGGAAGTCAATCGTGTCTCGTGTGTTTTCGGTGACTGCGCCACAAAAATATTCTATCATGAACCACATCGATATTCGATTTGGAACGTTTGACTTAAACTTTAAAACTGTCAAATGGGTAGAGCAATTAACTAAAACTAGAGGTCCCGCAGTAGTCGAAATTCGACTATAATTCATTGGAATTAATAGTTTGTACACTATTATGATTCTATTTTATACTTCTATAATTACAAATTTCGCCAAGACTACACTATAAAAAAATATTAACAAAGACAAACAATATTTAATCTATTCTCAATTTGACAACAGACGTCAAGAACAAATGTTTGACAATAAATAGTATGCATGCGTGTGTGCTCAAATACATGGTATGTAGTGTGTGTAATGTTTCTTTATTGATTTAATGTATCTTTTATGCATTATTTTCAAAAAATATTAGCATTGTGCACTTCTTCTCTATATTCTCTATAAGTGTGGAAAATTTCATGCTCCTCCGTCCGCGCAATTTTCGTAAAAAGGGATACAAAGTTTTTGCTTCACGTATTAATATATGGATAGATGAAAGTTACCTTCTTTTGAAACGCAGAACAGTAGGAGAGTCCAAATCCGCCACGAAGACGGCATCCGGAGCTTCTCCATCGCTTTCACAACATCACTCGTCAACAGTTATTAATTATTAAAACTTTATTATCACAACGTATTCAACAACATTTTACACACTCATTTATTTCGCAAATCAATCCTCGTCGCTGCATGCCTATGAAATAATGTACGCTCTAAATGATTTCTTTAGACAACTGTTATATTAAACAATATTATTTATAGCATGTGTGGAATCTTAATTGAAAAAAAAACAATGTATTTGAACATATAATAAAATAAATCAATTTAAATACATGAATTCTGAACCATTGGAAACATTTCCCACAAGGACCAGAACTGGGAAAAGACCTTCTATAGGTTCCCGATTTGACGGTCGCGTATTGGTGCGGAAAGAGATGAGTTCTCTCTCACATGAGTTAAGGTGACATCAAGGTTCTTGCTCATTAGACTCCGTTATTACTACACAACAACGGAAATGTCGTGGATTTGTGGTTCATTTTCAGCATTTTTCAGCAATAAATTTATGGACAGTAAATTAATTCATCAAATTGATTAAATTCAAAATTTTAAATGAACTCAGTACTGTGACAAATAAACTTTTTAAGTTACAAAAGTGAATTCATTCAAAACTAACAAAAAAAAATAACGAACTCAACAAAACATAATATTAAACAAACAAAAAGAAACCTGCTAATCAAACCGCGCATCCCTTCCGTATTACTCAAAAATTTACGCAGCGACAAAAAAAGGGTTACAGACACACAACTCCAAAGATATATCGAAGGTTCATTGAATAAACCGTCTGGAAGCCGAGGAAGGGTTCAGGTACCTTTATTATCATGTCGGGACTGATGTACGTTACAGAAGGGCTCCCGTATTAGACAAATATCTTGGGTATTTCATGCAAATACGGCAAACGTGTAAGCACTTTCGTAAAAGACTTCTCGCACCTTAGTTAAAGGGCCGAGATCAGCGGAATGCCGGATGTACGTTATTTATTTGCACCTATACGAAGATAATGAAGATCCGCTCGGCGACTCCGTACTTACTCACGACGGCTTACCAAGTATTGATCGTTTGATAACAGTACAACTTAGTCCCGGCTTCATTTGTAGTCAGAGTTCGTATCGTTGATAAATTCAGAATTTGGTGTATGCTTGTTTTTGTTCTTATAACGGATCTCCATTTTTCCGGGATTGATTACACGATAGAATGTTCTGATTCCAAGAATCTTAGTGAGCTTTTAATCTAATAAAAAGGTATATGAATCCTGACTTCGCTGGCACTATCGCTAAGTATAAGAACTCCCTTCATTTTTTTTATTGCTTAAATTGGTGGACAACCTCACAGCCCAGGTGTTAAGTGGTTTCTGGAGCCCATAGACATCTACAACGTAAATGCGCCACCCACCTTGAGATATAAGTTCTAAGATCTCAGTATAGTTACAACGGCTGATTTAGCCTTCAGACAGTCAGTCTTTATTGAAACAACTTCGACTTCAAATATCACATGCTAACGCTCCTAGCCCCCTATTCACGATTTATTCCAGTGCGTGTTCCAATTATGAATGCACCATTTTAGATCACGACAGATCTGCTGTTAGGTTTGTTGGAGCATCATAACATAAATAGAACACAGTTGAGACATAATGTTAGTCATAATTGGACTTCCACCTAGCCTATCCTATCCTTTAAGTCGAAACGCATGACTGCTTCATGACAGAAACTGGTTGAATTGCGGTATCCGTTTTTGGTTCAACTGTCACATCCGTTGTTCGTTGAATTATGGTACCCTTGTTTATGATTTAGCAACATTTTGAGATAGTGTTTACTAGGATATTGCTAGTAACACTGGATACAACGAAAAAAATTACGAACTGTGTATTTTGTGTTTCTTCTTTTTTAAATGTGTAATTATAGTGGCTTATTAGCCGTTTTAAAAGCATCTGCGAAAATGCGCAAGTGTCGAAACAAAAAAAAAACACACAACTCCACAAATTGCATCCCTATCTAATACAATACAATACAATACAAATTATGTATTTGCCAGAGACATGGTACATAAATAAAGGTATAATTAAATTAAAAATTCCTGCATGTTCTTACTTGAATATAAAGTGTGCAAATATAATATAATATAAAATTAATTGAATTATAATAATAATAATAATAGGATTAATTGAAATTGAAAAAATTAAAATTAAGATCTCATATCAGCAACGATTATGTTAGCTTGCTTTAAAAACCTGTAATAAAGTAACCTGAATTATCAAGAATTACTCCTTTATAAACGGCGGCAGTTACGTGAATTGAAAATCGATGAGTTTAAATATTAAATAGTGAATTAAACATTCTGTTCAGCATTTTAAATGTGCTTTGGATTCCGCAGAGCCTTTTAGAAGTTAACAGTTTGGTTTTGGTTTTTAATTGACGTAGTTCTTGTATCTCTAACGTGACTCGCAATGTGTCTATAGGTAGTCTATATTATAGTTGTATATTTAGTTTCCCATAAAAATGTTTTTGTGTACAATCTACGTAATCGTTACAAAAATACCCCCAAAATCACTTTATCAACTAATACCTTTTCGTATAATTCTTAAGTATTCAAATACTTTTCAGATTATAACAAAACACTTTGAAGTTTCGTTACAAAAATTTGCTTCTAATTGGGAAACCGATGATCGTGGAATTCGACTGTCTTAGCTAAATGAAAAGAATCGATTGCTTCCATTGTAATTATAAGGGATGATTAAATGCCTAACCTACATGTTAATCGTTTTGCATACACAATTAACTGGAATAGATACAGTAACGTCTCATTACAGTTGTGCTCGCGCTCATTAATTTCTGCTAAGGCAAATACTCCTACCTACTCGCGACAAGCTTGCTATTATTTCCAAAACAGAATTGCCTTCGCGCTTTAGACAACAATACGGCTAATTGAAGTTCGGTAATAGAATTGTCTGTTTGTTTTACAATGAGTAAAATAAACTGAAGAGCGTAATAGCATTTTATTATAATAACTAATAACAATACATAACTAACCGGGAACAAATCACGCACATCGGTCATCCAGCCCCATAAATACTTAGGAAACAGTTTTTTATTCTATTTTTATATATAGTTTCTATGTAACCTTGAGTACATTAAAGAAATACTAATATAGTTTCTTATGAAAAAAGTGCATCGGCCGTGTTGAAAGCGCTAATGTCTGTAACTGAGTTTTTATTGACTACGAAAGGCATAAAAGATTTCTTTAATTTATCAAGATATTGATATTGTGCCTCGTATAACATTTAATTATTGAGATTTAGAATTAAATTAAAAATACTCTACAGCCATAGAAAAATCCGAAAATTTTTAGTGCTCTGAGAAATTGTTTGAGATGATATCATAATCTCGTTTTTACTATAGTACCGCCCGCCACCGGAGCAGAGTTCATCCATACTACATGGAGCCACTGAGTTGAGCGATCCACAGTGCGTTTCCAGAGATATTTTTTACGTACCATTCGACTTTAGAATGAGCTCCCCTCCACGGTGTTTCTCGAGCGCTATGACATGTCCTTCTTCAAACGAGGCTTATGGAGAGCATTAAACCGTAGGCAGTGGCTTGACTTTGTCCCTGTCATTGCTGACATCCATGAGCGACGGTAACCACTCACCATCAGGTGGGCCAAATGCTCATCTGCCTACACGGGCAATAAAAATATTAGTATACTAGCTGTACCCGTCCGCTTCGCTGGGCATTTAAAATTTACATTATTATTTCTCACCCCCACAAAGATTCTCATCATTAACGCCCCCGTAACTGGTGTAGGGAGTCTAACACTTATATAAATATTAGCCTATCGCTTAAGTACAAGTATTTTCTACATGGATACCAAGTTTCAAGTCAATCGGATGCATGGTTCAGTAGTTATAACGGAACATCCGTAAAAACCACTGTAGTTTTTTATATTAGTATAGATTATTTTAGTGGAATATTTAGTTCAGTTGATGGAGCTGACACTTCATTTTCATATTTTTAACGATAGCATACAAACAACAATAGGGCTTAAATAGTTTGTGTGACGCACTATGCTTAAACCACATGAGTAAATTATTTATTCAAGCGCTTAAATCACACCACACTAAGGACGAACAAAAAAACAGCAATATAACACACGCTGTATACAAGAGCTTGCAATACGTGGCTCCAATTAATTAATAATTAACAACAGACGCAGCGATTCAAGTTAAAAGTGTCGGTGCGATATGATTCGCAGCAGCGGAACATTCTGGAAACTCTTTCCAGTGGGTTTCCGGAAATTTCCAATTATTAATTTCAATATAAAATGCGATTCGTACGTATAAATCTGCTCGACTCCAAGTTGGTGTTTCATTTTTAATAATAAAACGTTGAACTCGAATATTTATTGATGCCTATTTATTGTAAGTTTACGACTTGTATGAGATAAAATTGAATCTTGTAAATTTGATTCAAATGTCAAAGGAAGACATAATGACAACAGACGAATACCAAATAAAAGCGTAACTCTAAATTTGAAGTTATTTTTGTGAAATTCATCTTGTAAGTCATGATTTTATTGGTACAATAGAAACTCACTGATTTTCCTTTCTTTTTTTCAGTCTTGTAAAAGGACCTTTGATGTTTGCCTTTTGAAATTAGTCTGTTGAGCGACCCAAAATTTAAGCGAAATTGTGTGTTTTTTGTATTCAAAGTAATCAGCAAAAGACTCAAAATCAAAGCCGTGCTTACCAAAAGGTACATCAAACTTTCTATTACAAAACAGTAACCGAAGTTTCAAAAAAATTATAGGCTTAATAATGAGCTAGCAGATAAATTCACGTTAAACACATACGTATGTTTTAGATAAAATGACTATAAAATTCATAAAAGAAACGTATAAAGTGAATGTAAAGAAATATAGTAAGTAGATGAGCTCACAGCCCACCTGGTGTTAAGTGGTTACTGGAGCCCATAGACATTTACAACGTAAATGCGCCACCCACCTTCAGATGTAAGTTCTAAGGTCTCAGTATAGTTACAACGGCTGTCTCACCCTTCAAGCCGAAACGCATTACTGCTTCACGGCAGAAATAGGCGGGGTGATGGTACCTACCCGTGCGGACTCCCAAGAGGTCCTACTACCAGAAAAAAAAGTACAAAAACATTTTTAGAAAGCCAGAAAAGTGATTCCTGCACAGGGCTTGGAATTTGTTAGTGAACCTGGCAACTCTTCACTGTGACTCTATGTAATACATAAGTTTATTCATTCAAAGGCAAGTGACAGTATAAGTGACATTGTAATTGAAACTTCGGCCTAATATCTCAAGGAAGGATGCGGCATTCACATTGACCGTTGAAAAATATGAGCCGCTATACACCGTGTGAGCTGTGAGATCATCTAACCATCCTAAACAAACAAAGAGACATTCTCACACATATATAAGACGTAGTAAACAAAATTCAAAAGTTAACATATAACACATTGGTCATGCGTGATTATGAAATGTATAACGTATTCGGGTTTGTAAAAATTTTTTGTAGTATAAAAAGCGATCCGTAAATGTTGTTTTAATCATTAAAATTAAATTTCATTTAATATTGAATTGAATTCCTTTACTATAATTTAATCAACTTAATTAATTTAATCAACGCTCAACGCCTGTCTACCACCTGTCTGCAACGCATAATGCGCTACTTTGGCCACGTTGCCCGCAGAGGTGTAGACAGCTTGGAACGTCTGATGGTCACTGGAAAAGTAGAAGGAAAACGTCCTAGAGGCCGGAGCCCCAAACGTTGGTCCGACCAGATCTCCGAGCAAACCAGCGGACCACTTAGCACTGCACTACACCAGGCAACTGACCGGAACCGATGGAGGCGGGTAGTCGACAAGCTAATCGGAGTCACGATCCTCAGTAATGAGGGAGCGATGGAGAAGAAGAAGAAAAAACGCTTTCGAATTAGCGAATTAAAAATTCCAAATATTCCAGTTTCAAACCACACGAACTGACCGTGAAAAAATATTAAAACCGTTTATAACAAGACGAATGAGATGTAATGAGATTGAAAATTAGATTCTCTGGAGCAGAGCCAGGCTTGGAGGGCACTGCATATTCATTATCCCGAAAAATAACGATCTCCTCAAAAAGATAGTTCACGATTACACAAAGCGAATAACAGAGCGCGTTCTCTTGCAAAATTCCCTTTGAGTAATCATTCCTCGTTTAATCCGTTATTATGAAACAATGAAAAACAGAATTGGAGCCACCGTTATTCCCTCTCATTGCTTCCTCATTGCCTTCCAAGGAACGTTCTTTATAAAACTCGTTTGTTTTTGCTATTCAAAACAAATACGTTGAGAAAAACCAGCTATAAAGTAATGAAAAGGGAAGTGTTTTTTACGATGCCACGTTTATTGCCAGTTTTAAACATTGAATTAAGTGTCTCACAGGTTTTTTACCGAGGAAGTTTTTTTATAACGGCACATAAACTGGTGTGCTCGTCAAGCTGAAGCTCAATATAAGTTTGACTTGTAGACGTAAAAGATAAAAGCTTTTAAAACGTAGTTCAAGAATTTCATTATTATTTTAATTCCACACCCAAACACTAATACTAGGGATTCTTTTGTTTTACGAGCATCGGAAATGTTTACAAGACAAGAATAGGTATTATATATACACATCCCTGAAGTTAAGTAAGCATATAAAACAAAAGTTGATTAGAGTCAAATATTCGTCAACATGAAAATATTTTTTTAAGAATGAAGGATTTTCGGTGGCCCAAGGCGTTTTCAGTTTCACCAGGACAGGTGGGCGAGCAAAGGCTCAGCGAGAATGGGGCATTGAAATTTGTGTTCCGTGTCGTATTTCAGTGGGCCGTCAACGTTCCAGTCCAACAAAATCACCGGATGGACATTCGTACACAGGTATATGTATGTATATATAGGCTTCGTCGCACACGAATCGATTGTTATCAGATATTTTGATGAATGTCAAAGGTACGCCCACAGTATTGTTTGACAAAGCACTTTTGAAATGTTAGAGCATTATTCCACGACAATGGATGTTCTGTTTATCAATTTTCTTTAAGTTCTACGAAACCTCGTGAAACGCATTTTATAAGACATCTGACGTTCTAGTTTTATAATATGAAATTATCAAAAATGTATATTATAAAGTCCTTTAAAGCATTAAGTTCAAGAATTTATTGACTTTGAATTTATATGAAATTTTCTACGGTTATTCCAGGCACTTCAGGCTTAATGAATGGGCCACATGTAATGACTTATTGCCACTACTAAGTAAACTAATTGATATAAAAAAATTCGCAAATATCCAAAGCCATTACATATTTAATTATCAACATTAGCTGGCTCAAGCACGAAATGTCTTAAGCTCCTTAACACACTGGGTCCCATACTCACGAGTCATATGTACATACGTTAACAATTTTCTCACAGAGCCATTCAACGTAAGATGCTGATTAGCTTGGACTTCGTTTAAGTAAACGGTCCATTAATGTACCGTTAAGAAATTTATATGAACTTCTATTTAATGGTCGTATTTAGATCCTTGATCTTGTGAGGGATTTGTTAATTAAGCCCCAATAGAATGCGGATTAGGTGAAGTATTCTGTTTAAGGTGCTTTTTTTACTTAGATAGGTGAATGGGCCTAACATGGTGTTGTGTGGTTGTATTGGAGCCCAGGGATATCAACAACATAAATGCGGCCATGCAACTTGAGACGTGAGTTCTAAGTCTCAGTTCGGCGGCTACAGCGCCTGCCTCATCTTACAGTCCGGAACTTATTAACAGTTGCACGGCAGAAATAGACAGGGCGGTGGCGCCTTTTTGACACACTTTTATTAGCTTGACCTGTTTCTATGTATCTAGTACTGGTGGTAGGACCTCTTATGAGTCCGCACGGGTAGGTACCACCACCCTGCCTATTTCTGCCGTGAAGCAGTAATGCGTTTTGGTTTGAAGGGTGGGGCAGCCGTTGTAACTAGAACTCATATCTCAAGGTGGGTGGCGGCATGTACGTTGTAGACGTCTATGGGCTCCGGTAACCACTTACAACTAGTAGAAGCTCATTCACCTGTCTAAGTAAAAAAGGACCTCAAACAGAATACTTCAGCTAATCCGCCTGCTATTGGACTTAATTAAAAAAATCCCTCACAAGATCGAGGATCTTAATACGACCATTAAATATAAGTCGATATAAATTTAGTAACGGTACACTATACAAAATCCAAGCTAATCAGCATCTTACGTTGAATGGCTCTGTGAGAAAATTGTTAACATATTATTATGTACGTATGACTCCTGAGTATGGGACCCAGTGTGCTGAGGAGCTTAAGACATTCCTGCTTGAGTCAGCTAAGGGTGATAATTCGATACGTGATGACTTTGGATATTTGCGAAAATTTTCATATCAATTAATAGAGAGCTTGTCAATTAAGAGAGAGTTAAAATGAACTCGTCCACGTACCTAAGCAATAAAAAAAAGGGTGGGCTGTAAGCTCATCCACCTATCCAAGCAATAAAATAAATAAAAAATGTAAAGGTCATTAAACATCTTTTTAACCAACTCAAAACGTCCCCTTAAATCGAAGGTTCGTACACATATAGAGGACCGATGACAATATAATTACTTTACGTCAGGCTCACCAGGATGTAAAATGATTAGTTTGAGTTTTGATTAAAGTGTATTTTTAGTTTAGAAAACTAAACTTTCTGGTCATATCCCTGCCAAGTGTTTTCATTTTTAATGGGTAAAATTATCACGCCCCAATCGTATCGATCGCTGTGTCCCTGAAGATGTCGTACATGTACTGGTGGAGTGTGTTCAAGGAGAGCTCTGTAGTATGCGCGCTTGTGTTGGGAACTCGATAGATTGGAACATTGTTTTGGCAAATCCTCTTTTTAAAGAGGGATTATTGCTACATTATTTTTTTAATTTTTACACTTCTTCTTTCTTCTTCTTCTTCGTCGCTTTCTTCATTACTGAAGGTCGTGACGCTGAAACTTGACCGTGGCCTGTCTCGTGAGCTGTTTCCATCTCGTCCGGTCCTCAGCTTCTCGAATGGCGGTTGCGACTGGCAACCCAGTTAGAGCGGCTATTTGATCACACCAACGGCTAGGTAATCGGCCGCGGGGTCTCTTTCTGTCTACTTTGCCCATCACAAACCCTTTGTCGAAGTTATCTGACTGTCGGCGGGCAATATGACCGAAGTAGATGAGGATCCTCTGGTAATAGATTGTTGAGAGCCTGACTCGGATGCGAAGCTGATCCAGGATAGATTTATTTGTCCTCTTGGTCGTCCACGGAATTCGGAATTTTTACACAGCGTTAATTTAATGGATAGATTAGTATGCAGTACGCATGTAATTTTACCGTGTCAAAATCATGCTAACTTTTGTTTGTACATTAATTATACATATTAATATTTAAAAAAAAAACGTTTTATAGCTGAGATATGTGGACGATCTGTGAAAGTATTAGCTAGAACATACGGTTGATCTCCAGGGCTTAGCCATGGGAAAGGTTTCCCTAATAACTACCTAAGTGCCCTCGAAGGAGGTTTAGCTGGTAAAACGTAGCTATTTCACGACTGTATCTACCGCAGTTTTTAACGGTACGTAGCGGCTTAGCTCTGTCCCTGGCATTGATGACGTCCATGAGCGACGGTAATCACCGGTTTGCCATATGCTCGTCTGTCTACATGGGTCTTAAAATAAAATAAATAAAAAAGGTTCTTAATTGCCACCCCTTCAAAATATCCGGCAAAAAACTCAGTGAGATGATGCTATAGGCCAAATGTCTCGTCAAACTCTTCGACGTGTTCTGTGGCTGCTAATATTAGTACTAAAACATTGAGAATTCACCTAATATTTTGCCAAGAAAACATGGGTTTTGTTTGAAAGTTGTTTTAAGAGAGGTAACGGAACCCCCTTGGAGAGCTCCCTAGTGTATTTTACAAACTCTTTTATCACTTTTTACCGTATGGTCTCTTTAAGTTTAAGCTCATTAAAATATCTTTCTTCTGTATCGTAGAAGTCCATCGTGAGTGTATGTAAGACGTACCTCACAATACGTATTCGTAATTCTAACAAGTTTTTCGTCACTTTTAACGTGAATTGAATCTCCAAGCACGTAATTATAAATAGAAATAGAGAGTGGAAGATATTTTTCAAGCAAGACACTCATAAAGGCTCCTCTTTAGAAATAAACTTATTTAAAACTACGCCCCGGGTGTAAAGAGCGAGTTAAATAAATTACTTTCCCAACTGTCCGGGCTGCCTCGCAGCTGATGTTGTTTCAGAGATGAGCGGCCATTTTAAATAGGACATTTAAACGGAGGAGTGTTTTTAACATAGTCGCACGTAAACTGTATTTTGTTTACGAACCAATTCAGAAGGTTTTGGCTGTTTCCAATTCTCAATGTATCTATTGACACTGCAACTCATTGTTAATATAGGCATTTAATGAATTAGATGACAGTCGAAAATCTGATGATGAGTGTGTCAGTTGTCAGCGTGGCAACTAACTGACAACTTCATACCCTGTGCGAAGATAGAAAGCACATTTTTTGAGCAATATTGAAAACAAAAATTTCGAATGTGGTGGTACTAGTCATACTTTTGGGTCCGCGCGGATAGGTACCACCACCCTGCCTATTTCTGCCGTGAAGCAGTAATGCGTTTCGGCTTAAAGGGTGGGGCAGCCGTTGTAACTATACTGAGATCTTAGAACTTATATCTTAAGGTGGGTGGCGCATTTACGTTGTAGATATCTATGGGCTCCAGTAACCACTTAATACCAGGTGGGCTGTGAGCTCGTCCACTCATCTAAGAAAAAAAAAACATTCTAGAATTTAAAAACATTTTCACTTTCTACGTAAATGAAGAGGCGGGTAAAATTTAGCGTTATGTCAAAGTAAATATTCCACAACCACAATTAAAATACTGCATTGCTTCAGATAAAATCTTACAAGTTTCATTTAAAGAAAATGACGTATTAAATAAGGAATGAAAGTCTTCATACCATACTTTTCAGGTGGTTTTCATGAAAAAAGCAACTAGCGTTTTTACAGCGTCACGAAGCATCCAAACATTAGTCACGCTACATTTCTCAGCAGCTCAATAGATTTTTATTTTCACGAGGATATTCTCCCATAGAAAAGCACGACTAGCAAATCTTATGATCGCTCAATTCGCAAATTTAAAAATTTGACTCTTCTATTTTTTTATGCCGCGAATTCTTCATAAAAAATCGTAAGAACGTATTAGATTTTCTTCTATAAATTACTAGCGACCCGCCCTCGCTTCGCTTCGGAAATTGTAATTTATTATTGATTTCTCCACTATTTAATGCATGTTATTATACACATAAACCTTCCTCTTCAATAATTCTATCTATTAAAAAAACCGCATCAAAATCCGTTGCGTAGTTTTAAAGATTTAAGCATACATAGGGACAGACAGATATAGGGACAGAGAAAGTGACTTTGTTTTATTTATACTATGTAGAGATTACCTCGAGACCAAGAATCGTTTGATACGATCACGCCAGGTGTCTTAACTTCGAAATCTATGCTAACACAAATACGATCCTAATCAAAATTAAAAACCAAAGTCTACTATTCTCAACGAACCTAACTTCTGTCCGCGATTATTTAACATTTAAGTAGTTGTAAATTATGCCAATCTTTAGAAGGATCAGTTAAGGAGTTATCGAGTTTTGCTCTTGGAATATTTTCTTGAAGATTGTTGTTGTTTGTGGTTAAGAATTTTTGGTATTAATTATATTAGAGAGTTAAATATTGTTTTATTACTAACAAAAATATGACCACGTCTGACGTCAGATACCAAGATTCACGCGTCGATTTAAGCTTTAACATAAATCGTTTATTATAACTATTGGTCCCCAGTATTCAAAATTAGAGTCTATTTTACTGATATTATAAGTTTGAACATTATTTTTGTTCTATTGTCAAAGACTATTATACTTCTATAAATCACATATCACGCCAAGACTACACTGTAGACAAATACTAAAGTCAAACAGTATTTAATTTTAATCTATTCTCAATTTGACCACAGATAAGAAAAGTTTGACAATAAACAAATAGTATGCATGCGTGTGTGTGTCAAATACATTGTAGTGTGTGTAATGGTTTTTTCGACTGATTTAATGTATTTTGTACACATAATTTAAAAAAAATACTAACATTCTGCACTCCTTCTCTATATTTTCTACAAGTGTGAGAAATTTCATACTTCTCCGTCCACGCAATTTTCGTAAAAAGGGGTACAAAGTTCTTGCTTCACGTATTAATGTATAGATTAGAATCGCCTAGTGCCTAGCGTCGTTTTCTACTTTTTTGTTAATATTGTATACATCCAACACATTAAAAGTATTTATGAAAAACTGTGTGTTAACTTATTTATTCTCAGAGTTTTCCGCTAGTGTGAGAAGTAAATAACAGACCACACCTCTGTAGATAAACCTCTACAGTACAAGTACTCATGTATTTCGGTCAAATAGCGCGCCGAAATACGGATAAATCGGGAAAGGTTCATAATTACGGGCAACATGGACAGTAAAAGGCTTCGGGGAAGAAGCTTCGGTGTCGTTAATCAGACGTTAGTCAGACCAGGTGGCCGAGGTGCTCACAACGCTAATTTTCCTTTTGATTTTGCGAAATCAATCTTATTTTGAGTCCTTTAGGCTATATATTCCTCAAACAAAGTGTATACACAAAGATTACCTTCTGAAATGACAATAACAGACACGAATATGCGTACCATTCTATTGATTAAACAAGCAAGCATTCCTTGGGGATGGGGATGCGACTCACACCTTATTCCTACACAGTTTATACACTGTATAAATAGTTCCCAAAAATGATGATATTTAGGGCTGATAAAATACAACAAGAACATTAAAAATAATTACAGTCGCTAAATTATTGTTTCAGATGCGGCACGCAATGAAACATTTAGAAATAGCTAATGCGCGGCTTGACCGCCTAGAGAACACAGGGTGACGCATCCACAAGCTGTCTTTGATATTATCTTCTGTTTATGCGGCTGTATATAGTTTGCCTACAATTTTTAATTCGCCTTTGTTAGCTTCAGACGTATATATGTTAGTATGTAACGGAATTTGGAACATGATTTTGACCCCCTTCAAAACGTCGGATTAACTCAAAATTTGGTATATTTATTAAGGACCGATGATAATTCGTATTAGAAAAAAAATATTGAAAAAAAAGAAATTCAACTAAAAAATGAGAAATAAATAGTAGTTTAAAAAACTAACAAAATACGCTTTCATAGAAAATCCAACTAAAAAATAGAAAATAAATTTGAATTAAATTTAATTTAAAATTGAAATTCAATTTGATTTTGAAATAGAGTAAGGATAAATGATTTTATTGTAAAAAAAACGTGAGTTGCATGGTATCAGTAGTTATAAATATTTTATGAACAGATATGAGTAGAAGAGTTATTTTGATAATATCCTGAAAAGCACCCCACGCTTTTTTTACAATAAAATCATTTTTCCTTACACTATTTTTAATTCAAATTTATGTTTTATTTTTTAGTTGGATTTTCTATAAAAGCGTATTTTGTTAGTGTTTTTAACTATTATTTATTTTTTATCATAAATTAATAATATTTTTTATTTAATTTATAACGACTTTCCCACTTTTCAAAACGGAATACATAAATGCTTCATGTTATAAATGGGCTAGATGATACCTACCCTTGTGGGCTAAAATACGCCTTGCTACAAATATTTACGCAAAAGTATGATTTTTATTTATTTATTGCCTTAGTAGCGAGCATACGGCCCACTTGATGGTGAGTGGTTATCGTCGCTCTTGGACGTCAGCAATGCCAGGGGCAGAGCCAAGCCGCTGCCTACTATCGAATTGTTCATGCTTAAATTTTATTACACTGTGTTATTCATTCATCACAGGTGGCTTGGTATCGTGAGATGCGTCAAATCTGTCCCCTACTAACATATTATAATACACTAGACCGACTACTCTGTTAAGAGGAAATTTATCAAAAAGACAAATTTATTCATAGGAGACTTCCTTAGAGATGAGAATGAGATACCCGCCTGCGGCATTTGAGGCATAGTCGCTTGGCTTGACCCGAGTAAGCCGGACGTCTTAACCTTTAAGCCACGACGACTTCAATAAGCTATATGAAATGGATTTCAAAGAAGCATAGAAAAAATTCTAAGCTAAAGGTTGTAAGGTACGTAAAACCACAAAAAAATCTAGTCAAATTTTTTTTAGGGTATAACAAAGACACTAATGTAAAAAGTCTGGTCACGCGATGAGAACTAATCTAAAATCCAGTGAGCTAAAAAAAGTTACAGAGTAATACCGAAGAAGAGAAAAATATGCTAAGGAAAGTTCTAGACGTTTCCGTATTTTAATACCATATTACGACTAATGCTTTATTTAAATTAAAGTATTTCGCATTTTCCCCTTTGTACATATTAAAATGCAACCACAAATAAAGTGTTAGTTTGATTATTCAGATTAGATTAGATTAGATCAAACGGCTATTTTAATTTGTTTATTGGAACGAAGTTCCTTAGGGGACGATGCGGAGTGGTACCGTAACTGGGAAAAAACGTCCTTAACGTAAGATTTTTATTAGTAATGCACACAGTGTACGACTTAACTTTGTAGTAACGTACAAATTGGTAATGCACATAGTGTACGACTTAACTTTGTAATAACTTACGAAAAATAACATATTTTTATTATATATTTTTTATAAATCATTATGAATAAAATCAAGTTGATAACTTTGTAAAGTAGTTTTTTTTATATCAATAAAAAAATCATGATAAAAAGTGTATACCAGAATAATTATTTTCTTTATACCTCGAATAGAACTTAAAATTAATATTTTTATAATAAGGAACTTCGTTCCTATCCGGTGTCCCACACATCTTTTTTATATATAGCTGTGGGTAAAATGTCGTCGTACATACTACTACCACGAAGCAAGTAAGCAAACATATTTATGTTCTGAGAACGGAACGGAGATAAACTGAATTTATCTTCAATAAAGATATGAGTAAACTTGTGAAGTGTACGATGCTAACAAAGCCCGATCTCTCAGCGTCTTACACGTCGTTGATATTAAAATACAACAGCTATTTTGCTATGCATAAAATTCAAAATAAGATTGTGAGTAAAATGTACTTTGTTGTATCAGAAAATGCTCTGTTTATTTTTTTTTCCTCTGCTTTTTTTCAGTTTAGCAATTGGCTTACTACGCATTTAACATTTCACTGGCATTGCTGTCAGTGTGGAGTTTGTCTTAAACGTTCAAATTTTATGCATATAAAAATACTGTTATTTAGAAAAAAATATATATAACACCATTTATGTATATTTATATATTTATGAATATGTATTTATTTAAGTACGAGTATTTGTGTCTATAAATATTATGTATGTTATATATACGCATATGTTTAAGTAATATCACTATCACACTAGACCTACCAAGGTTCATCTCTGCACCCCCCTAAGGTAGACTGTCAGAGAATTCCTATGGCATTAAGTCCGCCTTTATACTGTCTAGTATATAAAGCTATAAATAGATACTAGATCTACTTCAATTGTATATGTTTCAAAGGTATTTTAAGTATCTTTTATATGTAAATTGCTTATTCATTATGTGTAAAGTAGCAACATTTTTTTTTTTTATATTTATTATTATATTATAATACATTGTGTATTAATTGTATGTATATTTACGGAGATATGTATGTATGTGTATATGTATGTGTACATATATGCATATGTATTTCACTGGATTGGTACACCGCGCGTAGTTCGTTTCCAAGTGATTTTTGTCCACCTGATGGTTGTCTGGAAGAGATCGCTCTTAGCGATAAGACCGCCAATTGTACTTTTTTGTGTTTAATGTATCGCACTGTTTATTTGTTTTTTGGTGTACAGTAAGGAATACTCTCTCTCTCTCTCTCTCTCTCTCTCTCTCTCTATCTCTCTAGATAAATAAATAAATAATTATATGTACGTTTAAACTTGAACAAACACCAAAGTAATAAAGTAAAATAATTCACATAGTTTCGCTCTTCGAGTTCCCGTCAAAAACTCTTTTCATATCTTACATAACTACGAATTATCGTCTGTCTGGAGATGATCGAATAGTTATGAATTAGACGCAAGACTTGTGCGTAGAGCGTGCCCTTTGATACCTGTATTGTGTATGAGTGGCACAAATATAGACAAGAGAATTCCACGTCTCAACAATATTCCCTGCGTCTCTCAATGACATAACGCGACAAGACGATCTTACGAATAATCCAGACACCAAGTTTTCTTGCCCTTATTATGAAAATAATACTAGTGCTTGTTGGATAGTCACTGCGTATTTTGTTCAGCCAGTGGCATTCTTATTTTTGGAACGAACTTCCTTATGAGACGATGTGGAGGAGTACCCTAACCGGGAAAAAACGTCCGTAACGTAAGATTTTTATTAGTAACTAGCGACCCGCCCTCGCTTTGCTTCGGAACATTAAAACATTAAAACACACATGAAACCAAAAAAATAAAATAAAAAAAATGAAAAAAAAAGTAGCCTATGTTCATCAGGGACAATGTCGGCTTCTAATGGAAAAATAATTTTTCAAATCGGTCCAGTAGTTTCGGAGCCTATTCGAAACAAACAAACAAACAAATCTTTCCTCTTTATAATATTAGTATAGATATAGATGCACACAGTGTACGACTTAACTTTTTAATAACGTACAAAAAAAAACATGTTTTTATTATACATTTTTTATGAATCATTGTGAATAAAATAAAGTTGATAACTTTGTAAAGTAGTTTATTTTATTTTTATCAATAAAAAACTCATAATAAAAAATGTACAACGGCTGCCCCACCCTTCAAACCGAAACGCATTACTGCTTCACGGCAGAAACAGGCAGGGTGGTGGTACCTACCCGCGCGGATTCATAACTACATTATATAAAGACAATTAGTTGGTTTAAGTCTTTTACGCGTACTGTAACACCTTTTACCAAACAATTTCCTTCTCAGTGAAACATAATAATACACCTTAAATGTGACGTCAAAAGACCGTTTTTGCGCTCTGATGGATTCGTTTAATAGATCACACATTGAATTGGAGAAACAGGAAAGATAAAATATTGATTGCTGCTATCATATATAATTTATTCGGGATGGCCCAGAGAGAGAGGAGATTTTTTCTTTCAAATTGATGCATAGTTTTTAACCGCATACTTATCTTTTCCCAAATTCACGCGCTTACTATTATACAATATGGGTACTATTTCGAACAAACTCTAGGATCAGTTCACGCATACTAAATATTAGATTTACTAATGCTCTTCGATTTTTTACTATTTACTATTTAGCATATTATATAATATTTATTATTCATGAACACGTAGGAACACGTAAAATAATATTATGTAGAAACTTATCGGAAAACATGCACCGAGCATTATATTTCATGTAAAATTCCGAAGTCGAAACACGCCAAAGGGGTAAGATGTTAAGTATAAAGAACTTTTAAAGAGAATGTTCTGAATGTGCCTCTAATACTCGACACGACATAGTTTAAAAAAATCGCATTTTAATCTTGCTGCAAGTCATTAATATTAAAATTCATTGAATAAGTTACTTGTACAGTTTTTCTTGATTACAAGTGACCAAAAATATTTACTATGCAGAAAAGTAGGTACTCTATATAATAATAATATTTTTTCATGTTTCTCTAGTCGTAAACTTAATTAAAATATCGACTAATAACACCTCAGTCGCCCTAACTAGAGCAACTATAAAATATTTGAAACGTATCGAAATTTGGCGATAATCAGCCAGTGGCTTGGCTCTACCCCTGGTATTGCTGAAGTCCATGGGCGACGGTAACCACTCACCATCAGGTGGGCTATATGCTTGTGTGTTTTAATTATGTTTACGATACTAAAGTCACTATGTATATTGCCATGTACGCCTTGTAAATATCAAATACAATTTTTACTGGTGGTAGAACCTCTTGTGAGTCTGCATGGGTAGGTACCACCACCCTGCTTATTTCTGCCGTGAAGCAGTAATGCGTTTCGGTTTGAAAGGTGGGGTAGCCGTAGTAACTATACTGAGTGAGACCTTAGAACTCATATCTCAAGGTGGGTGGCGGCATTTACGCTGTAGATGTCTATGGGCTCCGGTAACGAGTTAACACCAGGTGGGCTGGGAGCTCGTCCAACCATTTATGCAATAAAAAAAAATAAAAAAAAAAATACATTACCAGACCGCAAATATTTTATGCCAAATAATTATTGCGCCGATTCATTCAACATCGTTGCTCGGATTCATAGAAAACAAATGAAATTAATTCGTTAAAGAGCATATAAGCGAATCATTAAAGTGCAATCAATTAAGTTTCAAAATGAAATCGCAAAATTACTTGTCGAAACCGTAACTAAACTATCAAATGTAACATTGAATTATTCCGAAATAAATGTGCTCGTTTAAGCTTAGCATCAAAAGACGTTCTTTTAAAGAAAAATGTGAGCCGTCAGGGGACGCCTGGCAGATGTGAAACATCGACATTATTTTGTAAAAGTAATATGCACAAAAGAACAGATTGTGATAGGAACTAAATATGTCATAATGATAAAATAAAATATTACGAAAAAATAATTTGTTTTCAAGTAAAACACAGGTTATGTGTACTGTAGTAAACAACACTGTATACACTACGGAGTATACACTATAGGTATCCGAGCTCAGTGTAGCGAGAGAGATGGCTTAACGCCGGATCGAGTGGGAGAGAATCGCACAATCGATTGCGCATGGCGACGCGTCGCCACGCCAGAAATCGGTTTTACGTGCGGCTATAGATATTTCACATCAAAATTACCGGCAATGTTCGTCTTCGCAACATAGTCCCGCAACATCAAACTGAGAAAACAATTCATGACTTCGCGGCTGTAGTTCACCGGCCTAAGCGACCAAACCCTAACCTCCCATGAGACCAATACATGACGCTTCAAAAATTCCACAAAAACAAAGGTATAATAATTCTACGGTACGATAAAAATTACACCACTTTAGTTACGGACACGTTGGCTTACAATAATAATTTATAATAGTACAATATATTTTAATACATACTTCAGATACAAAAAAACAATACCTGACCATTAAACATAATAGAATCTTTTTCTTCTTCTTTTTCTCCACTTTATCCCACTAAGTCGGGTCGGCACAGTTAATTTTTCTCTTCCATTCTCTTCTATTAGCCTGCTCAACACTCACTCCTCTCTCTCTCTCTCTCATATCGTCATTAACACACTCCATCCATGTTTTCTTCGGTCGACCTCTTCCTCCTCTACCAATCAACCACCAATTATTAAGAGGTCCTGAGGAATAAATTGGAAATTAGGCTTGTAATTTTTGAGTTCTTCAGTTCAGCCATATCAACGAGTAAGCTGACGTCAGTCTTGATGATGTCAGACTTTTAAAAATAATGTAGGACAATGGCTTATTGAGGGTTGACGAACCCACCTACCTACATACACATACATAGTTATGGCTATTTTTTCTTTGTGCACCTTATCAATGGAATGGCTTAAGTGGGTCGTGAAACATTTATGTACAAAAGTATTGCAGCTGTCCACAGACGGATCACAATCAAGTATCTCAATCATCTCTATCATGGTAAAAAAAATACGAGCGCTTGGTAAATTAAAGCTGTGATAAATACCAAAATGTGCATATTCTCGCTGGTGTTAAAACTCCATTTAAGTATTTTTTAACAAAATTGAAGTGTGAGACTCTAGTGCGAATGCGAGCAATCAGTGATGCGAAATGGGCGACAAGGGGTGGGAATGAACAAGCCCTGTTTGAACGTGTGACATGTCGGCGTTAAGAGCACTTTTCACTCGGCTGGAGATCTAAGTGAATTCTAAGGTGGAATTACTGCTGAATCCGATATGTGATTTTAATAAGAATCAAATCACAAAGAACAAAACTAGAAAAAGCTTAGGCACCCACTCAGATAGAAAGACGGCGTTAAAACATGATTGCACTTGGACGAGGTATTTTATCAGTTCGTAATTAAAATCATGAACTAGCATTAGTATTAAATTTAATGAAAATTAAAAAAAAATTAAATTATAAAATTCATTAAATAAATATGAAAATGCTTAGAATTAAATAAAAATAACAATTTTGTTTTTCCTTTGATGTGTCCCCGGTTGGACGGATTCCTTTTGTTTGTTTTAAGTTTATTTTATACAAAAGTTTAGGACTTTTATTTATCGATTGAGGCATTACGAAGTCTGCCGGGTCAGCTAGTGGCTTAATAAAAACGCAGCATTTATCTGATGTCACCAAAATAGGTCTTGCGTGAGTCCTCATGAGCACACTTCACGCTACGTAATCGTCACTTTCAAAACTGAAAACATATTATCGCTTACCCAAACGTGAACACGTAATTCGAGCATGAATTAATCAAATTCAAGAGTATCCCAGCCTTCCCCCAGTCAGCTCTGAAAACTATCGTATGTTGATCTAATTTAACTAGTGGTCCCCCAGTAGTCGAAATTCGACTATAATTAATTGGAATTGTCAGTTTGTACACTATTATGATTGTATTTTATACTTCTATAATCACAAATTTCGCCAAGGCTACTCTATAAAAAAATATTAATAAAGACAAACAATATTTAATCTATTCTCAATTTGACAATAAATAGTATGCATGCGTGTTTGCGGCAAATACATGGTATGTAGTGTGTGTAATGTTTTCTTTATTGATTTAATGTACCTTTATGCATTATTTATCGTTGGTCCGATCAGATCCGCACCGCTTTGGACAGTACAGTGTACAGCGCGCTGCGTGACGCCGTGGACAGGGGAAAGTGGAAAAAGATCCTAAGATTGAAGCTCATGGGTGATGGTGGTCACGACCCTCAGACATGAGGAACACGACTCGAGGAGGAGGATGCATTATTTAAAAAAAAAATTAGCGTTGTGTACTTCTTCTCTATGTTCTCTATAAATTTGGAAAATTTCATACTCCTCCGTCCGCGCAATCTTCGTAAAAAGGTATACAAAGTAATTGCTTCACGTATTAATATATAGATATTAAAAAATATTCTGATTCCGGCACTGCTCCATACAAAGGTCTGCTCGACAGAACAGAGATTCATGGCACACCTACGCCGACCCAAGAGCCGTATTTATTTTTACGTAAGGCCACCACCCGTAAAATTACAGCAGGACAAAGAACTTCAAAGCCGCGCGCTGTACCACAGGCATATCTATCTTGGGCCGTGTTTACGACAACTTTTTATGAGACCTATGTTATTTCACTTTAATTACTTTTCTAGGTTTTTAATTATTTATTTTTTTGCGTTTGTACGTATGGCCTTTTTGTTTCGATGCGGTTAACGGGCTTCCACAGATGATATCTAAATGCAACCGCCTAACTACATATAAATAGGTATCCGAATCTGATTTGTGATTAACTGTAGGTACAATCGAATCAAAAAAATCATCGATGTTTGGTTATTAGTTAAAGCATCTCGAATATTCGCTGCGTATTACCACCACGGCAAATTAATTTCATTAGTCGAAAAATGTCCTTATTTGCTTTTAAATTGATTTTTATTAATTAGTGCTTCTCTTCAATGATTGTTTCATTTTATACAAAACCAAAATTCGTTTGTATTGTTGTTTAAAAAAATTGAGTATGACCAATATTCTTAAAATACTAAAGCTTTAGTGTTTCGCTCTTTACCTCTTTTTGGACAAAAGCCTCCCACATTTTCGTGTCACTAATATTATTATTATATTGCGTTTCATCCGTAAAAAAATACCTTCATACGCGCCAAGAAGTTTCACTTCGAAAATTTCAAACAAAACAGTAGTAACATTTTAGAAGATAATAGATTATTTAGTTAGAGATTTAATAATTAATTTTCTTATCAGAGTGGACCGGTTTTCGGCTTAGTTCATGCCGGTGCTTTACTGGCCTTGGTTAGGTATCGACTTTGATTAAGATTCAGTTCATAATGCTTAGATATGCTTCACTAGTTAAGTCCCTGTTTTGCGTATAAATTGAATGTCGATTTTTTATGAATTTATTTTTATTAATGCTCAGAATACTACCTCAGGTTATGGATTCATGCATATTACATTTAGTGTTTTGTTTTGTTACAATAACTTTTTTAAGCACAGGAAAAAAATCCGATTTTATACAACACGCTCTAATTTTACATATTGTTGATGTGTTACCAATTGTCATTACTTAAGGACCATGTAACAATAGCTCTCAAATGTCAAGCGGTACTTATTTAGAATCGAATCTTTGACCTCAAAGTAATGGGTGCTACAAATGATACCAAAACGCAACGAGCTTGGCAAAATCTGTCTTCTAATGTATTTGAATTATAAAGTAGACCCAATATCATAAGGCTTTCTTAGTTACCTTAGCACCAGCGAAGCAAGAAATCAGCTTTAGAATTATTATCTGTACTAATATTATAAAGCTGAAGAGTTTGTTTGTTTGAACGCGCTAATCTCAGGAACTACTGATCAGATTTGAAAAATTATTTCAGTGTTAGATAGTTCATTTATCGAGAAAGGCTATAGGCTATATAACATCACGGTAAGACCAATACAAGTGGAGCACCAATAAAGAATGTTTCAAAATAGGGGTTTAAATAGCTACTTTACATTCTATAATTCAAAAATATTTTCACGTTCTACATAAATTAAATGGGGGGTAAAATTTAGCGTTATGCCAAAGTACCTATTCCACGCGGACGGAGTCGCGGCCAAAGGTAGATGTATTATATTTATTTTACTAAACTAAAATTAAACTAAAATACTAAAAACAATTGGCGATTTAATTCTTCAATATTTACGAATAGAAACTAAAGCGAATACCAAACAAAAATGCAATGGAAACTCGTGACAATAAAGCAGAAATCAATAAAACAAAAACAATAGCTACCCGTAGCACGAGACCGGAAATACAGCCTTCGGATTTTAATTAAAATGTCGTTGTTAAGCATCGAGGCGACACCTGTGTTTCAGCGTGGAACCTTCATACAATAACTTTTTATTATTCTGAATGTTTAGAATCGGAAGCGAACCATTTTTTACACGCTTTATATTAGCTTCACTTGTATGTACGTTTGTATGTTTGTAACTGACTCCTTTAGACGCGATTTTGACCCACTTCAAACGGCCAGATTTCATTCAAACTTTGTAGATTTATCGAGGACCGATGACAAATCAATATTTAAAAAAAAATAAAAGAAAATTAAAAAAATAAAAATTAAAAATATTGAAATTCAACTAAAAAATTAAATATATATAATAGTTTTAAAAAAGCTTGGGGTGCATGGTGTTATTAGTTATAAATATTTTTCTGACAGATATGAGTAGAAGAATTATTAATGCAATAATATCTTAAAAAGCACCCCACGCTTTTTTTACAATAAAATATATGTTTTTTACACTTTTCTCAATTTAAATTTATTAAAATTTATTTTCTATTTTTTAGTTGAATTTTATATAAAGCGTGTTTTTTAGTTTTTTTAAACTATTATTTATTTATTTTATCAAACAGTCATTATTACGCTTACATATCTGATTGTTTCTGTTGTGTAGTATTTAGACATTTACAGAGTTGATTTTTATTCATTAAATTTGTTTTTAACAGTACTATACTATTGTCTTATACTATCGTCGAGAATCAAACACGAAACAGACCAATTACGCTAATGCAAATATCGATTTTTATCAGACTTGTAAATTCTATCTGTGTGTCTACCGTAAAGCAACCATATATTATGACTTTAATTTTGAATGGATGGACGTTAATGCTAGCGAAATTAAACCTCAACTTATCATGAGGACTTCTCTGAAAGAAGTCCTTCGATGTAAGACAAATCATAGCAATTACAGATCTAATTTTTATGTGGACAAATGCAGCGTTTCTCTATAGTAGAAATGAGTTTTATTCTAATAGCAAATATTATAATGCCAACCAAGTTCATTGCAAATTCATTTATAGTAATTCACATATGTATATATACATCATCATCATCATCATCATCATCATAATCGGTTGCTCTTAGCAGAGCAGTCGTGGTCATATGGAATTCTTGCTCATTAAAGCCTTGACAGATGTTTTCCACAGTTTGCGAACCGAGGCCCGGCGCACACACTCGTTAAGTGGGGTTTCAGTAAGGTCTTTCACATGATAAGTCCAACACATATATATATATACAAGTATATATACACTAAGGTGTAAAATACCGAAAACTTTAAAATCGATTCAAGAACCGCGTCACAAAGGCAGTCTTTTTCCCGACATAAAATCGAATATTCACATCGATACGGCATTAACAAAGCAACCTGAATGTCATAAAATTTTATGGGCCCTTTGATACACATTTACAGCGTGTAAACGTGAAGTAAATCGCGTCCGATATAACGAAACATAGCTTTTTATTTATTTCTTTTTTGCCTAGATGTGTGGACGAGCTCACAGCCCACCTCGTGCTAAGTGGTTACTGGAACCCATAGACATCTACAACGTAAATGCGCCACACACCTTGAGATATAAGTTCTAAGGTCTCAGTATAGTTACAACGGCTTCCCCACCCTTCAAACCGAAACGCTTTACTGCTTCACGGCAGAAATAGGCGGGGCGGTGGTACCTACCCGTGCGGACTCACAAGAGGTCCTACCACCAGTAAGCATTAGTAGTAGCTACATTGAAAAAGAAAACTGTCGTTCGTCTAACATTTATACAGGAAAGTGGGGACTGAAATTGAGCAATCAAGCTCACGGTCTGTGAGGTTCTAGCGCTGCGCCGCTTCTTTGATACGCGAGGTTAAAGCGTCATGAGGTTTTGCTAAAACATTGATTCTTCCTTAACTAGTTCACGGCATAAAAACGCAGGATTGCAAAACCGATCAAGGGAACCGAGTCATAATGTATTTTAAAACATACCTCATAAACAGATAACACTAAAAGTCTTGTGTGTATATCGTCCCCAAAGGATCGACTATGACTAGCAAGAGAGTTCACTTAATGTCAGGAAAAAAGTGCATTCCAATCGATGTAAAAGATGGGAGTCAACCATTATCTCATTTGAGCAGTTCGTAATTCTAAAATCGGCTTTCTCCATTGATAAACAAACAGGCCGATAGACAAATACTTAAGACAAAAATACTAACAACAATAACTTCCTCATAAACACCAATCTCTTATCTGTGTAATAAATTTGACAACTAGTCGTGAAGTATAGAAGTTTGACAACGACAAACTTTTAAATACTCCATAAAGAGTCCTCCTCATTTAATGCCGCTCTAATATTCAATAAGCACAAGTTTATCTAAAATAGAAAGGAATCTAAAAAATGTAGAAAAAAATAATGACTTCACTTAAGTATTAGAAATCTAATTTACGTTTAAAACTATATCTGATAAGAGAGAAAGATTTTTAAATTGCGCGCAGAATTATAGCGTCCAGAAAGTTTTATTAGAATCGTCATGTTGAGATAAATTCTAATGTCAAACGTACAACATCTCAATGTTTTATTAGTTATATTGAGCGTAGAACAAACAAGATGAAACTCAATAATCTAAAACGATAGCAATATATCTATAGTCTATCTAGTTCTACCTTTTAAAATATAATATAAAACAGGCACTTTACAGTAATACAGTTTCGGAATTCCCTTGATTTAATAACTTTGGTATCTTTGAGAATTATTTATAAATATCACAACACCAATATTGTGAATATTTGAATTATTTTAAAATATAACATTTCAATTAGCTTCGAAGATCATCGATAAAGGTTATAGTGGATCCCGAACTTTGTATCATGATTAACGACTTCCCACCAAGGTGTTATCCCCGAAAGAAAATCTAGGTCACAGGAAATTTCGCTTTAACCGCTTTGTGCTCCGTACACCTTAGATATACAGACCCATTTAGTACCTCTTGCGCAGATCATGCGCAGTACGATTACGCGCGACTTTCAACCCTACTTACCCTAAGCTTTATGAATGAATCCTAACCACAATACTACCAGCGTAAACATCATTAAATAATAATAATAACTAAACTGAAAAGAAGCGTAAACAAACTAATTTGTAACAAAACAAAAAAAAAAATTGAGAGAAAAGTTGTTTATTTATTAGTATTGGCTATTTCCTACCACTCGATTCGTAGGGCGCAGCGTCGAGGAAAAAACAAGACTATTTATCATGTGCGAGGGTGGTACGTGTAGGCACCTGTAGCGTGCGTTTTTTTTTTTGCTACAAACCGCGTGTGTTTGCCTTACGGAGGGGCACGCGCGCGGTTGCCACGACTGAGGCTTGGGGCATACTGAAGCCTCTTCACCTCCCTTCCCCGCGGATAGCTCGCCTCCCATCGACCGTCGCGCGGCGGCCCAACACAAAAAAGCCTTGTTATACGCGGGACAATTAATGCTATTGAACCTCTTCGAGTACCACCATGGCTCGACTTTTGAGAAGTTTTAAGATTTTTCTTCTCGCTTTCATTTTTGTTATAACCGAATATTAAATTATTCCTGAAATTGCCTTACCTTGTGTTGTTACCTTAAAGATGTGGTTAAAGTTTTTTTTTAAATATAAAAGACCTCTAGTCGAACTAAAATGTAAATTCATAGTGATTTCTTGTTATTGTATGTAATCATTTACTTTAAATCACTTAAGGTATTCTTAGAATTAAATTTGGAAAATAAATTCAAACTAAATAAAATATATTGCAAAAGTTTCAATAAACTTATATAAGTTTTACTTTCATTTAAGACTTCAGAGAATTTTCATTTTGAAAAATCATCCAATTTAATTTTTTTGCATCTTCTTTATCTATATTGTATTCGCCACGCTTTTCTTTTATCAGGATTCGTTGCAATTAATGTTACTGTACCATTCGTGTTTAATTACTTGTGAATATGACTATTTTCGTTCTAGTTTCGTCGACTAAAAATAAAGATTCGCTCCGACTACATTAATAAGCATAAAACAATGTCGGTTTCTCTGTCCCTATGTATGCTTAAATCTTTAAAACTACGCAACGGATTTTGATGCGGTTTTTTTAAATAGATAGAATGATTAAAGATGAAAGTTTATGTGTATAATAACATCCATTAAATCGTGGAGAAATCAATAATAAATTACAGTTTCCGAAGCGAAGCGAGGGCGGGTCGCTAGTTAATAATATCACACGCACAATCCGTCACAATCTTTTTCGGCAAGGTTCTCACTTTTTTTTCCATTACATGAAAACACGTTCCAGTAATGTGCATTTCCTCATTAAAAATTATCTAAAGAGCTTTTTAATAAAACAGAACGTAAATTTCGTTTCGGAGAAAACATTTAGTTAAGACCATCTTAATCACCATAACATTTTTTTCAGAAAATTAAAATAAACACATCGTGTTTTAATTTATCGCAAGATTCACTTCCTTTTAACTATGGTTATAATAATTATTTTATATTTTTTTTACTTTCTGTATCGATCATTCGTTGTGTATTCATTTTTGTGTTAATTTTTTAAATCAATGTTTAAAGGAGTCATTTTCAAATTTAACGGGTAATAAAAAAAGGAAAAAAGGAATTTGCTTCTTTCTATCTATTTATCTTTCAGCCCACAGACGTCCACTCACTGCTGGATATTAGACCACTCCCAAGCCTCGCCACAATTAAAATTTCTTCAGATAAATCTTATAACAATATAATAATATTGTGTTTAGTTAGCATATCCTTCTTTTTTTTTCTTTTTTATTATTATTTCAAAATTGAATCAACGTGATCACAGTTTATCTAATGTAAGGCGAAGAGGTCGAAGTTACCATTGGATTATAGATATAATGACTATCCTCCTTCGTGCAATAAATCAAAGCCGCAAAATTATAATTTGCGTAATTACTGGCGGTAGGACCTCTTGTGAGTCCGCACGGGTAGGTACCACCGCCCCGCCTATTTCTGCCGTGAAGCAGTAATGCGTTTCGGTTTGAAGGGTGGGGCAGCCGTTGTGACTATACCGAGACCTTAGAACTATATCTCAAGGTGTGTGCCGCGTTTACGTTGTCGATGTTTATGGGCTCCAGTAACCACTTAACACCAGGTGGGCTGTGAGCTCGTCCACACACCTAAGCAATAAAAAAAAAAAAAACTGGAAAATATGACTGTCTGTGGCAAAAATAGGCAGCACTCTTGGATCCTATCCGTGGCGTGGCTCGCAATCACCAGTAAATGCCGGTTGGCGATCGTAGTACGCTACTAGTAGGTACACCGACACATTGATAGGTATACCGCATGAAATTAATTTCCAAATGATTCTTGTCCACCGGATGGTTGTCTGGAAGAGATCGCTTTTAGCGATAAGACCCAATTGTACTTTTTTTGTATTTAATGTTTCGCATTGTTTATTCATTTTGTGTACAATAAAGAATACTCTCTCCCTCTCTCCCTCTCTCCCTCTCTCCCTCTCTCCCTCTCTCCCTCTCCCCCTCTCCCTATTATAGAGAAAATGTCTTACAACACTCACGGGATGAGATATGATCAGGTGGAACCTCTGGATCTACTGTTCTGTGATAATTCCATCGTCTCTGGTTACCATTGCACTGCCCGCTATCGGTGCAGAGTTCATCCATAGTTTTTTTTTGTCAGTTCCTACTTAGCTTCATAAATAACTTTCCTCCACTTTGTTTAGCGCTTTAACATGTAATATTATGTTCATCTGTCCGCTTAGGGCAATCTTAAACATAACATTTTGTATGATTGTTTCTAAATGTGGGAACACACCAATAAGTATGGCAACACAGTTAGTTGCAGTTACACCGAAAATGCAGTCTTACGTGCACGTATTGTACATCAAGAAATAAAAATCCTTCGCTCTGAATGTAGTGTTTATTGAAGCTAGCACGAAAATACAGTTCACGCTCTATACACTGTCAACAAATCTAAATTAAAAAAAATACTATTCTAGACCACATAAACTTAGACCTACCCCAAAACACAGCAAAGAATTTAAATAAAGGCAAAACATTCTTCGTAAAATAACTATTTACATAAAAAGTAAAATTTATTCACGAGGCTACTACCGTGCAACTTATTTATGAAATTGTCTAGCTGAGATCATTGACCCATCGGAGTTAAAGTTCAGAGCGTCAAAAGTTTATTTGGCTATGTACAAAATAACTGGTCGCTCAGACATTGTACCCAACATGTTGAATTCACGTTGTAAGCTAGTGACGGAACAGTTTTATTAGAAGAAGACAATTTTGTGAAGTTATCAGTGTGTTAATTACTTCCGGAGTAGAGTTCATCCGTACTACCTGGAGCCACTGCGGTCATCCACAGTGCGTTTCCAGAGGTCTTTTTTGCCACGTACCATCCGGCTATGGAATGAGCTCCCCTCCACGGTGTTTCCCGAGCGCTATGACATGTCCTTCTTCAAACGAGGCTTGTGGAGAGTATTAAACGCTAGGCAGCGGCTTGGCTCTGCCCCTGACATTGCTGACGTCCATGAGCGACGGTCACCACTCACCATCAGGTGGGCCGTATGCTCGTCTGCCTATACGGCAATAAAAAAAAATAAAAAAATCCTACGATTTCCTGACGCGAATTATTCAGACGGTCTCATATGAAGCGTGCAATAGCAGTCAATCATCGACAATTTGGCTATATATTTTAAGGTGAGTTCAACTCCACTTGATTAAATAAGTCGAGAACTACCTAGATACAGCTACAACAAGAAAAATATATAAAAAACTAAGAAATGTTTTCTTGGATAAAAAAAAAAACAATTGTCAATTTATTTTTTTCTCAACTACATGGTGCTAAAGGTACTAGATTGTCTATATCTATATATATATAAAAATGAACTGCTGTTCGTTAGTCTCGCTAAAACTCGAGAACGGCTTGATCGATTTGGCTAATTTTGGTCTTGAATTATTTGTGAAAGTCCAGTGCAGGCTTAGAAGGTAGATAGATAAATATGAAAATGCTCGGAATTAAATAAAAATAACAATTTTGTTTTTCCTTTGACGTAACCCCCGTCGGACGGATTCCTTTTGTTTGTTTTAAGTTAATTTTATACAAAAGTTTAGGTCTTTTATTTATCGATTGAGGCACTACGAAGTCTGGCGGGTCAGCTAGTCTTAAAAAAAACGAAATTCTCTACCTAATATTTCATACTAAAATTTCGGAACGCTCCGTAGCTACTTCTACGAATTACGTAGGCCTTTTAATAATACTTGCTACGTGTTAATTAACTACCTATAAAAACAAAAAGGTTTGAAACTGAAATTCCTCAGAGTTCAATACAGTAATTTTAGGTTCGAAATACAAAAACAAAAGCTATTTAAAACAAAGGTCAAGCATAAGACAAACAAATCATTCTGGTACAATGTACAGCTAAGCTTTTGACAATTTTCGATAAGCTCTAAATGTTGTTACAGTTTTAATAATAAACGATGAAAAATTATACCTTTTAAAAGTATATAAAGTATAGTTTAAAAGTAAAGCTACTTCGTTGTGAATTCTCATCAATGCTCAAGTTATACGTACGATGTTACCTGCATCAATAATGCGCGTAATCTAACCAAGTTTGTACATTGTCGATCCAGTGAATGTATATCACTAAATACTTTCATGTAGAGAGAGAGAGAGAGAGAGAGAGAGAGAGAGAGAGAGAGAGAGAGAACGGGACGCAGACACATATTATAGGAAGCTATTCTTTCCATAATGTACCTATTGCGTCAGAAATACGAATGGTTAATCTTCTCCTTATGCCCTGTGAACACTTCATTACAGTAGCAATAATAATGTTAATAGTCCGCGATCGCAAAATCATATAGTAACTGAATCGTTGGCAGTAATAAAAGACAATTTAAAAAACGCCAAATTAAATCCTAAAAGTAGTTTTAATTGTGTCTATAACTTATGACTTGCTAAAACAGTACCGAAGTATTGTAATGATTATGGAGTGATTGTTTTGGAAGACAATACTATACTTTATTTACACAGCTATTGATTAATTGGAACGCATTTAGACCATATACATATAATTTTGAATACTTTTTTTTTATTGCTTAGATAGGTGAACGAGCTCACAGCCCACCTGGTGTTAAGTGGTTACTGGAGCCCATAGACATCCACAACGTAAATGCGCCACTTACCTGAGATATAAGTTCTAAGGTCTCAAGTATAGTTACAACGGCTGCCCCACCCTTCAAACCGAAACGAATTACGGCTTCACGGCAGAAATAGGCACGGCAGAAAATCTGGGAATTATATTACAACGTTATAAGTATAAAAGACAGGTAGAGAATTCGAATTCAATTTAAAACAGCAAATCGGAACAGGTGCCAGCCTCCTGATTGATCGGGCGCGGCTCACGGCCGACGAATAATGAGTTTCTGATCTTTAATTTCATCCATCATAAATATATATTTAGGTTTGTTATTTTTTTTTATATTTTTGACTTTTTTTCTAGTCTTTACTCGAGTTATCAAGAATCTTGACTACATTAGTAACGAGCTGCCAGTCGTGACGAATTCTCCTCCCTCCAATCTAGAACTCACCACAGCTTAATATTGCACGCTAAGACACACAGACACAATCAATGACTATACATAATTTTGTAAGTGTCTTAATACATTAAAGACAATCAAGAAATTCCGTAACGATAATAAAACCTAACACCCCCACTCCCAAGTCCGCCCATCTCTCACTGGCGCAGTCTAGTTTATGAGTGTGAAGGGGACAGTTAATGTTTTGGTTTTGTTCATATTTATAAATATAGCGTGGTCTTATTTTATTATTTTTTTAATATTAAATTGTTATTGTCGAATTATAATTGCATAAGTTGATAAAAAATGCTTTGCAATAGCTTTAGCGTGGCAGTCCCCGAGTCCCATTAGTTTTTGTTCTAAGGGACTCGTAACCCCTGTGTTTCCTCGATGGTGTAACAATACGTAAAAGTGGATAAGCAAAATAATGGAAATACTAGTTTTACCCGTGACCACGCTCTTCTTAATGTTTTTTTCAATTAATTTAGTCACAGACGAAGCATTACTTTAAGTTGTTGCTCTGTATTATGCTGTATAGTTTTATCATTTGGCACTTATTCATACAAATTCTGAGCATTTCACATTGGTAAAAATAATATAACATGTAGCTAGACATTAAAGTAGGTTTTCTAAGTGTACCTTTGCTACTACAATGTTTGGGCTTTCTTATGGTGGCAGTTTTTAGGTGTTTCGGATTTTTCCCGCGTTACCACCGATCTCTTTTCCTTTTCTGTATTTAAGGCATCATGCTGCAATTTATTCACGTCCGTACACTGAGTTGTTATGCTGGACGAACGTCTAAAAGCTATTTTTCTAGCCCTCGGGAATAGCCTTTTTCACAACGTGTTTGTAAAACTTCATGATGACCCGCTAAATACTTGAGACATGAAAGCGTAAACAACAAAACAAATTACTTCCGTATTTATATTATTGGCTGAATTAACATTATGATTTTAAATTTTTTTTTTTTTTTACTTATTTTGCTATGTGACTATACTGAGACCTTAGTACTTATATCTCAAGGTGTGTGGCGCATTTACGTTGTAGATGTCTATGGGCTCCAGTAACCACTTAACATCAGGTGGGCTGTGAGCTCGTCCACACATCTAAGCAATAAAAAAAATAATTACTGGTACTATTTTTGTACGTCTCAAATAGTTTTTATCATTCGTTTTTACTTTGCTAATTTTAATAAAAAATACATTTCAACGATATATTGTTTCAATTCCACTGAATCATATCACAATGATAGTAATAAAACATTATGATTAGCCTACGCTGATAGATGAGGCTGATGTTTAAGTTCAATGAGATTAATAACATTACATTGTTATGTTTTTATCATTAATTATTAAATTCATTTATTTCAGATAATATTAATCTATGTTGATGCATCAGTCGATAAGTGGACATCGAATAATGGCCAAAAAATATATAATCACACTTGGACATATGGCGTGTTTCGGAACGCTTGTATAGGGACTGTTAACGTGTTAATGTTAGTAACAGTGATTTTTTTTAAATGTTAGTGAGGATGTAGTAACAAAAGAAAATAACATCATACATACATTGCAATTGCAATAGTTGACCATTACGAGCAAATTTTGTGGACCTCAATGATTGAGAAAAGGTCCATCTAACCTCGAAAATATCATAGTCAAGACGCTGTTGGACGCATCGCTTTCTTATTATGGCATAGAAATGGTCGGTGCGTGCCTTCGCAAACATTCCTGATGCGCTATGGAATGGCAGCCCTATTTGTATCCTAAATGCATCGTTATACTGTACATTATGTTTTTATGTTACATTCACTAGTTTATAGTCTATATACTATATATATAAAAATGAATTACTGTTCGTTAGTCTCGCTAAAACTCGAGAACGCCTGGACCGATTTGGCTAATTTTGGTCTTGAATTATTTGTGGAAGTCCAGGGAAGGTTTAAAAGGAAGATATATATATATATATGAAAACGCTCGGAATAAAATTAAAATAACAATTTTGTTTTTCCTTTGATGTGTCCCCCGTCGGACGGATTCCTTTTGTTTGTTTTAAGTTTTACACAAAAGTGTAGGTCTTTTATTTATCGATTGAGGCACTACGAAGTCTGCCGGGTCAGCTAGTATAGTTATAAAAAATATTAGCTCACCCATTTCTTCAACCACTGGCTCTATCAGATTGACATTTCCTTCTCAAAAATGAAATTTGTCCATTAGCTACATTCTTTTTACAACCTTAATTTCATTCTAATAATCTAATGTTTGAGCTAGATATCAAACCGAACAAATTACTTTCGTAACAAAGATGTCAAACTTCGAATTCCCTTGCTACGTCGCACGCCGGCGCCCCGTCTCACCTATATACATATGTACGTAGGTAGGAATTTGCGCTAAAATATCAGAGCATTCTCATTTAAAACTGATTTATTGGAAAACTTTGCTCGCAAACGCCGAATCGACTTTAATTATAATTCCTGTTTTAGTACGTACGTTTAGTTAATTTATATATTAGTTTCTGTATCAACGGAGTAATATGAAATATGTCAACGAGGATGATATTGACGCAAAGTAATCTTTGTTCCTAGTCGTACTCTCTTGACAGAGTGGTCGTGGTCATGCATCAGTCGGATCCTGCGATACCGATGCTCTCGCGATGCGACGCCATGGGGCACGGTGTTTCGAAGAGTGAGAGCAATAATTTATGTTGAAGTGAGTCACAGATTTTATGAGGTCAGTCCATCGTGTTGGAGATCGTCCGCGAGATCTTTTGCCCTTGACTTTGCCTTGCACCACCAACCGCTTAATGGAGTCTTCATTACGAGTGATTTGCCCGGACTTGAGGCATGAGGCCCAAACTTGAGACCCAAACTTGAGGATTCGTATGTGAACTGTTGACGATAGTCTCTCCTTGATGTTGAGCTCTTTCTGGATCGAAACGTTAGTACGGTGCGCGGTCCACGGAATTCTGAGGATACGTCTGCAACACCAAGCAAAGCAATAAAAAAAAAAAATTTATAAAGTGCTAGCTTCCACCATATTACTTTTAAATGTCTGTTGCGAAGCAGTAATATGTTATGGTTTGAAAGGTCTGCTTTCGTATAATACAATTGAGACATTCCCACTCTATGTCTATATGCTTCAGTAATTACTAACTACCAGTCAGTCCTAAAACAAAAAACAGGATAAGATAAATTTATTCTTCGAGCATGTTATTCTTTGATAGCTGAACTTTATTAAAACATTCAAGAACAAGGAGTTATTGACATTACTCAGATAATGTAAATATCTATATGTTACTTCCTATGCAGTACTACTAATACTAACGAACCATCAATAACGACTAGCAAAAAATAAAATACTAAACGAATTTTCTACGTGATTTTAAGTTTTTTTTTTTGCCCTTGTAGACAGACGAGCATACGGCCCACCTGATGGTGAGTGGTTACCCATGGACTTCGGCAATCCCAGGGGCAGAGCCAAGCCGCTGCCTACCGTTAAGTACTCTCCACAAGCCTCGTTTGAAGAAGGATATGTCATAGCGCTCGGGAAACACCGTGGAGGGGAGCTTATTCCAAAGCCGGATGGTACGTGGCTAAAAAGATCTCTGGAAACGCACTGTGGATGAATGTAGTGGCTCCAGGTAGTACGGATGAACTCTACTCCGGTGACGGGCGGTGCGATGGTAAATAACTGGGAACAAATGACACATGGTCATTGGACCCCAAAATAGGATTACTTGTATTATAGGTGCCAGAGACGGATATGCATACTTATATACGTTGAAATTCATACATATATACATAATAAAGACCCAAACACAGAGCAAACAAAGTTGTTCAACACACGAATGTTTGCTCGATGTGGGAACCGAATCCACGACTCTCGGCGTAACAATTAGGAGAGCTAACAACTGCACCACCGAGCTAATCAAGATATTAAAAATAAATTCGATTTTTTTTTATTGCTTAGATTGGTGGACGAACTCACAGCCCACCTGGTGTTAAGTGGTTACTGAAGCCCATAGACATCTATAAGGTAAATGCGCCACCCACCTTGAGATATAAGTTCTAAGGTCTCAATTATAGTTACAACGGCTGCCCCACCCTTCAAACCGAAACGCATTACTGCTTCACGGCAGAAATAGGCAGGGTGGTGGTACCTACCCGCACGGACTCACAAGGGACCTACCACCAGTTTGAATTGTTATAGAAAGCTCTATCGTTATCGTCTGATAATGAAAATCCATTTCGATATTAGAATTTTGATACCTTATTTGAGAAACATGAGTAGCAAAGGCCTACCCGAATTAACATATACGAATAATCCTCGAAATCACTGTTACAAACAATGTAAAGACTATCTTGAGCTCAAGACCAATATAAATTCTAGAATGTTCTTAGAGACTGCAAAACGCTTCATTCTCTTCGGGGGAATTCAATAGGTTAATCCCGAGCATTTATCGCTCTAACGGGTGCAATGAAAGTCAATTAAACTTGCTGTGTAGAGGTACTATTTATTTCTTTAGAGATTTATGGACGGTCGCTTAGTATGTTCGGTGTAATGAAGTTTCGATGTTCTGACGAAATATACCGTTAAGTTCTGATGCATTACGGTTTTCAGAATGCGCATCGACTTTGGGACATATTTCTGATTCTATTGTTAGTTTATTCACATGTTTTCCTTTTGATAACAATACCTAAAATACACACTACGAAAATATATAGAAGAAAGATAAAAGATATGGCAGCAATGGAATTGACGGATGATTGTAAGATATTCACAAATTTTATTATCTTCACGTTTTGCTTTAGCTCAATGCGAACTTGAGTCAATCAGGGTTATTGTTGTTTCAATCTCACTTAGAACAATGTAATTTGAGTTTGGAACAACATTTTCTGAATTGTTTGCCATATTTTATCGTGTTTTAGCATTTTATACAGATTTAACAATGATGATTCTCAACATCTCTGAAAATCTCATATTATTATATAGTATGTATGTAGTCTTAACGTTATAATCGGTGATTTTGTATCGAGAGACGGGGCTTTGACCGAATCCAATATTATCCAAATACATATCTAAGATATATTCATAAATGATTTATATATTGAGCATTATTCCAAAATTTTTTGGAAGTGCATAGCTAATCAAGTCCGCAAAATTATAATTTACGTAATTACTGGTGGTAGGACTTGTAAGACCACATGGGTAGGTACCACCATCCCGCCTATTTCTGCCGTGAAGCAGTAATGCGTTCCGGTTTGAAGGGTGGGGTAGCCGCTGTAACTATACTGAGACCTTAGAATGCATATCTCAAGGAGGGTGGCGGCATTTACGATGTAGATATCTATGAGCTTCAGTAACCACCAGGTGAGCTCGTCCATCTAAGTAATAAAACAAAAATAAAAAAAATTGTAAATAATGATCGTGCATCCTGTCCTTGTGATCACAAAGGTTATTAAACATCGACTTTTAAATTCCCTTCACGAAAAGTACATATATACATTTATCCTTTTTCTCAGTAGATACATACAAAATTCATCATATATTTGTGTGTGGTGTCAAAGTTTACACACTCATCCACAAAAATAGTACATATTATGTGTATATATATTATATATTATATGATATATGTATAAAATACGAGCTATATTTTTCTCAATGTTTTAGTTACATATACTGGAATATCTATATTTGTACTAATATAGTAAATGTGAAAGTTTGCATGTTTGTTACTCAATCACGCGAAAACTGCTGAACTGATTTGGATAAAATTTTAACCGTAACCGAATTTAAAACCTGGCTTAACGTGTAGGACATATTTTATCATGGTAAATGACATGACCCGCGCGACGCTGGCTACAATAATTAATACGACAGTGTGCTCGCTGGCTCGTGACTTACAAATCGAGTGGAGTTTATGGACCGAAGAGTAAGATACCGGGACCGAAGCACAGTTCATCCATGCTATCTGGAACCACTGCGTTCGTTCACAGTTGGTTTCCAGAGGTCTTTTGTCTACGTACCAACCTGCTCTGGAATGAACTCCCCTCCACGCTATTTCCCGAGCACTATGACATGTCCCTCTTACAATAAAGTTTGCGGAAAGTTTGCGGAGAGTCCTCGGAGAGACAGATCGGAGGCAGCAGATTGGCGGTGCTTCTAGTATTGCAGACATCCATAATCAATGCTGACTACTACGTCTACCAACAAATGCAATAAAAAAAGATAGGTAACTTTTAGGCTATTGCATAGCCTTTATCGCGGGCTTTGAGCCCGGCGACCGAATCAAGAAATTCCGTAACGAAAATAAAACCTAACACCCACCACTCCGCCTACCATGTAGCTCGCGTTCATCACATTCACACGTTGCGATTGCGTAGTGTTTGTGAATAAGCGCGCGGCGTGGCGTCGCACTGCATGCGCATCATGAAAAGTCTGCCATTTCTCTTCCGCGCGGTCTAGCTTATGAGTGTGGGTCACGATGAAGGGGACAGTTAATGTTTTGATTTCGTTAATGTTTATAAATATAGCGTGGTCTGATTTTATTATTGCTTTAATATGAAATTATTATTGTCTAATTATAATTGCATGAGTTGATAAAAAATGCTATGTAAATAGCTTTACCGCGGCAGTCCCCGAGTGCCACACGTATTTTTTTATCCCTGGAAATTACAACATATTTCATAATCTCATTCGAAACCGTGGAGCACGCCTAGTCTATAATAGTGCTACTGAAGTCAACCGGAAAACGAACTCAGACCTAGAGCTACTTTAGTTAATACCGGTAAGGCTTTGAGCTCGTTTGGTGACCAGAGTAATTACAAAGCAGAATATTGGATAGAATCAATTCGAGTTTCTTAATACCTTAAAAAAAAAAGCATTGCAAAATCAAAGAGAATATAAGTGAATTTTTAATTTATCAACGGTATATAAAAAATTATTATCAATATAAATTATCTTCATACATAAATAACATATTATTATTGTACTCTCAGAACTATAAATGTGGGCGTGCCTTTATTCTACCGTTGCGGATATTATGTGCAATCAAATTAATAGCTTGAGGATTCCATTTGGGTCGGCGAATTCCTATTATGCTTCAGGCATGAATGTAGACTAAATGTCTTCATTATTGAAGCCGTTTCAGTGCTTGCATTGGAAGTGGAAATAAAGTACGTTATAAGAAGAGTTTCTTTACGTAGGTAATTTGATAATTTGTATTTTGTCAAGAGATACATTTAAATATCAGAAAATGGAAATGTATCCACTGTTTAATTTTGCGAGGTTGCTTTTGTTTTGCTCAATAGTGTTTTTGTGTTTTCGTAATAAATATTGTATTATTTTTCGCATGCAAAGATACAAAGATAAAATATGTTCACGTATGTAAGTTTAGGATTTTTTTCACTTCAAAGATCAAATCAAAATTATCTTCCGCTTAAAATCAGGCTTGGAAACGTGAAATTAAATAGCTCACTATAAATTAATATTCTTACAACATTGTAATAATAATAACGATTGGTGCTGAATTCGGTGTTAATGTAATTTATCAATTCCATTGACCTTTATCGCTGAAAGCTAAGCTAGTTGTACAATATGGTTAACGGGTTTGTTCTAAATCGATTGTGCTCGTACGTACAAAAGCCTGACTGCTTATTAAGTGTGGTCTTTTTTTGTATTGCCCTTGTAGGCAGACGAGCATACGGTCCACCTGATGGTGAGTGGTTACCGTCGTCCATGGACTTCGCAAATGCCAGGGGCAGAGCCATGCCGCTGCTGCCTGCCATCTGACATTGGCAAACCAGAAAAGGAATTAATCGGACGGAAATGTAGAATTAACTGATAACTCCAACTGACCGGAACTTCGTGGTTTTTGAAACGAAGTTCCTTATAGGACGATGCGGAGAGGTATCCTAACCGGGTAAAAACGTCCACAACGTAAGATTTTATGTTTGTTACCTCATAACTTTTGACTAGGTGAATCGATTTTCATGATTATTTTTTTATTAGAAAACTGACGCTTTCCGTGTGGTCTCATTTAAATTTAGTCCAGTTCTGATAATAGTATCTGTGAGAAAACCATATAAACCTTAAATTTGCATTAAGTACGTGCACGACAAATAGATAAGTAACTCAATAACTCAATATCACGCCAACCGATTTCGAGGATTATTGTTTTTAGTGTATATTAATTTGTTTTGGAATATATATATTTTTCTTAATCAATAAAAAAATCATAATAAAAAATGTATACCCGAATAATTATTTTCTTTAGACCTCGAATAGAACTTAAAATTTATATTTTTATAATAAGGAACTTCGTTCCTATCCGGTGTTCCACGACACCACACAACTTTTTTTTTCAAGCTCTAAGTGTCGTTCTATTCATACATGATGTCAAAAACTTAATTATAATAAGCGACTGTTCCACCTTCAATCTGAAACGCGTGTCAAGCCGTAAGACCGAAAAACTGGTGTATGTGACCGGTCCGCTACACAGAAACGAAACATCCCACAATGTTTTTTATTTGTTGCAATGATAGCAAAGAGAAACATTATAAACACTGAAACAGGATCGAATGTTATCTCAACAAAGAATATTTATGAGTCCTTAATCGTCGAACTATTCAAAATCAATTGGCCGGGTCGGACCCCACTGAATCCTTTGCGAAACTGTCTCCGTAGCATTTAGGTTATGGGACTTTGGAAAAAAAACTCGAAAAGAAGTTTCGTTAAGTTTCCGCCTTCGGGTTTAAGGATAGTTTTACGAGCTATTTGTATTTTATTGACAGATTCCATAATGCAATTGATAGTTGTCTAATGTTAATATAAACTTATATTTGATGGTTAAGTAACTACTATGAAAAAGACATGCATTCTCTGGAGGCCATTTGGAAAATCAAGCCACGCAATCTCCGATAATGTATACCTTATTATTATAAAAAAATATACTTTTATTATTAAAGCATTTTACAGTTTGCTTAACAGTTTTGGTTACGGTAGATTGATTTGTAATTTTAGAACTAGGGTATCTTGAAATCAAAATGTGTACTGTTGTGTCGAGTTATGCTACTATACCTTGTTCTTAGAGTAGATGTATGGAAACAGTAGTGCAAATGGTAGTGGCAGTGCAAGGTAGAGGGGGAAAAGGTCGACCGAAGAAGACATGGATGGAGTGTGTGAATGACGATATGAGAGAGAGAGGAGTGAGTGTTGAGATGACGGCTGATAGAAGAGAATGGAAGAGAAAAATTAGCTGTGCTGACCCCACCTAGTGGGATAAGGTGGGGGAAAAGAAGAAGGTCTTGTTCTTTGAGTAATTCTTAGACAAATATAGGTGAAAAGAAAAGTATTTACAAGCGTAAAACGAACTACTTTTACGGTTTTATCTCGTGTTTATTATAAAGAATTCGTGATGTTTCCGATAGCGAAACCGAGACTATTTCAAGCGTAAAGGTAATTTATTTATTGTTTATAATACATACCTACGACTCATAAAAACGGCAAGAGATAATACAAATGCTACGAACAAGAGTTTTATGGCTACTACGATGATAAATTGATTCACAATCAAAACTACAACACCTTAATATAGACAATTAATCTATTTGTATGCCAATGATAGTTAGGAGATGTTGAAAATATTCGCAACGCTAAATTCTATACGCTAAAGCCAGCGTACTTTGAATAAAAGAGGGATTTAGGATTTCGTATGCAGACTCACAATTTGAGAATGAAAGGTTCTGCGGTTACTCTTCAGCATAAATAATGTGGTTCGAATTTTATTTTGAACCAACGTGGATTATGTTTGAAGCACAATATGTTTTTGCGAATCAAACTTGCTTGAAAATAGTTTTATTATTTTTATCGTCCTTATTAAGTTACTTAAGTAAATATTAATCTGAATTTATTTGTTATTGAAAAATATATTCATAAGCTTTTGTTATGTTTTCCAGGTGCAGCTTTAGAGAATATTTATTCGAACATTTAAAATAGTTTGGTGGCATGATAATTAAAATAAAATATATTATTTAAAATATTTCAAAATGTACTTGAAATAATGCTGTCATAATGCTTAAAGTTAAGGTCTAGACTCGCCACCATTTGCCTGCGAAGGATTCTTGAATACTTTGGCCACATCGCAAGGAAAGACAGTGACAACTTGGAGAAATTGGTGGTCACTGGAAAGGTCGAGGGCAAGCGACCAAGAGGCAGGAACCCGACCCGTTGGACGGACCAGATTCGTGCAGCCCTGGATACCACAGTGCACGATGCTCTGCACTCAGCTGCAGATAGGAACAGATGGCGGTGGATTATAAAAAACAAACTGTTTCAAGGCCATGACCACGACCTCAGTAATGAGGAAACCGACAAAAGGAGGAATGCTTAAATTATCATTTTCAAAAAGGCTGTATTTAATATTGAACACTGTTGTCTGTTTCAATTTAGATTAAGGGTTCAAGAGAAATCTATTCTAGCGCAAATATAAATTAATTTGTGAAAATCATTTACAAACAATTTACAAACTACAACTGGCATATCTTCGTTTTAAATGGTATCAAAATATTGCAATTTGCATTAGCTTTAGCTAATAAGATTAAGATAAAGAAGCCTTTAACAACCTTAATTCATTCTTAGGTACATACTATTCATTTAATTATTATTTTTTCTTTGCATTTGATATTGGCAAAGATTGTTTTGCTTTCGCATAGGCCTCCCCAAATCCTGCCATAAGTCCCGGTCGTGGCATTTCCTCTTCCACTTAGAGCTTTCAACGGCCTTTATGTCGTCTAGCCACCTTTAGAACGGTCGTCCTTTTAATCTTTTCCCCTCTCGAGGGTACCACTTAGTTACTAATTTAGCCCATTTTCTGTTTTGCTTCTTATTATATTACTAGCTGACCCGGCAGACTTCGTAGTGCCTCAATCGATAAATAAAAGACCTAAGCTTTTGTATGAAATAAACTTAAAACAAACAAAAGGAATCCGTCTGACGGGGGATTTTTGTTTAATTCCGAGCATTTTCATATTTATCTATATTTTAAACCTTCTCTGGACTTGCACAAATAATTCAAGACCAAAATTAGCCAAATTGGTCCAGCCGTTCTCGAGTTTTAGTGAGACTAACGAACAGCAATTCAGTTTTATATATACTTATATAGATTATCAGCTGATATTATGTATTACATATTTCGTTAGGTTTTCCTTCCATAGTTTTGCCTTCCCAATATTTTGAGGTGGCGCTTGTATCGACAGTGGTTCTAAGGAGACATTATTTAGTGTCAAGCGTTGAACGTAGGCATTCAATAAAACGAGGCCGTAATCAATCACTATCAGGTACAGGTAAAGAAATATCTTTACAGGTTCACCCCAAGCCTTTACCCACTGTTGCCCAATACGAAAGAGTAATGATGAAGCCTTTTGAATAAATTATATTTTTTTCTTGTCACGGAGTTAGATTTTTTTTGTATTGCTTAGGTGGGTGGATGAGCTCAGAGCCCACCTGGTGTTAATTGGTTACTGAAGCCCATAGACATCTACGACGTAAATGCGCCACCCACCTTGAGATATAAGTTCTAAGGTCTCAAGTATAGTTACAACGGCTGCCCCACCCTTCAAACCGAAACACATTACTGCTTCACGGCAGAAATAGGTAGGTACCACACCTAACCGTGCGGACTCACAAGAGGTCCGACCAGTAATTACGCAAATTATAATTTTGCGGATTTGATTTTTATTTCGCGATGTAATTCCTTTACCGTGGAAGTAAATCGTGAACATTTGTTAAATACGTATTTCATTATAAAAATTGGTACCCACCTGGGATTCGAACACCGGTGCATCGCTCAACACGAATACCCCGGACGTCTTATCCCTTAGGCCACGACGATTGTCATTAGTATGTTTTTTATTTCTCTTCAATAAGTACATAGATAGTCTCAACGCTCACCTGATTACCGGACCATTAGATAGTACTACGTTAATGTTACCTTGACATTTGAAGTCCAAGTCTGTTTTGAATAACGGATGACTATCAAGGATTTAAAAAAAATATGGAATTTAGACCAATGATTGATGCGGGCTGCCTTTCCCGTTGAAATTGTTTGATATATCTAATGCTTTCAGGTCACAACGTCTTTGACTGTTTAATTATTGTTTATATTAAATACTAGCGACCCGCCCTCGCTTCGCTTCGGAAACATTAAAACAAAAATGAAACCAAAAAAAAAAAAAAAATGTAGCCTATGTTCATCAGGGACAATGTCGACTTCTAATGGAAAAAGATTTTTTCAAATCGGTCCAGTAGTTTCGGAGCCTATTCGAAACAAACAAACAAATCTTTCTTCTTTATAATATTAGTATAGAAACATGCGTTATTACTCTTACAGTAAATATTTCAACAATCAATTTAATAAGCTTTCAACAATCTGTCCCTTAATAAGTAGAATTATTTTAAAGATAGAGAAATTCCAATAAATAATAAACGTCTCTTTATTTCAATGAAACGATTTCTCTTTACTCTGTTTTAAATTGAAAAATACGTCGTACATTTTCCATTTTTATTTAAAGTAAGCCTTCCATCGAATCAAAACCTGTTTATGTTTCAATTTATTAAATCGAATGAAATTTCTTATGAAACGACGCTGCACCAAGCTCTGAGATACAGTTTCAATAAACATTCCTTAATGGTTTGATAAAGTTATATGACTCCTACACATGAAAGTACTTCCATTATTGAAAACCATATAAAACCCGCAAATGCACGATCGCAATTTGAAAATTGAACTGATTTCTACGTGTATAAGTAAGTCAGTGAGCTTATTTTGTTAGAAGTTACTGTATATTGGTGGTAGGACGTCCTGTGAGTCGGCACAGGTAGGTACCACCACCCTGCCTGCCAGAAATCTGCCGTGAAGCAGTAATGCGTTTCGGTTTGAAGGGTGGAGCAGCCGTTGTAACTATACTGAGACCATAGAACTTATATGTCAAGGTAGGTGGCTGCATTTACGTTGTAGATATCTACGGGCTCCAGTAACCACTTAACATCAGGTGGGCCATGAGTTCTTCCACCCACCTGAGCAATAAAAAAACATATAGGTAGCGTGGATGAAGGCCACGAGGCCGCATCCTAATAAGATGGTCCGACCAAAATCGCTCAATTCTCGATATCAAGCTGCGTAGTGCTCTCTGTAATAACTAAGATAGAAAAATGGAGGAGCATTGTCAAACTGAAATTAGTTTGTCATTAGGGGAATCACGACCCTTACTAATGAGGATGAGGAGGAGTGTGTGCACTGACGTTTCTCCGTTATAGGTGGTGGTTCAACAAAAACAAAGATCAAACAGTAACACGTTAAAAGCCAGAAAACAAAAACGAATGGAGACACAAGAGAAACAAAGTGTTAAGAGTATTAAGCGGTAGGCAGCGGCTTGGCTCTGCCCCTGGCATTTCTGAAGTCCTTGGGCGACGGTAACCACTCACCATCAGATGGGCCGTATGCTCGTCCGCCTACAAGGGCAATAAAAAAAAATAAAACACCAAAGGCCTTAGAAATAGAATTGTAGAAACATAACATTTACAAGCTAAGAAAATTCAATTATAAGATCTGATATCAAGTTAGCTTTTTATTACGAAAAATATTAGGTGGCAACACAATTTAATCAAGTCGGCTTTAGATTATAACTTTGCACGTGCTCCTATAGTATATGTATAAGATTATCTATTATCTTTCTTCTTAAAACAAAACACTATGTGATTCATCTAAAACAGAGTTTTATTTATTAAATACAGTTAAACTTTTACTTAACAAATATCAACTAATTAAATAACTATGTACTAACCTAAAACAGAGAATCGACAATTAAATGTTCATGCTTTACTGTTCTTATGTTCAAATTTGAATCGTCCTTTTTACTTTTATAATTAAGCTAATTCACAAAGAGTTTTATAAAAAATGGTTAAATGTTTTTCTGATACCTACCTACATACCCAAATATTAATGGTTCTGTCAACGTCAACGTCAACACAAAGCTTACATATGTATTTATGGTAGGTATATAATAACAATAGTCATATTCTTCAGATCATAATACGCCCTTCAATCATACAATATACTTGACGACGATGGCTTATTCTTGCTACTCTAATACCTTCTTCTTAGTTTTAATCAAGACTTATTTTCTCTTCAATAGTTTACTACGTCAATTCTCCTCATATATGAGCTCGCAGAAAAAGGTGTCTAGGACTAATAAAGATCCTGCTTTAGCACGCATTTTCCTGAATTTCCACTTTCGGTGAATTTACCCGTAAAAGGGTTCACTCCGGCCCGCCGATACTGAGATATCTCCGTATCGGAGTACAGACAGGGCTCAGTTGCGTGTACAGGCAATCCAATGAGTAAATTATGCGGTGAAGGAATCCTGTTAAGATTTTTGCTGCCTATAATGCGAATTTCTGTAGAATTTAAAATCGTGCTATTTATTTACAAAGATTGGCGGTATTTATACTGAGATATTGAGAGATAATTCTTGAAAAAAAATGTGGATTTTACTTTTTTTTTTCTTTATATGGGTAAACGAGCTCACAGCCCAGCTGGTGTTAAGTGGTTACTGGAGCCCACAGACATCTACAACGTAAATTCCTTGAGATATAAGTTCTCAGGTCTCAGTATAGTTACAACGGCTGCCCCACCCTTCAAGCCGAAACGCATAACTGCATCACTGCAGAAACAGGCGGGGTGGTGGCACCTACCCGCGCGGACTCACAAGAGGTCCTACCACCAGTAAAGATTATTGGATTAATTGCAGGTTTTTAATGGCAATAATACAAAACTATAGTCTGTTCTTGTTTTTTATTGCTTAAAGGGGCAAATACGCTCATTGGGTACTTTGTTCCAAGCAGTTACAAATTGAATTCAATTATAACCTTCAAACCAACTGAAACTCACTTCTTGCGTTAAAAAAGGGCGTTGTGTTTATTTATGTTCTTTACGCAATAGATTATTCGTACTCCAATCTTAGCTACGACAGAGTTGTATCACTCGATAGGAATTTACTGGTGGTAGGACCTCTTGTGAGTCCGCATGGGTAGGTACCACCGCCCCACCTATTTCTGCCGTGAAGCAGTAATGCGTTTCGGTTTGAAGGTTGGGGCAGCCGTTGTAACTATACTGAGACCTTATAACTTATATCTCAAGGTGGGTGACGCATTTTTGTTGTAGATGTCTATGGGTTCCAGTAACCACTTAACACCAGGTGGGCTGTGAGCTCGTCCACACATATAGGCAATAAAAAAAATAAAAAAAATGCATCCGAGATTTAGGCCACGTACTTTTCCACCTAATACCATTTACAGAATTTCAATTTTCACGGCCCGTCAGTATTAAGAACCCCGTGAGTTTCTTGTGGCGAATCGCTTTTTTTTCCACACGCAACCGGAAAAACTAGACGTCAACATTAACTTAATATTCGGAACACGATCATTTCGACATAAAAAACCGAACACGTGCCCAATGTAGCCCCCTAGATATTCTTATTGAACGTGCAACCCAAACGTATAAAATAATACGGGATGAAGTGTCAATAATAATGGAACGTTATTCAATTTTATGAAAACACGTCCTGCCGCGTTAATTGAATTAAAGAATTTCGTATTTCAAAGACGAAACATTTTTTTTTGTTTTCAAAGTTTTTATTTATAATCGAAAACCTCTCATAAGTTGCGCTGAGACTGGTAAATATTTGTTTTTATTGCATTCTACGTAATTATATTATTTTTTGACTAGCTTTTGCCGGCGACTCCGTCCGCGTGGAATAGTTACTTTAGCATAATGCTAAATTTTATCCGCCTCTTCATTTACGCAGTGGAAGCTCTCAAAATGGATTAAAACCCCGATTTTGAAAAATTCTTTTTTGGTGCTCCACTTGCAGTGGTCTTAGCGTGATATAGCCTATAGCCTTCCTCAATAAATGGGTTATCTAACACTGAAATAATTTTTCAAATCGGACCTGTAGTTCCTGAGATTAGCGCGTTCAAACAAACTCTTCAGCTTTATAATATTAGTATAGATGGTTACCTAAGACTTCGAGCCCTCTTGAGATATAAAGTAAATATGAAATAGCTTAAGTGTGGTACGAACATTATAAGCCAGTTGGTGATTGCAGTACGCCGGTAGAACAATCAAAAAACTCCTTATTCTCCAGTGAATCGCTTAGAAACATTTATAGCACCCACGGGAAGAGATGAAGTGATGCTACCCTGAGACGACACCACTTACATTACTAATACTCCATGATTAAAGTATGTGTACATTGTCGGTATCACACTACTCTTAAACTAAGCTATTCTTTTTTTGTTTATTGTCTTTGTTGGCAGACGAGCATACGGCCCACCTGATGGTGAGTGGTTACCGTCGCCCATGGACTTCAGCAATGCCAGGGGCAGAGCTAAGTCGCTGCCTACCGCTTAATGCTCTCCACAAGCCTCGTTTGAAGAAGAACATGTCATAGCGCTCGGGAAACACCGTGGAGGGCAGCTCATTCCATAGCCGGATCCGCTCATTAAATTTTTTTTCCAATATAAAGATCGACAGAAGATCGAAACCGATTATCTTTGGAGACGAGAGAATCCTACATAAAATTTCAATTGTAAATCAGAATTCTTGGACTGATACTCCTGCTACCTTATTAGCCTGTAATAACATATCTTAAAATCTGTTAACATCACGCCCTTGAGACGTCATTACGGATCCTCCCGATCCATTAGCGGTGCTTTTAGGTACCTCAAGCACTGGTCATCGTTTTCGCCGAGCCCGTCGCTTGCGACAAAGGATTCGACAAGTAAATTAACCCATAGAGACAACCCACTGAGTTTTTTGCCGGATCTTCTCAGTAGGTCGCGTTTCCGATCCGGCGAAGCACTGCTCTTGCAAGGGGCAGTATTAGAAACACTTCCGAAATTCCGGTGAAGCAGAAATAGCCTCTCAAGGCTATCAGCATAGGTAGGAAAAAAAGTTTACATCATTTATTTTCCTACCTACTTTAATTTATAGCCGACTAATGTCTAGCTTATATAAAAGTGACTTTAGACAGCAGTTCACAAAGTGTTGTCCACGGGCTTCAGAAATTAAGGATCAAGCGCATTCGTTTCAAAATAGGCAACAATTTTTTTTTTATTGCCTTTGTAGTCAGACGAGCATACGGCCCACCTGATGTTGAGTGGTTACCGTCGCCCATGGACTTCAGCAATGCCAGGGGCAGAGCCAAGCCGCTGCCTACCGCTTAACTTAAAATAGGCAACATAAATAAATTTATTAAATTTCAGAAAATAACAGCAATTTGTAACTAAATAATTCAAGTCGACTGCTCGTTTCAAATTACGATGATAATATTATGAGATCACGTTAATATCTCGGTTATGAATAGAAATGAAACGAGGATTCGTGAGATGAGAGTATGCATGAGGAGTCATGAATAAAATCTTGTTGTTAACGGCCTCGCGAGGACACGACATTCGCACGCTGTGCCACTCAACTTAAGAAATCAGCGCGACGTCTGTTAAAATATATCGTTAGAGGAAGTCGACTGTGATTTCTGTCAAGATCATTGAGATTCATTTTTGAACGAGTAGGACTTGTACGGAGTATTTTTGCTACTATAAACAATATTTGCTTATGTAAAACTTCTCTTTTCAGCCGTTCCCTTGTTGTTAATTGTTCTGTAGGCTTCTGTAGGTAGGTACTGTTTCTCTATTCCTATCTCCTATCTATTCTTAAATCCTATCAATTCCTATGTTCGTTCTATAGGCTTCTGTAGGTAGGTACTGTTTCTCTATTCCTATCTCCTATCTTATATCCTAAGAATTCCTATGTCCCTTCTGTAGGCTTCTGTAGGTAGGTACTGTTTCTCTATTCCTATCTCCTATCTTATGTCCTAAGAATTCCTATGTCCCTTCTGTAGGCTTCTGTAGGTAGGTACTGTTTTACTATTCCTATCTCCTATCTTATGTCCTAAGAACTCCTATGTCCCTTCTGTAGGCTTCTGTAGGTAGGTACTGTTTACTCCTATTTAGATAGGAGATAGGAATAGAGAAGATTACAATTTTCCGGGTTTGATTTTTATTACACGATGTTATTCCTTCACCGCGGAAGTCAATCGTGACAAGTTCTTGAGTACGTATTTCATCAGAAAAATTATAAAAATTGGTACCCGCCTGGGACTCGAACACCGGTGCATCGCTCAACACGAATGCACCGGACGTCTTATCCTTTAGGCCATGACGACTTCAAACGACTTTACGTAATAAGAACCAAAAAAATCATTTTTATTTGTGTAATGTATTATTATAATATGTTATAAATATCATGTCATTTTTTATTGTTCTAGATATGCGAGTGTGCTCACGGCCGTGTGATGTGAAGTAAAAAAAAACCAGATTGGACAGATTTTAGAACGTGGAGCGGCCACTTGATACTTGAGCTGGAAATTTAATATTATTAAATATCGGCTGTCCCACATTTCAAACCCAAACGCATGACTGCTTTGTGGCAGAGCCCCATCGCTTAATTCGATTACACCTGGTGTTTCGACCTTTACCATTCTTCGGGAGATTTTCTATAACAATTACAGTTTCGTTTAGGAAAAAACATACGAACCTACGACTCACTTGTTGGAAAGTGGTAAACAGTAAATTTAAAGTATTGCGGCCAAGTGAAAATGTTTTGTAAAGTGCTCGGACCGACTATTTTTCGAAAATATTAAATTAATAAATTCCAACCGACTTACGCATTTAAATAAAAATAAATTTGAATTAAAAATAGTGTAAGAAAAAATGATTTTATTTTAAAAAAGCGTAGGGTGAATGGTATAAGAAGTTATAAATATTTTGTGAACAGATATGAGTAGAAGGGTTATTTTGATAATATCCTTTTTTAAACATTATATTGTCATCGCTCCTTAATAAGTATACCGACGTTTTGAAGGGAGTTAAAATCATGTTCAAAGATTCCGTTACAAACATACATACATACGTCTGAAGCTAATAAAAGCGTATTAAAAATGCTTCGTTACCTATAACTATAGTAGAAGTGGCTTAATACAATATCTCTAAGTTCGAAATCCGAATAAAACTATTTAAGAAACAACAAAAACCAGACAGACACCATTAAAACTTTATAGATCGGAGGCGTGCGGATTTTTCCTTTACAGCCCACCTGACCCAGATCGAGCGGCGTTTCGTAGTAAAAGAGCATTCTCTGTAGGCGATAACCGCTAATAAAACAGACGGCTACGGAGTACTTATTCGAGACGCACAGTGATTAATTTTAGACACGTTTTTGTAACCATAATCATCATTGACCGCAACGTTTGTAGTCAGTGACTATATTAGTGAAGTACTTGTGATAAACTCCCGTAAGAGACACATCGATAACTTAAAATCTATAAATTAAAAACTTTTAAAACTAATTAAAACGTTTTATTTTCGAATTTGTTAAGGTCTAGAAATCTTTAGCGATAAAATGAAAAAAAAAATGCTTTCTGTGAGCAACACAAATGTGCATTCAGAATAGCCCGCTGAACCTATTCGTATTTTAAAAAAGTAAGTTTAAAAGCGTTGCCTATCTTATGACCACAGGAGTATGCATTGGGATCGAGACCGAACTGAGGTATCTCGGTCTAACATTGGACGATCGTTACAGAGCCCTTAAGGCTCATGAGAAGATCGGCCTCCTGGTCCAGTGATAACCGTAAGACTCGATTGGTTCAGTGGTTTTTGCTGTATCGTGCGTTTTACCGGGACGGCTCGCTGGGATCTGAAGGTGTAGGCACTCGCATCCAAATATTGGTGTCAAATCAAACAAACAAAATATGTGAAAATGCATTACGCCATTATATACGAAAGGTACGTTATAAAATTACATTAAATAAAATGAATGAAAAATCCCTACTCGTGTTGAAGTAATAATTACTTGGATTGATGACCAAGTAAGTATTTTTTGTTTGATAAGCGAAATTTGCATCATACAACGATTGTATACTGTGTAGTACTTATGAAAGAAAGCGTAGGTGCCATTTTGTTTTCTAACATCGGATCAAAGCTCAGGCACTTAGCAAAAAATACAACTGAAAAACAAATTCCAAATATTGTCATAGAATCGTTAAACTCTATTCAAGTACATGTTTACGGCTCAATTACCAAATCGTATGGAAATTATAGCGTTGTCATAAGTACCGCAATATCAAGGCTTCACGGCTCTATCAGACTTGACCTTTCATAGAACGGAAGGCGAAGGACTTATTCAGAATGGACGGGTCCCAATAACCTATTGAATTGCTATGCGGGAGGCGATTCTGCATTGATGCCACGACCCTATATGATAATGACGCTCATCTTCTTTTCCAAAGTTTCCTGTGAGGCATCATTAAATACAGTTTATATCTTCGTAGTTTTCGTCATAAATCACACATTGAATATACGAAATACGCACCGCATTTGTATTTGAGATTTTATGTACTTCGTCTTCATTGACAAGTAACATTTTGTTGCTCCCAAAAATTTCTATTTATCTCTATTATAATTTCTATTTTTAACTTTACAAATTCTCTCTCTCTCTTTCCAGCTATTTATCCCACATGGTGGTGGGGTCAGCTTTCCTGACTTTACTCCTCCACTTCGCTCTGTCTTCGACATCCTCGTCAGCAACATTGCATTCTCTCTTGTCCTTCAGCACTACGTCCCTCCACCTTGTCTTAACTTTACAAATTAATTTAATTATATTACCAGCTCAAAAAGGCGGCAAACAGAATTCCTGAACAACATTAATGTGAAATAGATGTGACACATCTCACGGTTGATTGTCACAAGAAACGACAAGATTTAGAACGGCGACAGAACGGTCAAGTCATAAAACGGATAATTACTCTTTGTCCGAAGCCATAAAATTCAGTTTAGATTGAATTATACAGACATAAGGCACACTATAAACCCATCGCATTCTGTTGAGATTTAGAACCCGATGTATCAATAGGCTTGTGGAATGAATTCATAAACAAGGATCGCTTTATTATCAATTTGGAAGGAAGTTATGGGATCTGGTTATATCATAATCGCAAGGTTTTTTTCTTCATTAAAACAGCTTATAACACACATTTTGTCAGTGTTTATTGTGAATTTTCGCTCGTTGTTGGGTATAAAAAGGTTTCAGAAATGTCCATTCAAGCGTATGATCTAACCCTTGCTATTAATGAGATAATGAGGCAAAATCGAGTGTGACGCGATCACAAGAGGCCGTCGAACTGTCATGAGGCACTAATTCATTATGCTAACGAGACATCCTGGCTCTGACGGTGATGGATTACCTTCTCCCCTCCGCATAATCGCAGGGACCCGAGTAAATGTGTAAAAAATGGACCAATAACCAGTGCATGGGAAAACTCGGAGCAACGACATGAAATATTGGATCATTGAAATTTTCCAGTCCTACGGAGCGAAGGAGACAGGGCAAAGAACACGGCCCCTACTTACGCTTAGAAAATGGTATTTCCTTGTAACACGATGCGCATAATCCGCATTACTTCTAAATGGAACGTAGCTGTGTTGGCCAAATGGCTCCAATATTGAAATATTATTAGTTATTACCACTAATATCATAATTTATATGTATGTAAATATGGTATTAGTATTTTTTTTTTGTTTCGAACCATATTTTGATCTTTATGGTATCAACGTTCTTCAATATAAACTAGTGAAGGTACATTTTATGCTAAATAAATCTTATGCAAGGCATTGATTGATCTTCTAGTTTTGGCATGTTTACCAAATATTATTGGATCTTTTAAAACTTCGTTTAGTCTTTGAAACTTGTCGTCTCCTCCTCCTCGCGTCATTTCCTCACTGCTGAGGGTCGTGACCATTATATGTCGACAGGATTTTGCTCCTTGTAATGTTCCGCCAGCGCCTCCGATCATTGGCCGCATGAAAGTCGTCATGGAATGGGATTTCTAGTAGACCTAGTAGATCTCTCTCTACAAAACTAAACTAGCCGTATGATTTTGTTTTATAAATTTTGCTGGTTTGATTTTTATTTTACTTTTTATTATCTTTCTCTTGTTTTGGTTGTTCTTGAACACGTATTAAGTATGTACATATGAGTTTTACCTTCAAATAATTAATATCTATCTACGTAAGTAATTTTTCCAGAAGCAGAAACATCAGTGTTAGTAACGTAACCTATAAGAAAAAAATACATTAAGAATCTTATTTCTAGCTACATTTCAAATTAGAAACCAAGGGATCCTAAGCTAAAATATTCTTAAATCAAAATAGTATTGAAAGAACAAAATATGAATTTATATTCATCCGAACAAGTCTTAGAGACTTCGTAATGATAATCTATGAATTCAAAGAGGGATATTCGGTACACGTACCGGCCTCTGCGTCTGTACGTGCCTGTACTTCGGCCACCGTAACTATTCTGTGAAAATATGTATTGTAGTATATCATGGTATTTTATAATAACTATTGTCCTTTGATATTAACGATAAAGGTTAGTTGACGAAACGCAATTTCATACTAAATTTTGATTTCTGTCAAATCAATGAAAATTTTTCAAGGTGTTTTTTGGAACGAAATTTTATCTTTAGCAATGAAATTAATTACTCTCAGTGTGTCTATATGTAGATTAAAATGTAAAAAAATACCATGCCAGATCGAATGAACCGTTTTCGTGGACTAAAATTATCAGTTCTGAATTTTTCATTCTCTTCACTTGTACGGTTCTTTTGGCTAGATTTAATTATGTATAGTTAAAGACCATAACTATAAAAAAGTTCTCATGTGCCGACCACGTACCGGAAGGCCAAGCGTGGGGAAGCCTCTCACAAGGTGAAATCACGATCGGTTGTTGCGAGAAAGAACTAGATGCAGACCCCATAGGACCAATGCTTGTGGCGAACCTTGAGCAAAGCTTTATAACCAGCATTGGATGTGTGTGAGCTGACAGTTTTTGCTACATGATCTGTGATTAGTCGCCAAAGTTATAATCAGGTGAGTTACGAGAGTCAGGGTTTGATGAGATTGAGCCAATACTCCGTCTCCCCTTAGTAGGATAGCACATCGGCTCACTTGAATCTAACCGGATTTGGTTACAAGAATATACTAGACAACGGGTTTGGGTGAGCTGTCGTGGGGTTCTTATAGTTGGCTGAGTATCATTTAATTTCGCTCATAAAAGAAGTAACTTAAGAGAAGAATCTTAACAATAATCTATTGTCCGAAATGTGAATTTATAGAATAATCCTGAAATCTTGTGGACAGATAGTGTCTTATACAACAGTCCTGCAGAGCGTGAATAAGAAAAAATAAGATTTGTACACGACAAAAATGCAAACTGGAGTACTTGGAACTTATTACGCGTTGTGAATAAGTATTATCCAAGAGAAAATAAAAGAGAAGGCGTCGCGGATGACGTCATTTTTTCTGATATACAAAATGTGAAAATTTATTTGAATCTAAACACAAGATCTGCATTGCGCGCACCATTATCCAAAAACAAATAAACCTGATGACACTAGCTCCAGCAAAAGATTATACATACCTCAAAAAGAAATAAACTCATGGTTGGTAGCTTCAATTTGTAAATATCTAGTAAAATATTCTGGTCGAAACGCAGCCACTTGCAAAACCGTTATCCAGTTTTATGACACGTACGTAAGTTATTATACCACTGGACCAAAAGCATCATAATATATTCAATTAAGCTTCTGTAGACTCTAAACTAAAAGTATACAGTTCAACTTGTCTCCGTCTCATAACACAGCTGTAAAATCGTCCATAAATTTCGTCGCGACCTTCCTATTCTGGTCTAAACCATAAACTTAGAACGAGCAATGAAAACAACACACTACCAAAACCGCACGATATTGTAACGCGAAATTGTGCGCATTCCGTCGAAATAGGGTACCATTAATGAAGAATTTCAAGGGGTTGAAACCCAAGCGAAATGAACGAGGGTGCAGTAAATAAAATAATCGTACAGAGCTTCCCACGGAAACCTTGTCGCAATGTAATTTTCTGTTACTTTCACAGCGAAAAGGATTTTTCTTGGAGTTTTTTTTTTTCGCTCCACATTTTTAGGTTCCGCACATCAAAGGGTGACAACGAAACGTTTTAGTTGACTTTTTTACTCGCTCGTATTTTTCGAAAAGATTTCCGCGAAACAATTTTCGGGGAATTATTTCATGTTAATAATTATAACTTGTTTGATTTTCATTACTCTAAGAACTAATAGCAATCGAACATGATTTTCCTATTTTGGTTCGATTTGGAATTTTCTTTCTTTTCAATTGCTATTTAAATGGTGATTGTTTGCTTATTTTTGTACTGAAGCAATTGCAAATACCGGTTCTGAGGGTAAACTAGCTTTCCAGTGTAATTAAAACATCAACCTTATTGCTCTTACACACCAGTTCCGAAGAACTGATTTCATGTTCAGCGCACCACATAGCCCTACTCCCTTAGGTCGCCCCGTAACCTTAACCGAAGTCAATGTATCCCTGCCAGTACAATGGTTATAATTCAATGCCCCTCTTGAAAAAGTCAGGTGTACGGAAGAAAACAAACTATTCAAAGACATTTTGTATTGCCTCTCGTTACTGGTGGTAGGACCTCTTGTGAGCCCGCATGGGTAGGTACCACCACCCTACCTGTTTCTGCCGTGAAGCAGTAATGCGTTTCGGTTTGAAAGGTGGAGCAGCCATTGTAACTATACTGAGACCTTAGAACTTATATCGCAAGGTTGGTGACATTTGCGTTGTAGATGTCTATGGGCTCCGGTAACCACTTAACACCAGGTGGACTGTGAGCTCATCCACTCATCTACGCAATAAAAAAAAAAAGGTCGGAAGCTTAATAAATATTTGTAATGTGAGATGATATAAAAAAAATAATAATGAGAGAATAATGTGAGTCTAAAATTCTAGTGGTGTTGAAATCTTCTTTTTTATTGCATAGATGGGTGGACGACCCATCTATGCAATAAAAAAGAAAAAAAAACATGTTTTCCTATGATATTGTCCAAACTTTAGAAATAGTAGAAGTCTGTTGGTGCAAACTCTGGTAAGTATGGTGGATGATAGAAAACTTCCAACCTGAGTTCTCGTAGCTTAGAGACTGTCTGTTGTGCCATATGAGGTGTAGAAGCAGCGGAAACGAGCGATTTACCAAGGCAGACCAGAGATTCGTGAGCTTCTCCATTATGTGACCATGTGTCGTGTCTCCGGTTGCTCACAGCACACCTCCGCCAGAATGCTGGTGCCGTTTGTTAGAAGTTGTGATGAATTATACCGGCACTAGATCACCAAACAGTGATAATGACTTTTAGGGGTAAGTTTTAATTTAGAGTGCCTAGGTGCTGAATTAGTCTAACCAAAAATTACTCTGCCAATGATAATTTGAAAATAATTCATTCAAATTACTAGAATCATAAAGAAACAGAAACAAAAAGGAATGACCTTAAAAAAGAAACCAGTTGAATGAAATTTGTCGGAATAATGAATCTTTCTCATCTATTTTGCGGATAAATAGATTACTTTGAATTCATTGTCTTTTTACTTGAAGGGCCGAGCCGCGACAAATATTTCAGACGCCATACAACTTTTGTGATGAATGAATCAAAAGTTTTGTACAAATTACAAATTGAATCAAATTTTTTAGGCTAAGACAATTCAGGGTTCTGGTTGAAGTGGCAAAAACTGGCGCAATTTATTATTTACTAATAAAATTATACGTTGCATATAATAAATAGACATGAGGGATATTTTGGTATCTGAAACGGTCTAAATATCGTGTGTGCAGTGGAATGTATGAAATTCTCTGACATTCACCACAAAAAACATTTCACGCTACGCGAACTAATAATGATAAGGGTAAATAGTTAAAAACTCTCCTTTTCATCGGTTTCAACTACTTTTACAGTTTAATTTTGCCTTTTTTATGGTGATTTTATGAAGCCTCCCACAAAGTGGACTCCCGATCGTTTGTCGCGGGAAACAACTGGATGCAGATCCCATAGGAGCAACAATCCTTGTGGCGAACCTTGAGGATATCCTATATCCAGCAGAGGATGTGTGAGCTGATAGTTTTTTTTGTGCTACGTTATCTGTAATTAGTCGCCAAAGCAAAGATTATATCCAACACATCGAATAATTTACAGATTTCTTGATAACGGGTGACTGAAGTGTTATTCTTTTGGATATTTGAGTACTGTGATAACTAACTGCCGTATATTTTTCTATAAACATTATTTCTAGACTTTAACGTTTCATTTCACACAGAACAAATCAATAGTATCTTGAGGTCTGGCAGATTAAGCCATACAAGTAGATCGAATTGTGTCGTTAAGATACGTTAGTGCAATTTATGAAAACAATATTTTTCAATGATAAATAAGAAAAAAAGCGTTAAAGAAAATCATTACAAAAAACTTACAACTAGTGTAGAAATTGATATCGATATATTCGTTAATACAGACATAGTGATCGGCCAATCGCCAGTTATGATTTTCACCTTCACCGTACCAAATTACTAAGTGTATATCGCTTAATTGGCCTTCATCATAAACGTCCAAACTTAGGCCGACACACAACATTGTATACTCAGTAGCCATTATACGAAGCGAGTAAAGTTGTGTTGAAGTTTCGCGCGAAGGTCGGAAGCGTCGTGTTGGATATCAAAGCATTATAGAAAACGTCAACGTGTCGTGATACCTTCCGACGTGTAGGTTCGATTTATATGGTGGAGATAAGGCGCATCTTATGCGTGCGTCATTGTAGCACAGGTGTCCACAGCTATTTACCGCCCTACTTATTCAAGTGCCTCACGCCGTGGAGGCGTAGCTCCGTGCTATGGATCGGGGGGAGAGCGATCAGTGAGTACCGAAGTGCCGGCCTGGGCGGACGCCTGGCTCTCGACCCGTCGGTTATCATACGAGAGGCAGATACGCGAGCGGCAGTGCCAGAAAGGGACGCAGCTTTCCGAAGTCCGTTTTCAACAGGTCGTTATTGTAGCTTCGACTAAATGGTGATTTCGTGCAATAATTTTTACTACAGTTGTACTTTTATGAAAACCGTTTAAACTTTTATGAGTTTTCTTGTGCGGTTTTGTAAATCGTTCGTAGGTATTGCTTCGCAAACAATTTCTGGAGATAATACGGTTTTGATATCTGCTCCCGTTTTATTGTTGTTTCCCAATATTTTGACTGTGTAAGAAAAGTTTTTAATCGAAATCCGTGATATAAAATTTGCTTATACTTTCGCTGAAGATTTATTTTAAGTTGACGAACAATTCCAATATATTCGATGAGTAACCAAAAAGAAACATAATAATTAATTTGGAACCACTCCCAAGTTTGTCAGCTTCAACGTGGACAAATAATAATAGCATCACTGTCCTTGGATGGTGACACTATTCCATTGTGAGTAGATTGGTAAATAAATGTTAGAAAATAAACTATCTAAATATTTTGATAACAAAGCAAACAAGCAAACATTTTCAAACACGTTTGTACTAGCTCGACGTGTATCTGCGTAATTTAATTTTTCAACATATTTCTTAACAATTCCAAGAAGTCAGTGATTATCAAAATTTCCACACGTATCAAGGACCGACTGCAACGCAATAATTACATTATTTATCCTAAAATCCCAACTAGGGTAATCTGATCGAAAACGGTTAGGTTTTTAATTTGAGCTTTCTCAGTTTTTTTAAACTACATAGTTATAGCTACTAAAATTCACTTTAATGTTAGGAAAAAAAACATTTTCTTAAGTTTCAATATTTTTTTAAATATTCCTAGCAAAGCTTTCAATTATTACCTGGAATATCTTACGCCTACGATGAAATGACTCTGACTAAAATACTCCCACTCGCGTATACTAAGCTGACTGCCAGAAAAATAAAATTAGAACCTAAACGAAGAATTTCACATTCAACACTCCTAAGCTAATATTTTATCCAGTGTACCGTAAATAAACGGGATTCAAACAAGTACTGTAATTCAATATATTTAAAAGAGACACGAGCTCCTACCGAAAATCGAACCTTGATATCATACAGTTTGTCAAAGTAGCAACTTGACTAACCAAGTGATCAAATCAAATCAAAGATTTTTCCTTCATGCTTAATTTTACTTAAAACACGAATTATCTATTACCCAACACACAATTATCTGCCTCAAGAAATATAAACTCCACGTCAATCTATATCTAAAAGTTCTGCTACAAACTTTGCTATTTACTATTACTTATCAAATGCCACACACAATAGCTATGCCAAAGCATTATGTGCAGTTTAAAATACCACTCTTATACTATACATGTATGTACATATTATTATGAAGTATGAGGCAACAAAATTAGTAAAGCACTTGTTGATTATTGAAGCAACACCAAATGTTGATTTTTCTTTTGAATCAGTCTCCTATTATGGTGAACATCAAATCAGATTATTTTCTACCATATGGAGATATTTTTTATTGGTTAGATGGGCGGACGAGCTCACAGCCCACCTGGTGTTAACTGGTTACTGGAGCCCATAGACATCTACAACGTAAATGTACCATCCACCTTGAGATATAATATCTAAGGTCTCAAGTATAGTTACAACGGCTGCCTCACCCTTCGAACCGAAACGCATTTCTGCTTCACGGCAGAAATAGACAGGGTGGTGGTACCTACTACCTGTACCTGTATTACTACTTACAAATCTCTACAAGGTTGGATTGAATCATTTAGTTATTTTAATTTACAAAAAACTTACACAACATATTATTGGGAGGAAATTACAGGACGATGAAAAAATCATTACACATTAACATTAAAAACTTGATAAATCTTCTTATGCTCATGATAACTACATTGTGAATCCTTTATTTGTATATTTTAGGATTTAAATTTTTTTAGACGCAGTTCGATGTTAGGCATATCTTGCAAGCTACCTTATTAACTTGCAAGATACGCCTTATTGTTGTTGACCTAGTTTCTCTAACGGTTCGCTTTCAGAGTGCCTTAGTAAATGCATCACGAGTTTTATTTGATGGCCTCATTTTTTCCTAACTACTTTTCCGATTTATCACCATTTGGAACGTTTGAAAATCGCTCTGAGCTTAATAAAAGTTTAGTTTTTATGCTGAAGAATTGGTACCATCTGTCGTGAATACATAATGTCAAATGACTTGGGTGATAAAAGTATAGCTTTCGTCCACTGAAAATCAAAATATTTTCCGGTTTGATGGTCGGGAGAATTGAGACAAATAGGAATGAGATTTCACCTTAAGCTGGTTGCGGCATTCACGAAGCCATATTTACAATATCTGGTAACCACTTACCAACAGGTAGACCGTGATTTCGATTACGCGTCTAGATGATTAAAATAAATTAACACTTTTTTATTCACAAAGGGCATTTTTCTGACATTACTCTATGCCGTTAGTTAAGCAATTGTACAAAACAAAGCGGTGTTAGGTAGGCTTTCTCTAAAAATTTTTTAACAGTACTAAAGTAAGTTACATTGCATAACAAACGAATCTTTGATTAAATTGTTTTTAAGCTATTGCATAGCTTTTATCGCGGGCTTTGAGCGTGGCGACTGAATCAAGAAATTCCGTAACGAAAATAAAACATAACACGCCCACTCCGCCTACCATGTAGCTCGCGTTCAACACATTCATACGTTGCGCTTGTGTAGTCTTTGTGAATAAGCGCACAGCGTGACGTCGCACTGCATACGCATCATGAAAAGTCTGCCCATCCCTTGCTCGCGCGGTCTAGCTTATGAGTGGGAAGGGGATAGTTAGTGTTTTGCTTTTGTTAATGTTTATAAATATAGTGTGGTCTTATTTTATTATTGTTATAATATTAAATTATTATTGTCTAATTATAATTGCATAAGTTTATGAAAAATGCTATGCAATAGCTTTACCGCGACAGTCCCCGAGTGCCGCACGTGTTTTTTTTTTTCATAAGGTGACTTGATTCTCACGCCTAAAGTTTTCACATATAATTGTATTTTTCATTTACTAAGTATTGCGTGAGAGACCTTTTTATTTTCTATTACTTAACCCCATTAGAGAATACACACAACCTCGACCAAGCTGTATTGGATATCGCGTTACTTAGTCGGCGTAGACAACTGCTACGACGCGTAGCTACGCTCCGTAGCTCTACGGGACGTGTGGCAAAACATATTATTATCCAACAACATTTTCATTCCCCTGAGTTTTTAAGTATGGAATATTTATGTATGGAATTCAAATTGTGTTTCTGATTATAACGACATGTTTTATACATATTAACAATTGATGAAAACAAAACAAAAGGTCTCGGTAAATTTGCGAAGTAATTTGAGAGGCAAGTTTTTCTACTTCATGGATTTTTTTTCGAAGTTTCCCTAAGAGGCTTAGTATATTAAGAAATTGCTTTTATTATTATCGTATGAAATTAATATTTTGTATTGATTTACGAGCGTGTTCAGAAAAATTTCTTTTTCTTATTTTTTAAATTAATTACCAATATTTACTATGTGAACCTATCTTATCAACAAAATAGGTTTTGTTATAGGTTTTTACGTTTGGGAGTTTATAATAAAGCAATTAATCATGTGCCTGCTATTCATTTTGAAAAGAAACAGTGACGTGATTTTCTTTGCTGCTTACAGATCATGTTTTGACGCCACTCTTATTATTTCAAAAAAATTCAGTTTTCATTAAAACAGCTCTGATAGAATACAGCTTAGAATTAAATTCCAATTTACTTACAAGTAATGGCATTCATGTATGTAGTTATAATAGACAGCGGTAACTACGTGACACATTTCAGCCAGTAGTATAAAAAAATATTATGCTAATATCAATAAATATCTATCACTGGTAAATACGTATTACGGTAGTAGGATGTGAGCTCGCGCGGGTAGATACCACAACCCTCCTTTTTTTTTCTTTTTTTTTTTTTCGAGGAACTCGCAATGACAGGCTGGGTATGTCCAGAGTCGAACTGACTAAAACCTCCTGTCGCTCACCACGATACCACAACCCTAGCTATTTTTGCCGCGAAGCAATGCCTATTTGAAGGGTGACAGCTGTCAATATAATTGAAATTTCAATCTCACGCTTCGATACGGATGGCGGTGATTAAGTACAGACTCCTGTGACAGCTTAGCAACAGCTAGGCAACAACTTAACAACAGTTCAGCTGGGAGTACTTTTTGACGTGACAACGTCTTATAATTCGATGTAGCCGGCTGCACGCACGAAAAAACATGACTCATGCGGCGTTACCTCGCTCTGATGCGTTCAATTTAAGGCTTGAAGTGCAAGCGAGAGTGCGCAACGAGCGACAAAGAGGCACAATCGGCCTCTGCGTTCGGCAGTGTACGACATCTGTCTCTCTCCTACTTGAGTGAGCGATGCATCCGCGTGGACAGCTGCTATACAATAATACATTTACATGTTTTCGTCAAGTATGAAGTTCAGTGAAAAGTGAATGTGGTGTCAATTGTTTATAGCAACGATAATTGCGATAATTGAAAAATGAAACCATTCCATCAGTATTTTCTTATGACGTTGTCACGTTCGACTATCGTCAGTAAACCGACTTTACAGACAACCGATTTTTTTTTAATTAGTATTTCTTAGATAGCTGAACGAGCTCGCAGCCCACTCAGTGTTAAGTAGTTACTGGAGTCCACAGACATCTACAATGTAAATGCCGCTACCCACCTTGAGATATGAGTTCTAAGATTTCAATATAGTTACGTACGACTTTCAAAGCAAAAAAAAACGATTTATTCATAATACGCCAATTCTATGTTAATTAAGCTCGTTTTCTAACATGTACCATATCAATTCAATACAATACCAATCATTGAACGACATTACGGTTTCGGTTGGACAATAAATGTTTCATACGCAAACTTGACAACGGAATATCTTCTGTAATGTCTACTATTTACATTGCAAAATAAAAGAGATGTAGTTAAATTAGTGATTTTTTAGTTATTCAGTAAATAATAGCAACTTATAAATAGTTTTTTAACTTACTCGATATTTTTAACAATATTATAGGCTCTTACAGGTCAAGCATCAGACCATTTTAAAACACACTAAGTATTTTATATTCCTTAGAGTGAAATTTGTGTTGTTAAATGCCTAATGGACCGATAGATATCACAACATAATCATTGTCACCCACGCACATGAATTCTAAATCTAATACAAAAAATGGTTGCGCCACTTTACGAAGTAAAAGAAATGACTGGTTTGCAGAAGAAGTTGGCAGGATCGTGGAACCCACTTAACGGACTAAAACTAGATTCTACAACTATATAATAATATGTACTATGTGTTATGATGATAGCCTGATTTGTTCAAACCATGATTGAGGTTGTAGACGATATTAGATATAAACATCCGGTAATCTCAGGTTCACTATCCAATTTAAATATTAAATGAGTTCAGAGCTTCCAACCGGCTTAACTTTGGAATCTTTGATTGAAATATATAATCTGAGGCTTAGCGCACGCACTCGTTAAGTAGAATTTCAGTAAGGTCTTTCACCTGATCAGTCCAGCGCATGGGGATTCGTCCATGAGATATTTTACCATTGACCCTACCCTGAACAACAAGTTTCTCGATAGACTCTACTGGCCGTCGCGATACGTGTCCAAAATATCGAAGATTGGACTGTTGACGACAACCTTTGAGAGATATTTAGTTCTTTCGATATTTAGCAATTAGTTTACTCTTAGTAGTAGTAGTAGTAGTTTAACCTTAGTTCGCAAACTATGGAAAACATCTGTCAAGGCTTTAATAAACAAGAATTCCACATGACCACGGCTGCTCTGCCAAAAGCAACCGACTATGATGATGATATAATTTGAATGTGTTTGGAATAGCAGCTCATTATATGAACACTCGATGGCAAATTATCCTCTCTATTGATTTTGAAATCTACAACTTTTCTTACGATAGTCAATTTATAAAAATACTTTTTTTTATATTTCGATTTTCTACATATTTTTTTATTATGCACATTTGCACTTCGATTTTCCTATTCAGCCGTTTGTTATCGTTGTTGACTATATTTATAGTTCAATAAGGCCACTTTCGAGTAAATTCTATGACGATACTTAAAGTCAATTAAATAAATTTCATTGTTTTAAGTATAAATATTATGTAAAATTAGTAAATTTATAATCGATTTTTGCGCGATTAAGGCATCCTTTTTTCATTGTACGTACAACTGGACGAAATAATCGCACAAACTACTCAAATTCAATAAGCAATCTAACGTGTTTTTTTTTTTGTAAATTCTGTTTTTTTCATTCAACGTATAACTAACTAACCATACCTTATTCACAATATTAGTACGTAAAATTTGCAATTAGAAAGTTGTAGAGTTGTTATTCAAATACGTATTATATAATTGTATATAAACCTTTTCCTACCAAATCATGTGGATCGAGAATCAATCTAGTAAAGAGCTTCCACTTTTTGATAACTTTCTCTAAAATATTGAATAAAATTAGTTAGGTTAATTACTTTATGTTAATGAAATAAATTTCAAGTGAATAAGTGAAACACAAACTGCATTTACTAGAAACATCTAAGCGTAAAATAAACAAGAATCGCCTTATTTTTGTTTACCGACCGTACTCGAGCTCTCTACGTAATTACTCGACTGAAGGTAGCTCCTCAACTAAAACGCTTTGAAAATTCTTTGATCGCTCCCCCTTGACGGTGCGGCTTTGATAAGTTATTATGTACATTTTAAGCTATCGGCTAAGTTCATTTCGATTAAAATACAAGTATAACTTTGTTGTTTCTGTCAGACAAATGCCTCGTATAACAAAGTGGATCTGCGTTAGGGCCTAATCAAATTGAACTATTGGTGTTTTAGAAAAGAAGAATTATGATAAATTTCCGGTTTTGGAATGAGCTTCCCTTCACGGTGCTTCTCGAGCGCTGTGACATGTGGCTTAATGGTAGGCAGCGGTTTGGCTCTGCCCCTGGCATTGCTGAAGTCCATGGGTGACGGTAACCACTCATCATCAGGTCGAACGTATTCTCTGACGAAAAGGGCAATAAAAAAAATTATAATAAAAGTTTACATTTAAAGGCATTCTTTAGGGAGTCTACATAGACTTTATTGCACTAGTTGTGTGAATATAAACATAATTAAAACTATTTTTACGGCCTGAACTCGTGTTCATTCATGTTATATTCTGTTATAAATCAGCAAGCATGTATTGAGATAAATTCATAGTAGGTAGTTCGTTTAGTATACAGTTTTAGAAAAATTAGCACTGAGTTACAGAATTTGAATACCGGCATTGTCGTGTCCCTATACATTATTTTATTAAACGGTAGGCAGCGGCTTGGCTCTGCCCCTGGCCTTGCTGAAGTCCATGGGTGACGGTAACCACTCACCATCAGGTGAGCCGTATGCTCGTCTGCCTACAAAGGCAATAAAAAAAAGACGCATTTACCTTTAATCCATGGCGACTTCAAGACTACTGTTTTTTAATTCAAAATCTTCATTTTCATTCCGCTCACAAGCTAATTCTTAGAGTTGCTTTAGATTTCTAGACATAAATTAAGTCCATTAAAATTAATTAGCTAACGCTAAATTGCTGTCGCAATAAATATTGTAATAGAAAAATTTTGGTGATTATAAGTCTTATCATCTTATTAATTTCAATTTCTTAATTAGAAATTATTTTTCTAATGGGATTCAAAAAGATGTTTTATCATTACAATTTAGGCATCGGCATAACGGCACTTTCATAGCGAATGTCCCCTTGTTATAATAAATCCTAAAAGTTATAACTTCGGCAAAGTAGAATCAGCAATTTACAATAAATATTTTTGTCAACCCTATCGAACAGTGGTGCCCTACAAAAGCAGATTGACTCTTAAAGTTATTGTTTACAATCAAACCAACAACAAAACAACAAGCACGATCAATACTCGGAGGTAAACAACAACACCGCTGTGATTTTAAGATTATGCAGAGTTTCCAAGATGAATTTCCTCAAAAGATTTATTAACTTAATTAACATGACTATAAATAGACATTTCGAATTAATTCTTACCTTACACATTATGCAGACCTGGATCGAAGCAGTGATTCTCAAAGTTTAATTTTTGCGAAAATGAGTAAATGGGACCGCATTGTGCTAAGTCATTACCGGAGCAAACAGACATTAAAATTTGAATGCCGCCACCCATCTTGATACATGAGGGGGAAGCTTCAATTGTATTGCTTAACAGCTTACCCTCCCTTCCAATTGGAACGCATTACTGCTTCACGAAATTGGCGGATTTGCTTTACATGTCCGTCCAACTACCAATATTTTTTTTAAACGCAATGTACACCATACTGTCAATTGTTAAATCATGTACAGTTTTTAACTTCATTGAGATTTTTTATGTCGCTAAACACATTTTTAGACGCTCGAACGAGCAGATCAGATCGCGACCGGTCTTCGAAGCTTATTTTGGGACATCAGGTTCTACTATCAATTGGCCATCCCAGTTGTCCGTGAATATGAAAACTTTAAAAATGATTGAAGAGGACGGTAGGTAACGCTTGGCTCTGCCCCTGGCATTGCTAAAGTCCTTGGGCGACGGTAATCACCATCAGGTACATCGTATGCTCGTCTGCCTATAAGGGCAATAAAAAAAAACCAAAAGACTGATTTGATACCGATTTATTTTCAGTGGCGAAACTACATTTAGAATCATAGTCAAAGTGAATACCATTAAAAATGTCGGCGAAGGCCTGCTTTAATTTTGCTTTAGGCTCAGAAATCAAATTTGTTATTTTCTTTCCCTGTAAAGATTTTTCGACTCGAGGATAAGATTTAGGATTGTTTGAACCGTTTGATTTCGGATTTATCTTATTCATTTCATATACTTAATAATCAAAATTGCATTAGATATTCTATAGATCAAGTTTATTGTTAAAGTTTTATGTATTATATGTTAGTTTTTTTTCTTTCCATAATGACAAAGTAGATTATGTGAACTTTAAATCAACGAGAGCTGAAATATTTTTGAAGCAGTTAAACATTGAAAGTAAAGTTCCGCCGCGAGAAGGTTTCTGACGAATCTCTCATTAACATTCCGCTAAAGAAACTAAATGAGCAGAGAGCATTTCATATTTTTACTACTTTTTTTTCTTTCTTTAAATACCAGTGCAGCTATTCTGAAATATTATTGAATGTAATTTAAATGACTAGTTCTATTGGAAAAAAATTAATGGTAAATTTTTTTTAAAGTACTAATGACTATTTGAAGCACCAAGCGACATTTTAAAAGGTTTGTGCTGGCAGTATTTCACTTCTCCGCTTGACTCCAAGCATGAGAGATCTTAACTTATCTCTATCTACTAAAAATACTACTACTGTGAATAATTATAATACACGAATGTCTTACTGATCAAATATGTTCCTTTCAATGATTCAATAATGTGATAGCAATCATATTATTTATACTATTTGTCCGATAAAATGAAAAAATGAACAATATAGAGGCCACTTTTATTCGGAGATCCTTGACTACATTGTTCCGTGAAATCAATGCTACGTTCAGATAAAATACGTTAGAAAACATTAACCTTTACTCAGTTAATGTATTAGATTATCTGCGCAGTAGATACACAGAGAAAACTTGTTCGGTTTCAAATCTAAACAACATCAAGTATTCCTAATTGAATGAAGCCCACGCGAATAACTTGTTCGAATGATGTCGAATTATTTTGCTTTCATGAAGGTATATCGATCGGAACCAATAAGGAAAATCTTTAAATTCATTTGAATTTGTTAGCAACTCCAACATTTTAGTATGGAAAATAAAATTATATGACTGGCAACATCATCATCATGGTTCCAAGCCGGTTTCGACCACGGCGACCAAATTTTTCAGTTTAATAACTTAAAAGCTAATGTCCGCGCCTCTCATGCGCTCTAATATGGCTACAGTAGCCTATCTTGTTCTTAAACGTGCGCAAACAGAAGCTACACGTAAGAACACCACCCACGAAGTTGTAAAAAATGGTGGAAGGCGGTCTATTTTTCAATTTATTTCGTCTGTCGTCCAGTTCGCGCTTCCTGTCGTTTTCAAAGACATGCACGCCCTGCTGTACCAAGCGTCTCCACTCCAAACGATTCTGTGCTTGAGCTTCCCAACGAGAGGTGTCAATGTTGCATTTCTTCATATGCCTCTTCTGAACATCCTTATACCTTAAGAATTGGCCGCCACTTTTTTGCTTGCCAGTCTGGAGTTCAGAGTAGAAGATGCGCTTTGTTATCCTCTCGTCGGACATCCTCATCACATGGCCGCACCAGTGTAACTGACGCCGCATTAAATATGCCTCTATACCGCCAATACCGGCTCTTCTTAAAACCTCCGTATTCCTGACACGATGTCAATTGTGTTGCCTAATCTGCTATACTCCTCAGAAACATGGTGTTTGTATCGTAAACATATACGCGTGTTGGATAGATTTCACCTTAAGTACCTCCGAGAGATAATGAACATATCGTGGTCACATCGTGAATTGACTGGCAACATTGTTGATGTCACTCTCTTCCTTTTTTACTTTTCACCGCAAACGGACGTGTTTATCATATTAATAAAATATCAAGTGTGTAAACATACATATAAACCGTATTGCAGCACAAAACACAAGTTTCCTTAATCACAGCAACCGGCCCATACAGGCCGCACCGAAACAGAATTTCTCCATCACATAAAATCAAATTCATTTTTAGATGAAAATATGATTAGCTGTCGGTAATGATATGGAGAACATTAATTTAGTTGAACTAATCGCGCACCTCTTTTGGTACTTTGATCGCACTATATTATAGTTTTAGTACTGTTTTGATACTTTAGCCATTGCCTTGAGAAATTTCAAAACAAAGTAACAAACATTCACTCTCACAAATTTCGAATTCAAAATATTAGTCATGTTTTTAAAAGATAAAGCCTATGAAAGTGTACATTTTTGTTCCTTTTTTGCCTACTTATCTAATAGTAGCCCCAAAGGGCAATGCTAGCTACCCCTTAGATTTGTTGGCGAGCTAACGGATCTCAACCTGATAGGTTTTACTAAAATCTGCCCTGGCATTAGCAATACTTCGCTAAATATACTACCCGATGGGATTCACGATTCACTGAGAAGATTTGGCGAGACACTAAGTGGATTGTGTCTATGTGAAATTGTCGCAAAATCTATGTCCTACTAAGGCTTGGAATTTTGTACTTAAGCACCAGACATACCGATTACCGCAACAAATTGACCGCCAGCTTCTGAATTGATTTTACCTTGCAGACCATGCTTTGTTACCAGTAATGATTTTGTTTTTAAAGCTTAAAGACTTAATTTACCAGGATAATTGGACATATATATTTAAAAGAAATATGTAACTGTAATTGACTCTTGTATTCAATGAGAACGTAAGGGTTTCAACAACGTATGTTCGAAGGACCAAAACGGAGATCCACTTCAGAATAATGTCAAAAAGGTTGAATTTCGGTTGACCGCTCGTTGAGTTATATTTTGCGTGGTTCATATAAATATTAATTTATTTTATTGATATTATCACGAGTAGAATATTATGTACAAGCAAATAAATTATGGACAGCAATAATCCTAAGGAAAAAAGTCATAAAACAAAAACTCTGACACAACACGGAGTAATAATTTGTCAAACAAATGTTTAAATACTCTTGGGTCTCATAACAACTTCTTGATTTCAAAACGTGAGTAATGTGTTGTAAAACTCAACATTAAGGAGTCTTTTGAGATGTTGGGAGTTTTAATTGTGATTAATGCATTAACTAAGAGAACGTAATAGGAATAAGCGTTGAATATCTTATGTTTTTGTGATTGCGATTTTCCAAGCGCAGAAACAAAAAAGAATCTCAGAACAACGTTGGAATTACTGGCTTTCGTATAATATGCATAATTTGGTGAGGTTCACGTTTGTTATTTAAATGCGGGGACTGCACAAAGATAATATTGCTTCCAACATGCCACTGAGTGCTCAAAAATTTTATAATATGCTAACCGGATTTAAATCGAGAGACACTGTCTGAAATTGTAACTGAATATCCAATACTTGGTGGTATTAGAGTGAATCGTGTGCTTCTAGAAACCACTAGTCTTAAACTTGACGTTGTTTGGAATCAATCCTTAAAGTTAGTAATTGCATTTACTGGTCTATATAAACCTTTGTAAAGTACAGTAAAACAATACGAAAATAGTCCATTGTTCTGGATGACTTTGGCATTTTACACGTAAAGGGCACGCTCTGGCTGTAACATAGTTAGAAGCTTTACTTGTTGCTCAACCCATTTTATAGAACAATGATGTAATATTTCTCGTACGTTAGAAATAGAACAACGCTTTTACGTGATGCTACATAAGTTTTTGATGTAGAAACAGTTCAGGTATTGCTATATATTTTTCATCTAGAGGCAAACGATGCCATCCTTCTTCTTAAGAAGATCTTAATGATTTTATTTTTTATTTTTTTTATTGATTAGATGGGTGGACAAGCTCACAACGCACCTGGTGTTAAGTGGTTACTGGAGCCCATAGACATCTACAACGTAAATGCGCCACCCACCTTGAGATATAAGTTCTAAGATGTCAAGTATAGTTACAACGGCTGCCCTACCCTTCAAACCGAAACGCATTACTGCTTCACGGCAGAAATAGGCAGGGTAGTGGTACCTACTCTTGCGGACTCACAAGACGTCCTATCACCAGTAATTACGCAAATTATAATTTTGCGGGTTTGATTTTTATTACACGATGTTATTCCTTCACCGTGCATCCGATTTCGGCAAAGTTTTCAAGCAATCTTTGAATTTAATCTAAAGATTTATAAACCAAGCAATTAGTTCTAGACAGTTACATTATGAACCGCGCCTAACCACCGCTATCGACGGACCCGAAATTGACTAATATCTTACTAAGTTTAACTAAGTAAGGTTACTTACTAAGTGATGGAACACCTACCACTTAACCGGTTCAAAGACTGTTAATTAGATCGTGAACGTTATCACCGCACCTTTCATTATGTATAATTGACGCGCTGTCCAAAATTGAGCGGGAAAACGAAGCAGGAAATCAACTCATTACATTGTCATATAGAGCACCAGAATAAATGAATTTCTACGATGAAGGAATAATGACGTGTAACATGTAATTATCCGGGGTATGGTTTATTTATATTCCTGCATGATCTCCACCGTTTTGTCTACCCCGGCCGCGAGATATTCTAAGAAACTTTAAGGGTTCTCATGTCTTAAGATGTAGTAGTGAATCAGGCTAATCTGCCCAGTGAAAAAAACTTTTATAGATTGATATTCTATATCATGTAACATAGTATTTTACTACTGTAGGAGCTCTTGTGAGTCCGTACGGGTAGGTACCACCACCCTGCCTATTTCTGCTGGGGCAGCCGTTGTACTGTAAAATTGAGACCTTTGAACTCATATCTCAAGGTATCAGATGTCTAGGGTTCCGGTAACCACTTAAAACTGGGTGGGCTGTGAGCTCGTTCACTCAACTATACAATAAATAAAAATTATGTAACATGACATCTCCTCAATTAAACGTTTTTTATGACGAGAGTTGACATTATAAATGAGTAGTCAGAATTTATTTGTGTATAATAAAAATAGCCTCCTCAACTGGGTAAACTTGGAATGCGACGTAAACTAAACTCCGTTAATGCACTTTGTAACGTCAGTATCCGCGTGATCGTAAAACCTACATTAAACACAATCAAAGCGCAATCACTAGTTTTAATTACTCTTTTGCATGGAAACTTGTGTCGACACGAATAGCGACTACGTGTGATGATCACAAAACTGAGATAAGGAACTTCATATATTTTCTTCCATATGCAGGTCAAGCACGCAGACAACAACGACAGTATCTCAATCTACGATTGCTTAATTGAATTGCTTGATGATTGCTTCGTAGTGCAAATAGGCAGGATTCAGAAACCTAACTATGTAGGCCCACAGTAATTTTGCATAAAGTATTGTGGATTTCATTTTATTCCATCATTCCTGTGTTTTCAAAGTAATTCTTCTACGGTAGTTGGTCGGTTTGACGGCAGAAGATCACGCGGACGCACACCTCCCCGCCGGTCAAAACTCGTGGAGAAGCGTGATGCATTATTATGTATCACCTTCAGCAATGAAGAGATCGACTAAGAAGAAAGAGCAAAGGCAAGCCTTGACGCGCTCGTTGCAAATATATACCAATACTAGCTGTACCCGTCCGCTTCGCTGGGCATTTAAAACTAACATTATTATTTCTCACGCCCACAAAGATTCTCATCACTAACGCCGCCGCAACTGGTGTAGGGAGTCCAACACTCATATAAATATTAGCCTTTTCATTAAGTACATGTATTTTCTACATGGATACCAAGTTTCAAGTCAATCGGATGCATTGTTCAGTAGTTATAGGGGAACATCCGTAAAAAACCACTATTTATACCAATATTGTTTTGATGCTAACTTTGAAAGCTACTGATAACTTAGCAGCAGATTGAGTATCGTCAGCTTCCACTATAACCTTTAATTCCTCGTTGTTGACTTCAGCTTCGGGTCATCACTTCTTCTTCTATATCGTTCCCTCGCTACTGAGGATCGCGACCACGCGTGACGTTCTTTCACTGTGCTCGATCATGGGTGGGATGGACTGCATGGTACATACTACCACCCAGTGCTTCTCTTGCTAGATCTGAGTATCTGGCTGGTGTTCTGCCCACGGCGCGCTTGCCCTCTATGCGACCCGTAATTATGAGCTTCTCTAATTCATGTCTGGGAGACCGCATGATGTGTCCGAAGAAGCTCATAACACGTTCCCGGCAGATAGAAGAGAGTCTTTTTTGAATGTTTAGTTGCCTTAGAATGGACTCGTTTGTTCTCATGGCAGTCCATGTTATTCGTGGCATTCTCCGCCACACCCACATTTAAAAGGCATCGATCTTTTTGATATCCTGGCTTTTCCTGCATCACGGGGTACATTTTTTAGATTAAAACTTCTATGTCGGAAGCGTTTAAAGTAATAGCAAATCGTACGTTCGTTCGTAGTGTTCACTCCGTACACGTTATTAATATTTTGAGCCGTTTGTGCGACATTGCTACTGCGACGGAACGCGTATTCTAAAAATACTTACCCGTATTTTTATCGTATCCGTGTTGATGAAAAAGAAAAAAATGTAGTGGAAATTAAAACACAAATCATCAAACAAACGACTGATGATAGAATACCATATATAAAAATGAATTGCTGTTCGTTAGTCTCGCTAAAACTTGAGAACGTCTAGACCGATTTGGCTAATTATGGTCTTGAATTATTTGTCGAAGTCCAGAGAAGTTTTAAAAGGTAGATAAATATGAAAATGCTCGGAATTAAATGAAAATAACAATATTGTTTTTCATTTGATGTGTCCCCCGTCGGACGGATGCCTTTTGTTTGTTTTAAATTTATTTTATACAAAAGTTTAGGTCTTTTATTTGTCGATTAAGGCACTACGAAGTCTGCCAGGTCAGCTAGTTTTAAAATAAAATCCTTTCTAATCATCATGGTTACATTTATGGCAACGTAATGTGAACATTTATTGTCAGCCATACAGAAATTACATTTCAAATAGCCAGAACTCTAAAACGACAACTTCATTTTGTAAGATCTATTATTTTGAGAATTGCAAATGACTGCAAATACAGTGTGAGCTGGGGTAATAGCTTTACTTTCATATTTAACAATCTCCTGGGCCATACATGAAGTAATGTTTTGATGGAACGATAAACTTTTAACAACCTATGCGAGGTAATTAGCAAACTTGTATCGAATATGAACTTCGCAGTAACACATGCTTGGGAACGAGTCGATTTGCCGAAATTTGAATCTCAAAAGAAAAATTGAGTTGAAACCTTCACTTACTATGCAAAATTCGTTCGTATTAAAACATACAATGTTAATGCTCCATCTTTTTCTAAGAGGTTTGTGGAACTCATAGACAAAACGCATCTTTATTGTGTTATCTTCATTAAAATATATCATATACTATGTATCATTATTTATTTATTTATAACTTTATATACTAGACAGTATAAAGGCGGACTTAATGACATAGGCATTCTCTAACAGTCTACTTTAGGGGAGTGCAGAGATGGACCTTTGTAGGTGAAGTGTGAAGGTGACATTACTTAAACATATGTATATAAATAACATACATAATATTTATAGATACATATACATAATTACACTAAAACGAAATGAAACAGTAAAAGTAGTACTAATTATTGACATAGAAGTACCTAAATCACTTTGTATTTGGACCTAAGTATTACTAAAAAGGAACGCTCTTTAAGAGTCGTATAATCGGTAAAGCTTAGCTTAAGTAAGGAACGTTTAATTATTCAAGGCAAACACGAAATTTCACTAATTAATATTCAAGAGAAACAACAAAAATGAAAACTAATTTGATTACGATAATTACGAAAGAATACAATACTTTTAAATCAAGTAGCGATAAAGCGATATGAAACTAAAAATTAGGCTTAAATTACAGAAATATAATTCGATTGAATTACATTTAAAATGTATTAAAATTATTTATTTATTTATTTATTTATAACTTCTTATACTAGAAAGTGTAAAGGCGGACTTAATGCCATAGGCATTTTCTAACAGTGTACCTTAGGGGAGTGCAGATATAGACGCAAAAGATGTAACTATACTTGAGACCTTAGAACTTGTATCTCAAGGTGGGTGGCGCATTTACGTTGTAGATGTCTATGGGCTCCAGTAACCACTTAACACCAGGTGAGCTGTGAGCTCGTCCACCCATCTAAGCAATTAAAAAAAAAAAAAAAAAGATGAGATAGATGAGGTCATTGCCGATAGAATATGGACGATAAAAAACAGTCTTACCTAAAACTAGATTTATTGTAGAGCTAAAACCTTCCAGAGCCATTACTGACTAATGTTTGTGTCTGCTGCTAAGTTTCAACTCGTCGTTAGGAACTCGCTGTTTACATTGTTACAAATGCATTTCCTCACTCTGAATTGCATCTAAAATTCTAGTGTTGATATAAGTAAAATGTACGGGAAATGGTTTCGGAGTATCTATATATTAATACGTGAAGCAAAAAATTTACTGGTGATAGGACCTCTTGTGAGTCCGCGCGGGTAGGTAGGGCAGCCGTTGTAACTTTACTGAGATCTTAGAACTTATATCTCAAGGTGGGTGGCGCATTTACGTTGTAGATGTCCATGGGCTCCAGTAACCACTTAACACCAGGTGGGCTGTAAGCTCATCTACCCATCTAAGCAATAAATAAAAAAAACTTTGTACCCCTTTTTACGAAAATTGCGCGGACGGAGGAGTATGAAATTTCTCACACCTATATAGAATATAGAGAAGGAGTGAACAATGTTAATTTTTTTTTTTAAATGCATAAAAGATACTTTAAATCAATAAAGAAAACATTACACACACTACCACGTATTTGATACCATAAAAATATACTCTTTGTTTACTGTCAATTGGGAAAATTTTTATTGCTTAAAGTCTGTAGTCGAATTGAAAATAGATTAATATTGCTTGTCTTTAATATTATTGATCTATAGTGCAGTTTTGGCGAATACTGTGATTATATAATCGAATTATAATGGTGTTTGACAATAGAACCATAGTAATGTTTAAACTTATAATTTCAATTAATCATAGTTGAATTTCGACTACTGCGGGGCCACTAGTAGTAATTAATTTGCTTATTTAATTCCTATTCAAAAACGCAAGATGTTTAACAGAGTTTTTGCTTCCTAAGTTTGGAAGATAGACGAACATTATTCCTGATAGTGATCGGTCATTGTCGCCAACTGACATCAGCAATACCGGGGGGACAATCAAATCGTATCCAGCTACAAAAAACTGAGCACGCGAAGTTTCTTAATGTTACCATTAGTTTGAAAGGTTTAGCTTGATTAAATATTTTTACAAAGCGATGCCGTCTGTCACTATAAAAAAATCTATTTGGTTTATCTGAGACTATTCTGCAGCTCACAGCCTGTTATCAAGTATTTTTATCGGACCCTACAGATAAAACGACGTAGTGCTGATACAAACGTCAGGCATGAGGTCGAAATCGCTTTTTTTTCACCTATTCGCTTGGAGCCTAAGGGGCTATTCCAGCTTCCTGCAAATGAGTAGGGGAGCTCACGAAGTCAATCTGCGAGAATTTGCTAACACTAATCTTAGTAAGAGCAGTGCTTCGCAGAATCTACCACCGGATCGGGATCGAGACCCACTGGGAGGATCCGGCGAGAAACTCAGTCGGCTGTGTCTGCAAATCGTAGTAAATAGTCCGGGAATCTGGGAATAATATATTGTTGCATGCGGTCTTACAATATACTCTACCGCGCAGTATTACGTAAAAATATAAATTAGGAATATCCGATTTATTTTACAGAATATTACTTTATCATGGAAGTCAGTCCTGAACACGTGTCAAATACGTATGAAGGTCGCTTGATCCGAGCACCTTATCCTTTAGTTTAAACAAGATTTGAAGGAGCAGCACTTCTGCAGGCAGTGACTTGCTTCTCCCCTTGAGATTGCTGACGACCACGAGTGACGGTGACCACTCTCCATTAAGAAAACCATATGCTCGTCCGTCCACAGGGGAAATAATAAAATCTAGTCTTAGATTATTAAATAGAGCTTTGCGTCCAACTGGAGATGTGAAGTTAAAGCCTCATTTATTTTTTTATTTTTTTATTGCCGTTGTAGACAGACGAGCATACGGCCCACCTGATGGTGAGTGGTTACCGTCGCTCATGGACTTCAGCAATGCCAGGGGCAGAGCCAAGCCACTGCCTACCGCTTAATACTCTATAATAATTAACTAAATAGGTGTGGGAGACCACCGTAATACGTGGAATTCTTAGGAATCATAGAGGATTTATGTATTCTTCATATAAAACAATACTTCTGACTGAAGAGAACTAGACACTAAATTAAGAATATTGATTAATGTGGATTCACTGTAATTGTTCATTAAATTTATTCAAGTTAATTTAATTGCGAATAGTAAATTCTAAACTTCGCAGAGAATGGTTTTAGGTAAACCCTCTATTAAAATATGCAAAGCATGTTGTTCACGAGAGTAGGATTATGAAATAGAATAAATTTAATGTATGATTTAAAATACATTATTATTTAATTAATGTATAATTCAAATTGAGTATTAGTGTGGTTTCGTCAGTTCTTTCGTCGATCTAAACCAAAATAAAATATAAAATCCATTCTAAATAATATTCTGCGGGCTAAGCCACTTACCATATAATTTTCCCGCCACTACTATGACAGTTTCCGAACCAAAAAGACTGACCACCAAACCATAGGAACAATAATACCAGAAAAGTATGCCTAAGTGTGTGTTGCAAATAAAAAATCAAAAGAAAAAATCTTAAAATATTGAAATCTGCTACGTTAAGGTATCTATACTTCTATACTAATATTATAAAGAGGAAAGATTTGTTTGTTTGTTTGTATTGAATAGGCTTCGAAACTACTGAACCGATTTGAAAAATTCTTTCACTGTTTAGAAGCTACACTATTCCCGAGTGACATAGGCTATAATAATCATTTTTGAAGAAAATTAGGGATTCTTACTAAAACTTCAATAATGTAAAAAAATACCTAAAATATTCTTTACATCGCATGCCCTGCGAAAACTATTGATGATAGAATAAAATAATGTACTACGACTTTGTAGAACAAATAATTATTTACAAAAAATGCCATGTAGTTGTGCAGCAATAAGTGTTCTTTTATTTAAAAAAAAAAAACAGCGTCGTCGAAATTTTTGTTAAAGACCCGAGCGGAGCCGGAGCGGGCCGATAGTTTCATATAAATCAGTAACTTTATAACGTGGCACACTCTTCAAAGATTCCAATGGCAAAATCGATATTTCAAAAGCAATAAAAAAGAACCCAGACAAAGTTTAATCGCGTCAGACACGAACGCATTAACGATATTGTACGTTCAGTCATTAGCATGTACTATAAGCAAACTATTAAATGTCAACATTTTGTGGCTAATTGTAGGTTTGTACACATGAGGTGTGTTTTTTATTGGTTTCATTTTGTGATCCCAAATTTTAAATTTTTTGCGTATATATGAAAACAAATTTATGATGAAGTAATCTATCTTATATATAAAAATTAATTGCTGTTCGTTAGTCTCGCTAAAACTCGAGAACGGCTGGACCGATTTGGCTAATTTTGGTCTTGAATTATTTGTGGAAGTCCAGAGAACGTTTAAAAGGTAGATAAATATGAAAATGCTCGGAATAAAATAATAATAACAATTTTGTTTTTTCTTCGACGTGTCCGCCGTCGGACGGATTCCTTTTGTTACTTTTACGTTTATTTTATATAAAAGCTTAGGTCTTTTATTTATCGATTGAGGCACTACGAAGTCTGCCGGGTCAGCTAGTAATAGTATAATAGCTACCTCATTACCATTCAAATGAACCTCAAAGCGATGAGTGCTTTGAGGCAGAAGTAGAGTAACTCGCTCATACTTCCAGCATCAAATTTCCATTTGACCCCATACAGAAGAGGGCCATTCAGATTGCCGATAAACCCATTCTCACGGATCGTTTAGAGCCTCTGGGTCTGTGGAGGGACTTCGGTTCCCTCTGTATTTTATACCGTATATTCCATGAGGAATGGTTCCATCCCCTAAGGAATTGTTCGAGATGATTCCGGCATTTCGTTTTTACCATCGCACCGCCCGCCACCGGAGTAGAGTTCATCTATACTACCTGGAGCCACTGCGTTTATCCACAGTACGTTCAGTGTGATCCACAGATCATTTTTGCCACGTACCATCCGGCTTTGGAATGAGCCCACGATGTTTCCTGAGCACTATGGACATATCCTTCTTCAAACGAGTACTTAACGGTAGGCAGTGGCTTGGCTCTGCCCCTGACATTCCTGAAGTCCGTGGTAGAGAATAGTATCTAATGTAGTAAGACTCCATATTAGCACGTTAGTACCAGACCAGTGTATAACATGATATTTTATGTATATTATTCGTAGCAGCCGCGAAACCCTCGTTCAATTAAAGATATTTTATAATCGTAGTATAACAAAAAAAATTAACATAAAAATCAAAAAAATGAACAAATAATAATCTTATTTAATAAAAGAAAAAAAAACTCTTGATGAATAATTCATTACACTCTAGTAAATTTCTTGCCCTTGAATTTCGCTGAAAAAACACGACAAACTTCTACAAGAAAAATTTGGTATTTATATAATAAAACAAAAATTATCAATTCGTAATTCACTTTATACAATACTGGGTGTATTCTGTGGTTCGGTCCAGTCGGCTTTCGATTTGGATTGAAAAATATTTAGAAGATAAATTGGGAATATTGTAAAAGTATTCAAGTATCGACAAACAACCCCTTAGTCGGCTGAGACCACGGAAACTGTAAAGTATTTGAAACGTTAAAAATGGTAAAATTAGAATAATAAAGGCAAGATAAAGTAGCAAATAGTTTTTAACAACCAATTATTCACAGGCACGAACAAAAAAATTGCAGAATTTCGACATTAATATTTTAGAACTATTGCACTAAACGGTACATAATTTGAGAAAGCAATATTGCTACTGTTGACGATTTTTTTTTGTTTCGTGTATTAGGATTGTAGGTAGCCTAAATCAGCTAGTTTGCTCTGTCCTTCGCAACGTTATACTAGTGAAACAAGGTAGATTTCGAGTAAGAATTTCACCTTACCAAATGCAATTAATTCAAACTTAATAAAGAAGCCTTTATTAATAACCTTAATTCATATTTAGGTACATACTGTTACGCCGGTAAGACTAACGCCATCTATCGCCGAATAGTTGAACTAATATCGAAGGACCTAGTGGCATTTAGTACGCTCAAGAAGTACAACGCCATCTACTTTCAGATAGGAGAAACAAAATACTCGACTTGTGTGGAATATTCTCGATAATTATAGGGATGTGGTTATCGGCTATAAAAGGGTTGCAGAGATGGCATGCAGTCAGCTAGTAATCGGAACTACTCGAAGCGAAACAGCGAACGGATCACCTGAAGCGAAGCGGAAGAAGCGAATTGAGAATTTTAAAGTGTTTGTGTTTACCACCAGCGCGTAACAATATTATTAATTTAATTTTTATAAACATTGACATCGGCAAAGATTGTTTTGCTTTCGCATAGGCCTTCCCCATATCCTCCCAATAAGTCCCAGTCGTGGCATTTCCTCTTCCACGGAGAGCTTTCAACGGCCTTTATGTTGTCTACCCACCTTTGGAACGGTCGTCCTTTTAATCTTTTCTCCTCTCGAGGGTACCACCCGGTTACTAATTTAGCCCATTTTTATGTTTTGCTTCTCATTAGATGACCTATCCATTTCCACTTCAATTTTTTAATTGTGCATCATACATCGGTTATTTTTGTTTTCTTACGGAAATAACGTTTGTTTTCATATCCGCATTCAAACTAAAACCTACTCTAATTAGTTAAGATAAACAATAATGAATCAGTTCTAATAAAAATAAAATCTATTATTTTTTGTTGTCAAGAAAGAATACTGGAAAAATTGTCGGAGCGCGGAATCGTGCGCCGTGAAATGAAAAATATAATCTTATTATTTTTCATTTTCTTCGTACAACAACTCTGTTGAATGATTACAAAGCTTTTATTGTGTTCATAGACGATGTTCAGCTATTATAATTACCATGAAGATAACTTTTCTAAACTATTCTCATTAGCAAAGGCGCAACAAAAATAATTAACATTTTTATTGTCTATTTATATAGTCATTTAGCATTTAAAACCTTAAGATTTTTCGATAGTTCAGCATGAATGAGCTTAACGTATATGACTCAATAAATTCAAATCGAGTATTAAGGGAATTTAGAACGCGCTAGTTCGCTTGTTGGAATTGTCGTGTCTCGTGCGTGAATTGAGTTCACGAACGCTCACACTCAACCTTTTTTCATCAGCAGAGTGACCAAATAAGCTGCTGCCGCTTAAAGAATATAAGTATGTTCCTTTTGAAGAAACATGTTAGTCATCTTAATTGGCATCTCGAAATATCAAATATCTCTTAGTCAAGTCGCAAATACGAGTCGTGAACTCCATTAAAAAACATTACATTGGTTAAAAGCGATATCCAAATCTATAACTATCTCATTTTGTTTTCTAAGTTTCATCAGTTTATAATTATTCAAAACAGTGATTACTCTAACAATTGTTCAGAATTCCGGGGTCTAAAGGTCTCCGGAATGACACGATCGCGACACCGGATGTCTTTTCTTTATAAACCGGTTAATTATATTTTTTTATTTTATGATGTTTACTTAGTTTTCGATGTGTTGAAGCTCATTTCTAGCATTTTCAGCTATTTAACGGTGAAAGAAACGAACGGAACAAACTAAAGTTATTGAAAACATCGTGTAATTAAAATCGAAAATAATGGGAATCGTTAAATTCGTCCAATGATTCGACTTTTTAATTTATGTCCAGGAATGGACGAGTGACGAGCACTTAAAAGTAGTAACCGTCACCCATTTTTGCAAGAAATAAAACACGTGTGGCACTCGGGGACTGCCGCGGTAAAGCTATTGCATAGTATATTTTATCAACTTATGCAAATTATAATTAGACAATAATAATTTAATATTAAAACAATAATAAAATTAGACCACGTTATATTTATAAACATTAACAAAAACAACACATTAACCATCCCCTTCACACTCATAAGCTAGACCGCGCGAGAGAGAGATGGACAGATGTTTCATGATGTACATGCAGTGCGACGTCACGCCGCGCGCTTATTTACAAACACTACACAAGCGTAACGTGTGAATGTGTTGAACGCAAGCTACATGGTAGGCGGAGTGGGGGGTGTTAGGTTTTATTTTCGTTATGGAATTTCTTGATTCGGTCGCCGCGCTCAAAGCCCGCGATAAAAGCTATGCAATAGCTTAAAAACTTCAATATTTAAATTATTCTTATTACCTAATTTAGGTTGTACATACGGTATTCGAAGCGTCTAAAATTGAGAAATGCTTAAATTAACCCGAAATTAAACCGCAAAGGTATTTCAATGATTGAATTGAATTTCGCGTTGGATCTCGCGAAAATATTTTAGGATATAATGGAATTGACGTGTGTAGTATTGTAACGATTCGCTTCATTCCATTGTGTACGAAATGGCGTGTCAGTGTCACGAAACTAGATTAAGCTGAATACAGTTCAAAGGCGTCTATAACATTATTTACTTAAGATCACTAACAGCATATTATTATTTTCTTCTGTCTAACATCTTGTAATCCATAATTAAAAGTACTATAACAGTTTAATATCGTGTACTTTGACGTTTTTTTGGCCACGGACAACTGACCTATGGGAGATTAAGCTGGGGATAAAGCAGTTTTGATTATTTCTACGACTCGCACTATGTTTGTTTTTTAATTGCAGTAGATGAATTAAAAAGTTCACGGTAAATGTATGTGGTTATCACAAAGAGAATACTGTCACTCGTTTTGAGAATGAAGTCTCAATTGTTTTGTATAATTGCTGTTCTACAGTCCGAATCAAAACGCGGGAATGCTTCGCAGTAGAAATAAATAAGATTATGTTAAAACCAGTAATTATGAAAATTCATAAAATATTAATCCGATTACATAGCATAGAAGTCGTTCTCGAACACGTGTTCGCGATGGTTCTAGAAAATTCTAGTGAACGAGCAATACAACAAAGGAACTTCAGGAAATACATGCACTTATGGATTGTATTCCTTCCCGCAGGTCCAATCGAATCCCGTCATGTGCTACTTCAGCATAATTCTGATTATTTTCGAGACGTGCCTCGCGTGAAGAACCAGACGACATGGAGCTACGAAGACTCAAACTACTGTTGCTTCTGGCAAATATAACTGGAGTCGTTTTGGGTAAGCATTATGTATCGTGGTTTAATTATCTGCTTCTAAGTAAAATTATTATGCTTTTATCCGGTCACCGTCCTCGCCAAACGCTTGCGACGAAGGGCTCGAGAGTAAATTAACCCATAGACACAACCCACTGAGTTTCTCGCCGGATCTTCTCAGTGGGTCGCGTTTCCGTTTCGGTGGTAGATTCTGCGAAGCACTGCTCTTCTTAGGGTCAGTGCTAGCAACACTCCCGGTTTGAGCCCGTGAGCCCACCTACTAGTTCGATGAATCTAGAATAACTCTTCGAGGTTACTAGAATAGGTAAGAAAATTAATTCTTTTATAGTGGAAAACAGCTGTAGTTCTAATGCAAATCAAGATTTTTAAATCGGATCAAAATTGTTAGGTGAATTCACTCCGTCGCGCATTTGCAAAATTTTTTAAATTTTAGAATCATAATCCTTGTCAAATATCTTTTTAAGTGGATACTTTACTTCGTTTTTCTTTGGGATCGAGAGCACCGGACAAAATCTACGATTCGAACGTTTGAGTTTTTAATATCTAACATTAACTTTGAATTGAATAATAATTAATTGTTACTATACATTTATTTCGGTATTGGGTAATACCGAAATCCGCAGAAGAACCGGTTGACTGACATAGCCAAAGTGATTGCTCGGTAAAAGTGAAAGTGAGCCGGTCACTTACGCCGTCGCATTGACAATCGATAGGGCACAAAAGTACTGGAGTGGAGACCTTGTACTGGACGTCGTAACGTGGGCAGACAGACATGACCTGGTCAAAACGGTTGGTAGAGATTTGATGAGAAAGGCAAGAGACCGAAGAGAATGGGCTGCATTCGAAGAGACATACACTCAGCATTAGGTGGACACGGGTTGAAGAAGAGATGCATTTATTAATTTAAGAACATTTTCGTGGCCGGAACACAGAAAAAGCAATCAATAAATCCCACCTCGCTTAGTTAATAGTTTCCATCTGTCGTCTACACGGAAAAGGGTCTGACAAAGCGGCTTTACTTCGGCTGCATAAAGCCCTGTTTACAACACTCAATAAGGAAACTAAATAGACCAGTTGCTCGACCTAAGATACTCCCTAAAACCGAATCTTTACGAACAAAGGGTTGGGTGAAACTAGTCTGAATTTTGAGAACAAAATATTTTGTAACTCCATTTCTTGCTTTGGAAGACAGAGAAGCTTACAATATACCTGATAGTGAATTGTCACTGTCCCCTCATTGACACTATAAATCGCTTAGCGATTAAGGGACATAGTGGAGGTCATCTACAGAGATATGGTAAAGCAGACGATGGTATATAAATTATTGTCTGTAGACGCTGTTGACTTCTTAGTATCAGATGAGCTTTGAGCTTATCAGATCATAGACAATAGTGATAAATAAATAAACTCGAAACTTTCTGGAAACATGAGAAAAGTTCGAAACTTAAATTTAATAAAAATTTAGCCGGCAGTGTCGTGGCTGTTCTTTGTTGCCGATCCCCACGGGTAGAATTTATTATTATGTTTATAAATTGCTTCAAAATTGTAAGCGATGGAAGTGCCAACATACATAACACTTATAAAATTATATTATTCAATAATCAAAAAGCAAAGTTTTAGCAGATGATTAAACTTATAGTGTGGCGCGAATCAAAAGCATCCTTTTGCAATGAAAATAATTTAAAATAAGGCTTTTATCAATATTATTACTGAATACTCTACAATTCGAAAAACAAATTTCGAGCTATAGAAATCTAAGCAAAAGTAAATCAGCAACGGTTGGCTTAACAATCGCTTCACATTATATTGTTAGTCTGAAGTTCCTCTGTCTTTCGGGGCAACATAAATATGAACAGCAGGAGAACAAAGTTTGCGAAAATAAAACTATATTAGGCAAGGAGAAACAAAACATCATTGGCAATGTGTTTCACGTTCCCGATCGACAAACTTCGCTCTCACGTACATACAAAGTTCTGTCCGACGTTTCTGTGTTGCCAGGGCGAAAACAAAAATCTTAAAATGTCGTTTATTTTAATCGAATTAAAAAGCGTATTTTCCAAAAGAATAAGTCTTTTTTTTTGTTGCTTATATGGGTGGACGAGCTCACAGCCCGCCTGGTTAAGTGGTTACTGGAGCCCATAGGCATCTACAACGTAAATGCGCCACCCACCTTGAGATATAAGTTCTAAGGTCTCAGTATAGTTACAACGGCTGCCTCACTCTTTAAGCCGAAACGCATTACTGCTTCAAGGCAGAAATAGGCAAAACCACACGGACTCCAGAGGTCCTACCACCGTATTCTGTGAAGAAACTAGATTATAATTTGATTTTGGCAATTTTATCGAGAATCATTGTCATTTACCGTTGCTTGTCATGATATTTGACTAGATCTGATAATTCCCAACGCGTGTTTCATAAACGTTGTTTAGCTGTAATGTCAACTCATATAATATCATGCTCCATATACTAAATAATGAGCCAATAAAGAAAAATCCAAATGATGAGAGCACCACTTTTCATATAAATTTTCTAGACACAGCCTATGCTGTTGATTGATTAAGTGTACATTTTGCACATATAAATGTATTTTAATATTAATAAGTGAACAAGGTACTGGCCCACCTAATGCACTAGGCAGCTTAGTTTATGTAGGGATTGGCGAAAACCTAGGAACTTTATACGTCAAATAAATTAAAAGTTAGGCTTGAACGTCTTATTAAGGATACAACAGTTGTTATAACACTGAAAACACCCCAGAAACTGATTAACAAAATTTCTAATAAATAAAAACATACCGTTTAATGTGATCAATTTTTAATACCCAATTGAGCTTACTATTACCATTTCTTATACCATTGGCAACCCTTGTGGCTCCGTAATAAAATTTATTCGTGCGTCCCAACCATTAGCGACTTTTACCTTAACAGATACCCTAATCTCCCTAATTCTGGGGAGTTGCACCCGTGCTTTAATCTGGATTACGTTTCGAATTACGCAGTCGAGATAATCGTTTGTAATCCACGTTGTTTGAATATTTTAATTAAGAGTCATACATGTGGTTTGCCCCGTCAAAAGGCAGAAACGGTTGTAACGTTTTATTTCTTTGTGAAAATGTGTTATTATTACAGCAAGTATTAACGATGAATTAGGTAAATGAATAGGAATAGGTTAGGTACCTTAAAGTTTCCATACATAAAATATGTGCGATCTCATAAAATATTCTTCGGTAATTGTACGCATGCGACCTGAACATATAATAAAAATAACAACTCAACGTAAATATCTATAAGTATATATATTAAACTAAGATAAGTACAAATCTTATTTTATAATACAGTATACCATAATAAAATTATAATCAACCAAAATGAATAAAAATACATGTCTGTTCTGTAAAAAACCTATTTGAAAAGTAGAAAAAATCTTCAGCTTGACACGCCGTCAGATGTTTTTTTTTTCAACATTACAGTCACAAGTTGTAGTTAAATATAGTATATATGTATGTATATAATAATAGTGGTTAATAATAAGATACATTCATGAAATTTTACAATAATATTTAAATTAAAATAATAATAATTATTATTATTATTACTAATACACTTTAAAATTTTTAGGGCATTCGTGTAAAATAAAGGCCATATCCATAGTTCGTTCCTTAGATCCATTAATAAATTTTTCATTACCAGTTTTCTTATTAACAAAAATAGCAATCAATAGCGCCGATAGCTTGAACCCCCTTGTACCAAAAATGTGGCTTCGGACCACGTTAACTAATTTTTCTCCATCCCTCGCCGACAGAGATTAGATCGTCGAAGTTTTCGTCGAATAACGATAAAATAACGCCCAATTTATTTCCCAGACCGGTCCATTTGGCACACCCGCCGTCTTGGAGCAGCTACGGTCTATCTCCCAGAGGCGTTGGAAGATTTGCGGCCTAATATTGTATTTAAACTATCGGCAAATAAAGTTATAGAAAAATCTATGATTGTTCTATTGAAGTTTTCCAGAATAGTATACATCGACATAACACATAATAGGTATGCTATAAACGTTTTATAATTTAATTAGCTGTACCCGTCCGCTTCGCTGGGCATTTAAAATTAACATTATTATTTCTCAGCCCTTAGTCATACATAGTCTTCTTTTTTCTTTTTCTTTTTTTGTTTTTTTTTTAAGTTATACTTATTTAGGCGCGTTATGAAAAATTTGTGAGAGTGAAATATTACGATGTGCGCACAGCGTGACACAAAATTAACAGAAATGAAGTTGCCCATCAAGTTGAGGAAAAAATGCTACCAACAAAACAGAAATGGAGCCTCTGTTAGTGGCGCATGTTGGCACGCACGCCGCCTCTGTTCACTGTGTATTTATATTTGCAATGAATGGCGAGGAGCGTAATAATATTGTCAGCCACTCCGACATGCGGACATTATGGGCGCGACGTTTTTTTTTTGCATTTTATTAAATTTTTTTTCCCGCGTTATGACAACACCGACACAAACTCGAGATAAGATACTTTTGCAAAAATAGATCTAAACGTATTGGATCTTACCTTATTGTGGACTAGCGACCCGCCCTCGCTTCGCTTTGGAAACATTAAATTTTATTATTGATAGCTGAGTCCAGCCATGTTACCCGCGCTTATTGTCGTACCGCGGGTGAAGCCGCGGGGCGAAGCTAGTCTAAAAAAAGTAGCCTAAGTTACTCCTTATATCATCAGCTACCTATCAGTGAAAATCCCGTCAAAATCGGCCCAGCCGTTCCAGAGATTAGCCGGAACAAACAGACATACAGACAAAAATTGTAAAAAATGTTATTTTGGTGTATGTACTGTATATATATTCATATAAAAAGCGGCTACTTCAATATTACAGACAGACACTCCAATTTTATTTATATGTATAGATGTATAGATTATGTTATTACCTATAATAGGATTATGTGATAATTAGAATCAGGGTTATGAAGTAGGATTATGTTTCATTATCTCAGTCAATACGGTCTAAACAGAGTAGGAAGTTGCACTTCTATTCAGGGGGCAGACGTCGCCTCAAGACGTCTCGTTGTGACCGCCCACGCGATCCGGGATGATTAAGATAGAATTTTTTTTGTCTATATTTTATTTCTTGAGTTTTGATACCGCCTGAAAATTGAAAATTTAGGTTTCATTCATTTAATTTGTGTACATTTATTATTTGTGGTTTTCAAAGTCCATTAGTGGCTTTTCGTTAATTATTTGTGTTACTTTATTAATGATGGTAGTATGTGGTAAGCATAATGTTGCTACAAATTGATATCATTTTTTTTTATTGCCTAGGTATGTAGACGAGCTCACAGCCCACCTGCTGTTAAGTGGTTACTGGAACCCATAGACATCTACAACGTAAATGCGCCACACACCTTGAGATACAGTTCTAAGTTCTCAGTATAGTCACAACGGCTGCCCCACCTTTCAAACCGAAACGCATTACTGCTTCACGGCAGAAATAGGCAGGGTGGTGGCACCTACCCGTGAGGACTCACAAGAGGTCCTACCACCAGTAATTACGCAAATTATAATTTTGCGGGTTTGATTTTTATTGCACGATGTTATTCCTTCACCGTGGAAGTCAATCGTGAACATTTGTTGAGTACTTATTTAATTAGAAAAATTGGTACCCGCCAGCGGGATTCGAACACCGGTGCATCGCTCGATACGAATGCACCGGACGTCTTATCCTTTAGGCCACGACGACGACTAGGACATTTTTTATAGTCAAATCATGTTATCCCTATTACCTCGTTTGGTTTAAAAACCGTTCTGTCCTCGGAAAAGTCGCCAAGACAAATTCAGCGAGCTATTTGTTTTTGTAACTGTAACACATTTTGTATTATTTGTCCATTACACACATATTCATAAAATTAAAACTAATTTTACGATTTACAGTTACAGTTACCGTGGTCACAGTAGGCTGTAAAGTTAAAAATCTATAAAGCTTTCGAGCTACGTCAGAAATAATATAATAGCAATAAAATAACGAGAGATTAAGCCGTAAAACTAATTTTAATTGTCACTACGACTCGCGAAAACCGAAAAACATTTAAATACTCTACAAAAGAAATATTAAAATGAAAAGATTTGACGCGATCAATTCATTTCTAAATCAAGCTACAATAATACGTTTTTTTAATATTATATTTTGTAAGCCTCTATGATAGTTGAATATTTTGTGGAATCTTGGAAAAGGCGTACAGAAAAGCTCTTGTTTCGACCTTACTTATTTCACGTATCCCAGTCATCGTCGAAGCAAGCCTGTGCTCGTTCGTTTAAGAACATTCACAAGAAACCCTAGGGAAATCGTCATTACTTTTGCTCACTATATCATACAAATTTAGACCGTGTGAAGATAAATAACTTCTTACTGGCCGTAGGACCTCTTGTGAGTCCGCACGGGTAGGTGCGGACTTACACCCTGCCTATTTAAGCCGTGAAGTAGTAATGCGTTTCGGTTTAAAGGGTGGGGCAGGGTAACTATACTGAGACCTTAGAACTCATGTCTCAAGTTGGGTGGCACATTTACGTTGTGGATGTCTATGTGCTGGGCTCCAGTAATCACTCAACACCAGGTGGGCTGTGAGTTCGTCCACCCATAAAGTAATTTAAAAAAAAGCGAATTGACTTAGCAAAAAATTATTTCAGTTCTTATTTGTAGGCCGCTTAGTTCCCTACAAAAATATATATTTTTTTTTTACTACACGATAATTCGTTGAGATAAAATAATATTAAAAAGAAAAAAAATCCTTTGGTATTTAAATAGAAAATCAAAGATAACGATCACGGCACCTCTAAACATTAATATTAAGAGCTCAAACTTTACTAGAATTTTTTTTTTCGTCATTTTGGACGATATTTTCGTAGTACCTAAACAAAAAAAAAATTAAAAGTTTTTTTTGGCCCACCCTAATAAATAACTATAAAAAACATTCAGTGAAGTTCCATTATATTAGTCAGCTCTGTGGGCGTCACGTGGGTTTCAATTTTAATAGTGTCATGGGTGAGTGAACTCTTATGATAAGAATAGATGCTAAACTTTATGTTTTCTTAGTATAAGTTGGCATTTATATTTAACGGTTCAACTGTATTATTTTAAGAGATTGCTTTAATGGCATAGTTCAGTAGGCAAGATTCCAATACCACTGGAATTTTAGACTCACATTATTCTCTCATATATTTTTTATATATCATCTCACTTTACATATATGTGGGATGCAGGCTTCAGACAATTAATAAAAGTTTCGCGTTTACTACTTCCACGTTTTATTAAAGTAATATAAATTAAAATTATAATAGTTTTGTCGTGCTCGTGCTTCGTGCTTCGTTCGTCGTCGTTCATTTGTCATCTCACACGTCATTCCCTTCCATTCTCGATATACCGCTGCGTTCACAAACATCAACTTGCATCCATCATATCATGCGTTCAAGAAAACATCCTTCCCACATATATTTATTAAGCTTCCGACCTTGTTTTTTATTGCGTAGATGAGTGGACGAGCTCACAGCCCACCTGGTGTTAAGTGGTTACTGGAGCCCATAGACATCTACAACGTAAATGTGCCACCCACCTTGAGATATAAGTTCTAAGGTCTCATGTTTTAGTTACAACGGCTACCCCATCCTTCAAACCGAAACGCATAACTGCTTCACGGCAGAAATAGGCAGGGCGGTGGTACCCACCCGTGGACTCACAAGAGGTCCTACCACCAGTAAAATCACGTAATCATCAGTAGATCACGAAAACCTCCAAATTACAAATATCCACTCCTTTAAAATCAAACACAATGGGTAAAGAATCTGTCACTGTAAAATGATGCATCACTGAAAATTCCATTTACGAATCAATATTTAAATAATATAATTTACGACTGCTTTGACGTTTGTTTTTGGAACGAAGTTCCTTACAGCAGGCTTGGAGGACATAGGGATTTTGCTGCGCGACCGAACTGAAAAAAAAGTGATAGTAAAAACCGTAAGAAAAAGTCCGTGGAATAAGGCCTTGTTTTCCGCACAGCGATATTTCACCGCGCGATTTTTTTCTCGTAATTCTTTTTTTTATTTTATTATTTCGACGTTTTATGTATTTCCATGAACCGTTTATGTTTAATAGAGTAAATAGATATACTGGTGGTAAGGTGTAACACTATCGTGCTCCTATTTTTGCCGCAAATCTCTTGTGCTTTCCGTTTTCAGATGTGATATGGAGTTTGGTGATCATTTATCCGTAAAGAGCGGTGATCTTTTTGAACCATCTAATGCTATGAACAATACATAAAATATAGAGTCATTGTAAAATACCAAATTACAATTCTAAAGAAAAAATGCAGTATTAAAGATCTAGCTTGGTATCATTTGTATTGCGATTTGACACGTCATGTACATATATTTTGCATACTCATATAGTTTCAGGTCCGTAATGGGAAGTATATATATATATATATATATATATATATATGTGGAGTATTTTTTAGAATTTAATTTTATTTAAATCTGACAACCCCAATTTGTGGATGGGCTGTCAAAGTCAGTAGGTAGTCAGAAAAAAAAGATTAGTGTGTGTGGTGGTGGTAAGATGTAAAAGTGATATGTTGTTGTTTCTTTGTGTAAAAAATAATAAATAAATAAGGTGAGATCCATTTCTCGTTATTCCGCCATCCTACATCTTTTGGGGGCTCGTCCGGGATTGGCTAAAATATTGATTTGAAGTGGATCGAAGACTGAAGACGAAAAACGTTGAATCATTCAAAGTTGATAACTTAAGGTGAAGAATTGTTTTACCGACACACTGGTGAAAAATGTTGCCACATTACAAAAAAATACGGAAATTATAGTTTTTGAGGATGTGTTGATGTGATAATTTTCGTCCATTTTCTGATGTTGAGGATATAATAAAACTTTAATAAGTCCAGGAAGACCATCGTTTTGCCCTAAGATTAGAAGTAGATCCCTAAAGAAGTCTAAGATTAATACAAGCATCACGATGCCGCCGAAAAAAGACTTACAAGACGCTGAAGGTGAGGAACAGGAAGTAGACGTGCATATTTCATTCAAAGACTTGGAGAAGTCGATGAACCTATTTACTGGAGATGACACCTACCCGATTGAGACATTTCTTGACGAATTCGAAGACGTGGCACAGATCATGAATTGGACTAAAGTCGAAAAATTGATTTACGCAAAAAGACTCTTAGACGGTACTGCCAAGCTTTTCTTACGATCTATGGGAAAGATAAAAGACTACGCAACCTTGAAGAATGCTCTTAAAGAAGAGTTCGGTCCCAAAATTAACAGCGCAGTTGTACATAAGAAACTTGCTTCGCGTAAAATGAAGAATGACGAGACATATCAACAGTACTTCTTGTCGATGAAAGAATTAGCCCTACATGGTAAAGTTGAGGACGCTGCGCTAATAGAATACGTCATAGATGGCATTCGTGACATTGAAGCCAATAAAGCAATTCTGTACGGTGCAGCAGACATAAAAGAATTTCGAAAGAAGTTGGACATCTATAGTGAATTTAGAAAGAAGATGTCTGCTAGATCTTCTCATTCTGGCCAGNAGGCACTTCTTAAATCCCTGGCCGGTTCCAGTGGATTGCAAGTTGGCAACTGACCGTAGTGCAAGACTCGTCCCGCTGTCCCCGCGTACCCACCAATATCTTAAATGTTTTACATTTCCGATTGCTATTTAGGAAATGTATAGATTTCCTAGGAAATGTGTAATGTGTAAGTATAATATAATTTATTTCACACATTTCCGTACGATTTTAGGAATTACATACATTTCCTAGGAATTGTATACAATGACGGATTACATACATTTCCGGTAACATAGATACAACAGTTGTTATAACGCTGAAAACACCCCAGAAACTGATTAACAAAATTTCTAATAAATAAAAACATACCGTTTAATGTGATCAATTTTTAATACCCAATTGAGCTTACTATTACCATTTCTTATACCATTGGCAACCCTTGTGGCTCCGTAATAAAATTTATTCGTGCGTCCCAACCATTAGCGACTTTTACCTTAACAGATACCCTAATCTCCCTAATTCTGGGGAGTTGCACCCGTGCTTTAATCTGGATTACGTTTCGAATTACGCAGTCGAGATAATCGTTTGTAATCCACGTTGTTTGAATATTTTAATTAAGAGTCATACATGTGGTTTGCCCCGTCAAAAGGCGGAAACGGTTGTAACGTTTTATTTCTTTGTGAAAATATGTTATTATTACAGCAAGTATTAACGATGAATTAGATAATTGGATAGGAATAGGTTAAGTACCTTTAAGTTTCCATACATAAAATATGTGCGATTTAATAAAATATTCCCTGGTAATTGTACACTTGCGACCTGAATATAGTAATATAATAAAAATACCAACCCAACGTAAATATCTATATAAGTACTAAGATAAGTACAAATCTTATTTTATAATACAGTATATCATAATAAAATTATAATCAACCAAACATGATAAAAAGACATATATGTACTGTGAAAAACCTAATTGAAAAGTAGAAAAAATCTTCAGCTTGACACGCCGCCAGATGTTTTTTTTCAACATTACAGTCACAAGCTGTAGTTAAATCTATAATTATATATATGTATGTATATAATAATAGTGCTTAATAATAAGATACATTCATGAAATTTTACAATAATATTTAAATTGAAATAATAATAATAATAATTAATAATAATAATGGTCTCAACAAAAAGTCGGTGGTGACACAAATGCAAAAAGCAGTCTTGCTCGACAATGCCCGTATAGTTCGCCGGTTTCTCTCCCAATAGTCCCTAACGCTCCGGCCGATTCTTGCCCACCTCGTCGGAGTGTGTCCTGCCGTCTTCCCAGGCGTGGCAGTGTTTAATACAGAATAATAATAATTATTATTACTAATACATTTTAAAATTTTTAGGGCATTCGTGTAAAATAAAGGCCATATCCATAGTTTGTTCCTTAGATCCCATAATAGATTTTTCATTATCAGTTTTCTTATTAAAAAAGATACCAATCAATAGCGCCGATAGCTTGGACTGCCTTGTACCAAAAATGCGCTACGAACCACGTTAACTAATTTTTCTCCATCCCTCGCCGACAGAGATTAGATCGTCGAAGTTTTCGTCGAATGACGATAAAATAACGCCCAATTTATTTCCCAGACCGGTCCATTTGGCACACCCGCCGTCTTGGAGCAGCTACGGTCTATCTCCCAGAGGCGTTGGAAGATTTGCGGCCTAATATTGTATTTAAACTATCGGCAAATAAAGTTATAGAAAAATCTATGATTGTTCTATTGAAGTTTTCCAGAATAGTGTACATCGACCTAACCGATAATAGGTCTGTTACAAACGTTTTATAATTTAATTAGCTGTACCCGTCCGCTTCGCTGGGCATTTAAAATTAACATTATTATTTCTCACCCCCTTAAAGACTCTCATCATTAACGCCCCCGCAACTGGTGTAGGGAGTCCAACACTCATATAAATTTTAGCCTATCCATTAAGTACATGCATTTTCTACATGGATACAAAGTTTCAAATCCATCGGATGCATGGGTCAGTAGTTATAACGGAACATCCGTAAAAACCACTGTAGATTTATATATTAGTGTAGATAGATATATGTTAGTGGGAAAAATTGTTTACAAATTTTCACCACGGCGGTGCGCTGGTTCTATATTTTGGAAGTTTCTGCGGGGGCGAGTATCGCTAAAAGATGAACAAAAAGATGGGTAGGCCGAGGCTAGGTAATGAGAAGTAGACGTACCTGCCAACCCGTCGCTGGCTTCTTACAGACTGCAGAATCCAAGGAACGCGACTGCTGGACGACGCGTAATGGCGGCGGCTACCGTGACGACTTGACGGCACTCTTCTAAATTGTTTGTTCACAAAACTGGCATACCACTCGCGCAACGACGAGTATGATCGTCAATAAGAGTTCGTAATTAATAGAAAAATAGTAAAAGTCCATAAAAATATTGAGATGAAAAAAACAAGCGGCGTGTGCGTGTGCAATTCGTGTGATGCGGTCGGCGATAGTCTTCTGTTTTCTTTTTGTTTTTTTGTTTTTTTTGAAGTTATACTTCTTTAGGCGCGTTATGAAAAATTTATGAGAGTGAAATTTTACGATGCGCGCGAACCGTGACACAAAATTAACAGAATACTGGCAATGAATGGCGAGGAGCGTAATAATATTGTCAGCCACTCCGACATGCGGACATTATGGGCGCGACGGTTTTTTTGCATTTTGATTAATTTTTTTACTAATAAAATTAATAATCTTAAAGTTATATTTGGGTCCCGCGTTATAACAACACCGACACAAACTCGAGATAAGATACTTTTGCAAAAATAGATCTAAACGTATTGGATCTTACCTTATTGTGGACTAGCGACCCGCCCTCGCTTCGCTTTGGAAACATTAAATTTTATTATTGATAGCTGAGTCCCGCGATGTTACCCGCGCTTATTGTCGTACCGCGGGTGAAGCCGCGGGGCGAAGCTAGTCTAAAAAAAGTAACCTAAGTTACTCCTTATATCATCAGCTACCTATCAGTGAAAGTCCCGTCAAAATCGGTCCAGCCGTTCCAGAGATTAGCCGGAACAAACAGACAGACAGACAAAAATTGTAAAAAATGTTATTTTGGTGTATGTACCGTATATATATTCATATGCATGTATTAAAAAGCGGCTATTTCAATATTACAGACAGACACTCCAATTTTATTTATATGTATAGATGTATAGATTATGTTATTACCTATAATAGGATTATGTGATAATTAGAATCAGGATTATGAAGTAGGATTATGTTTCATTATCTCTGTTAATACGGTCTAAACAGAGTAGGAAGTTGCACTTCTATTCAGGGGGCAGACGTCGCCTCAAGACGTCTCGTTGTGACCGCCCACGCGATCCGGGATGATTAAGATAGAATTTTTTTTGTCTATATTTTATTTCTTGAGTTTTGATACCGCCTGAAAATTGAAAATTTAGGTTTCATTCATTTAATTTGTGTACATTTATTATTTGTGGTTTTCAAAGTCCATTAGTGGCTTATCGTTAATTATTTGTGTTACTTTATTAATGATGGTAGTGTATGTGGTAAGCATAATGTTGCTACAAAAAGATATCATTTATTTTTTTATTTTTTTATTGCCTAGGTAGACGAGCTCACAGCCCACCTGCTGTTAAGTGGTTACTGGAACCCATAAACATCTACAACGTAAGTTCGCCACACACCTTGAGATATAAGTTCTAAGATCTCAGTAAAGTTACGACGGCTGCACCACCCTTCAAACCGAAACGCATTACTGCTTCACGGCAGAAATAGGCAGGGCGGTGGTACCTACCCGCGCGGACTCACAAGAGGTCCTACCACCAGTAATTACGCAAACTATAATTTTGCGGGTTTCATTTTTATTACACGATGTTATTCCTTCACCGTGGAAGTCAATCGTGAACATTTATTGAGTACGTATTTCATTAGAAAAATTGGTACCCGCCAGCGGGATTCGAACACCGGTGCATCGCTCGATACGAATGCACCGGACGTCTTATCCTTTAGGCCACGACGACGACTAGGACATTTTTTATAGTCAAATCATGTTATCCCTATTACCTCGTTTGGTTTAAAAACCGTTCTGTCCTCGGAAAAGTCGCCAAGACAAATTCAGCGGGCTATTTGTTTTTGTAACTGTAACACATTTTGTATTTATTTGTTCGTTACACACATATTTATAAAATTAAAACTACTTTTACGATTTACAGTTACAGTTACAGTTACCGTGGTCACAGTAGGCTGTAAAGTTTAAAAAAACTAAAGCTTTCGAGCTACGTCAGAAATAATATAATAGCAATAAAATAACGAGAAATTAAGCCGTAAAACTAGTTTTAATTGTCACTATGACTCGCGAAAACCGAAAAACATTTAAATACTTTACAAAAGAAATATTAAAATGAAAAGATTTGACGCGATCAATTCATTTCTAAATCAAACTACAATAATACGTTTTTTTTAATATTATATTTTTTAAGCCTTTATGATAGTTGAACATTTTGTGGAATCTTGGAAAAGGCGTACAGAAAAGCTCTTGTTTCGACCTTACTTATTTCACGTATCCCAGTCGTCGTCGAAGCAAGCCTGTGCTCGTTCGTTTAAGAACATTCACAAGAAACCCTAGGGAAATCGTCATTAGTTTTTCTCACTATATCATAAAATTTAGACCGTGTGAAGATAAATAACTTCTTACTGGTCGTAGGACCTCTTGTGAGTCCGCAAAGGTAGGTGCGGACTTACAAGTGCGGACTCACACCCTGCCTGTTTCGGCCATGAAGTAGTAATGCGTTTCGGTTTGAAGGGTGGGGCAGGGTAACTATACTGAGACCTTAGAACTCATGTCTCAAGTTGGGTGGCACTATTACGTTGTGGATGTCTATGGGCTTGGCTCCAGTAACCACTTAACACCAGGTGGGCTGTGAGTTCGTCCACCCATAAAAGCAATAAAAAAAAAGCGAGTTGACTTAGGACTAGCAAAAAATTATTTCAGTCCTTATTTGTAGGTCGCTTAATTCCCTACAAAAATATATATTTTTTTTTTACTACACGATAATTTGTTGAGATACAATAAAATTCCAAAGAAAAAAAAATCCTGTGTTATGTAAATGGGAAATCAAAAATCAAGATGCGACACCTTTAAACATTAATATTAAGAGCTCAAACTTTACCAGAATTTTTTTTTCGTCATCTTTGACGATATTTTCGTAATACCTAAAGATAAAAAAATTTAAAAGTTTTTTTTGGCCTACCCTAATGTAAATGTATATATTAATAACTATAAAAAACATTCAGTGAAGTTCCATTATATTTCGCAGCAGTGTAGGCGTCACGTGGGTTTCAATTTTAATAGTGTCATGGGTGAGTGAACTCTTATGATAAGAATAGATGCTAAACTTTATGCTTTCTTAGTATAAGTTGGCATTTATATTTAACGGTTCAACTGTATTATTTTAAGAGATTGCTTTATTGGCATAGTTATTAGGCAAGATTCCAATACCACTAGAATTTTAGACTCACATTATTCTCTCATTTTTTTATTTTTTATATCATCTCACATTACATATATTTATTAAGCTTCCGATCTTTTTTTTTTATTGCGTAGATGAGTGGACGAGCTCACAGCCCACCTGGTGTTAAGTGGTTACTGGAGCCCATAGACATCTACAACGTAAATGCACCACCCACCTTGAGATATAAGTTCTAAGGTCTCATGTTTTAGTTACAACGGCTACCCCATCCTTCAAACCGAAACGCATTACTGCTTCACGGCAGAAATAGGCAGGGCGGTGGTACCCACCCGCGCGGACTCACAAGAGGTCCTACCACCAGTAAAATCACGTAATCATCAGTAGATCACGAAAACCTCCAAATTACAAATATTCACTCCCTTAAAATCAAACACAATGGGTAAAGAATCTGTCACTGTAAAATGATGCATCACTGAAAATTCCATTTACGAATCAATATTTAAATAATATAATTTACGACTGCTTTGACGTTTGTTTTTGGAACGAAGTTCCTTACAGCAGGCTTGGAGGACATAGGGATTTTGCTGCGCGACCGAACTGAAAAAAATGTGATAGTAAAAACCGTAAGAAAAAGTCCGTGGAATAAGGCCTTGTTTTCCGCACAGCGATATTTTACCGCGCGATTTTTCCTCGTAATTGTTTTTTTTTTATTATTATTTCGACGTTTTATGTTTTTCCATGAACCGTTTATGTTTAATAGAGTAAATAGATATACTGGTGGTAAGGTGTAACACTATCGTGCTCCTATTTTTGCCGCAAATTTCTCATGCGTTCAGGTTTCAGATGTGATATGGAGTTTGGAGATCATTTATCAGTTAAGAAGCGCTGATCTTTTTGAACCATCTGATGCTATGAACAATACATAAAATATAGAGTCATTGTAAAATACCAAATTACAATTCTGAAGAAAAATTGTAGTATTAAAGATCTAGTTTGGTTTCTTTGCATACTCATATAGTTTCAGATCCATAATGAGAAGTACATATTATTTGAAACACTATATTATCATGTAGCATTATCCGATTTCAGGTATAAATAGGCGTCATTAATACCACTGAATCCTCTAAGCACAAATTAATGGATCACGTTTGACATTTGACTGAACAGGCTTCAAGAATTTTCTATATTGTTAAACATGGCGTTCGTGTGCGGTCTCAAGACAGGAGAATATCCTTGTTTAAAGTAGTTGGAAGTGAAACATACATTTGTTTCAATAAGCAAGTTGTGACACTGTGTTTCAACTTGGAATACAATTTTTTATTTTTATCGGTTTTTAGACGTATTTAAAACTAGTTTTACAATTGAAAGTCGTCCGTGACCGTGAAAACTGTAAAAAAATGTAGGAAGTAATTAAAATGATAAGACAAATTGTGACATTTAACTTTTATTTATGTATTTATGCATTTAAATACACGCGCATCAGTCGACATTCAAACGAATCTGAAATAAAACATACCGTGGCTGTCAAACCAAAATCTGCTATGTGCAATAACTCTATTTTGAATTAACGAGTAAAACATTTTCGTGTAAAATTTTATATGAAGATGAAGCTTTAAGAACTATATCAAATGAAAGCTATAGATAAATATTAAAGCTATAGACACATAACAGTTTTTTTATACGGTAGATAGGGCGAAAAGGTCAAAAAGTAAAAATCTCAAAAAGTGCACATAGCAGATTTTGGTTTGACAACGACGATACGATATTTAGATAAAAAAACGTGTGGCACTCGGGAACTACCGCGGTAAAGCTATTGCATAGCATTTTTTATCAACTTATGCAATTATAATTAGATATTAAAACAATAATAAAACAAGACCACGCAATATTAAACATTAATAAAAGCAAAACCTTAACTGTCCCCTTCACACTCATAAGCTAAACCGCGCGAGAGAGAGATGGGCAGACTTTTCATGATGCGCATGCAGTGTGACGTGACGCCGCACGCTTATTCACAAGCACTACACAAGCGCAACGTGTGAATTTGTTGAACGCGAGCTACATGGTAGGCGGAGTGAGGGGTGTAAGGTTTTTTTCGTTACGGAATTTCATGATTCGGTCGCCGCGCTCAAGGTCCGCGATAAAAGCTATGCAATAGCTTAAAATATTATCGTAGTTAATACAGTGTCGATAGTTCACTCGCCGCCTCACCGAGGCGGCTCTGTTGAGTGTAATTAGATTTCCCGAATTACATCGAGCCTTTGAAGTTTTTCGCTCACCCGGGGTCATCACGAAGCTTTTTGCAGACACCTCCCGTGATGTTGTTTTCTGAATTAGATTGTTTTTCTTTGGCTTTGCTTTGTATTTGTACTACAATGCCTAACTGAGCCCTAATTTTGGAATTACTATATAATATGTACGAAACAAAAGATCTATAGAAAAGTTTTCTCTAACCAATATAAAAATATTGGCCTAAAAACTATGCAGATAAGAGTATGTTACTAAGAATTGCTATTAGGAGAGTATGAGAGATGTAAGATGAGAGAGAGAGAGAGAGAGAGAGGCTTGCAACTAAAATCTCGATCGTATTATAATACTTTCTTCGGTTTTCACTAGTCGTAAACAATAATATAATGCCAAAAATTCGAAATTAAACCCATGAATTAGTATTAATTCGATCGTATTACGTGTCAAAATGACTCGAAAAGAAACAATCAACATCAATTATCATCGATTATCATTAATTATTAGTGGGATGTTATTTGGGACAGATTTTGGATAAAGCATATTATATTCCTATAAATAAGACTTACTTACAAATTATTTTCAAATAAAAATTACCAATAAGGTTCTAAAGCAAACCTAGAAAGCTCAACGAAAATATAAGACCCGACTAATAACGATAAGCTCGAAAATAAACTTTGAATCAAAACGACATGTTTATTTAAAAACTTATTTAACTTACTAGATGAAGTTTTACAGGTACTTAAAACTTGGAATAACTTGCTATTGCCGCGAAGGAATTCTATGTTTATGTAAATAAAACTGATAGGCAAATAACGGGTGTTTGTCACGCAATATTTTAATAGAAATGTTTTCTGAGCCACCGTACCGTACGCTTTATTTATTTAGTTCGTTCTGCTTAATCAAGGGCGGAATTGCGTCCGGTTCGGGTCGACGTTACGCTGTAATCATACAGAAAACATTATGACGTTTATCACGAAAATTTTTTGTGCTTACAATTTTTTAACCTAAGCTAACATTAGAAAGTATACGTATTAATCACAAAGAAATTCACGCGTCAACTGGTATTTTTGTTATCGCCTCATTAAAGCACACAGCCCAACCAACAGAACATAACTAGTCCTCGAAAATAAAGAAGCCAGTAAGTAGTTAGTAACCCTGACTTTTTTATTGCTTACTTGGGTGGACGAGCTCACAGCCCACCTGGTGTTAAGTGGTTACTGGAGCCCATAGACATCTACAACGTAAATGCGCCAGCCACCTTGAGATATAAGTTCTAAGATCTCAAGTATAGTTACAACGGCTGCCCCACCCTTCAAACCGAAATGCAGAAATAGGCAGAGCGGTTGTACCTACCCGCGCGGACTCACAAGAGGTTCTACCGCCAGTAAGAGAGAGACCGTTGCGCCGAGGGTCGTGGCTTCCATATATGTATGTATTTAAACGTATTTAACTATGTATATCAGTCTCCTATAGTACAATGATTCCTAATTTGGAGCCGGATGACCGTGCGTGATTTGTTCCCGGTTATAATAATTGTCACGCCGGTAACAGTAACGCCATCTATCGCCGAATAGCCGGAACGAATATCAAAGGAACTCTTAACGTGGAAAAGGCTCGAGAAGTACAACGCCATCTATTATCAGATAGCGGAAGCACACATCGAAGCTACTCGACTTGCCCAGAATGTACTCGATAAATCTAGGGATGTCGTATCGACTATAAAAGCGTTGCAGAGACGGCACGCAGTCAGTTGGTAATCGGATCTACCCGAAGCGAAACAGCGAACGGATCACCTGAAGCGATGCGGAAGAAGTGAACTAAGAATTTTAAGTTGTTCTGTGAGTGTTCTAAGTGCTAATATTGTTTTAATTTGTGTCGTCGTACATTATTATTGCTATAATAATATTTAATACTATAATTTCCGGCTTCACAGAATATTACTGTTTCGTAGAACGTCGTATAAATTCAGGAACTCTATGCATAATGTTCAACTGGTAATCGCGTAGCGGGAAAGAGAAATTCACACAGCACCCACTCTCCGTACTGAAAAAAAATGCTTTTTCTCGGAGCTTTGTCAGCGGAATTCTAAGTATTTTTATACTCCACGTATTACACTATTATATTGCATTAAGTCCGGGATAAAGCTTTTTCATATTTTTCTGTTAAAATACAGTAAAGTTACATTCTAGCTTTTTTGTTGAATACAGCTATAATCTCCCAATAAAATAGACTCTTTCTGTAGAAATATCAAGAAAGTTAAATTAAAAAAAAAAGAAAAACTTTTAGAACAAATTAGAATCATAAATTTTTCCATTTTCATCAAATTTTGAACTGAATTTCGAATATTCTCTAGCTCATTAGTGATTTAGTTTAAGATCAAATATAAAATCTACTTTAAAAAAAAGACGAATAGGTCGGTTAGAAAAACATAGTAGGTAGATAAATTGTTTGAAATATTTTTCAGAGCTCGCGTTAGTTTAAGTATTCTGTAATGTAGGTATATGTATTTGATATACTCTTAGTTTTGCGATTATAATAATATCGTGTCGCATCAAAACACTGCGAATTTATAAGAAGTACAAAAAAAAGGAAAATCAGTAATTTAACTCAGATATCTTTGACAATAATACGAGATCTTCCCAGTTCGAGATGCGACCGCGTTATTCATCAAGATTAACTCGAATAATGCTTTGGAAGCTCTCCGCTAAATAATGGATGATGTTTTGTCATCTCATTAGTTGTTACGTAACGTTCGCAGCGAAAACACCACCTGTTGTGAGGAAATCTTTAATATTACTTGCTTCGGTAAACAAGTTCACGTTATACGCCACACAAAGCACGGTACTGGGTTAACACTGAAGTGGTTCAGTAGACTAATATAATTATGAACGTATTGTGGTTCGAAGCTGAATAGCAAAGACAACAATTCTTTAGATAATGCTTTTTAGGGGCCCTCCTTTTTGATCATCAATGCAGAGACTATTGAAGATAGATGAACATTTGAACAACGGGACTAAGGTTTGTGTTCAATAAGCGATCGCACATTGAAATATTCTTTAAGTTTCAATTATTAGTACGATGGCTGTCAAATCAGAATTATTAAACTTAGAGTTAGTTGTTTTAAATCAAGTGAAAAATCCTATTTTCTTTTTAATACGCTTTTATTAGCTTCAGACGTATGTACGTAACGGAATCTTTGAACATGATTTTGACCCCCTTCGAAACGTCGGATTAACTCGAAATTCGGTATACTCATTAAGAACCGATGACAATTCAATATTAAAAAGAAATATTTGAAAAAAATATATTGACAAATTTGAAATAAAAAAAAATAAAAAAAAATAGTAGTTTAAAAAAACTAACAAAATACGCTTTTATAGAAAATCCAATGCTTTTGAGGATATTATCAGAATAACCCTTCTACTCACATCTGTTCATAAAATATTTATAACTACTGATACCATGCACCACACGCTTTTTTACAATAAAATCATTTTTCTTAAACTATTTTTAATTCAGATTTTCTATAAAAGCGCATTTTGTTAGTTTTTTAAAACTATTATTTATTTTTTACTATACAAGCCAGTAGAAATGTTTGCAGAGACTGAATGCGAACGAGAATTGAAACCGGACGCCGTATTTCAAGTCAGGATCACTATTTACTAGACTACCAAAGTGAACTGTGAGCATAAACATTCTTCGAGCTACCCACAAATAAATTTATAAGAAGGTATAAAGTACGAAGTAATTTCCAGAATAATGATGCAATAAGCGGACGTAGAAAATTGCCTGCGTAGATTTGAACGCGACCAATGAATCGTGCCATTTCCCGCAAGCGAGTAGTTTACTTATGCGTATGAATTGAATGAAGATATAATACTTCATTACGATCGAATTCCCAAACTGAGATATGCTTATTATCTGACTTTTGGTTCTTTTCTAATTATTTTTTATTACTTAGATGGGTGGACGAGCTCACAGCCCACCTGGTGTTAATTAGTTACTGGAGCCCATAGACATCTACAACGTAAATGCGCCACCCATCTTGAGATATAAGTTCTAAGGTCTCAGTATAGTTACAACGGCTGCCCCACCCTTCAAACCGAAACGCATTACTGCTTCACGGCAGAAATAGGCAGGGTGATGGTACGTACCCATGCGGACTCAAACTAATAAAATTCCATTACTATTTTCGCAACATATGAAGGCATGATCCAGTTGCATGTGGATAAAAGAAATGTAATACCTCATCCAAAAAAGTGATATAATAGGGACCATACATGATGCGACATTTTACGAGGGCACAAATGTTTCGCAGGAATCTAATTATGCCGACAGGATCCTGCATCATCCTCAGCTAAAGTTTGTCCTTTTTTTTTCTATTCAAATAATTGTAATATAAAATAGATATGTATATTGTTATAAAATGGTAATGCTAAAATCAATAAATTTTAGAAAAAGTTTGAATGCGTTTGAAACTTTTGCGTCTCTACCGGAGCTAGACGGTTTTTAGTAAAAAGAAGCCAAGGGAAAAATAACTTGGATCATAACGTGTACTTCTTCTACTTGTTATAGCGCAATCCCCTGCGGGTTGCAAACATTGAGGCTATTTGCGGCTTTTGAACCTGTAATGTAACATAAAAAAACAGACGGTCTATTTCATGTTTCAACTGTTTTAATTCCTTTACATTGCGTGCCAAAGCCTTTTAATTTTGTGACGTGACTTGCTTGCGTCATCCTGTGAGGAATTACCATCCTTCATTTTCGGTTCCAATTCACGCTATATTAAACTTTATTTTCTACTAATGACTTTTCGTTTCAATAAACACGACATTAGTGAATTACTCAATTAAAATGAGCTCTTTTTGCCATTTAACTTAAAATATTTCATGTTGTTGTGCTTATACTTTTCATTCTAGATCCGTCATCCTATACTTGAAGCTTTGATGAAACAAAATTATGTTGCTAATGACATTTCTATGACATTTAGATGGCTTTATTTAACCTATCAAGCAAACAACGTGTCGGATGTGATATTAACTTCTCGATTAATTAGCATTCCCTATCAAAAGGTTAGAGATGATTAAAGTGAAATTGAATATTTTGAAAGGTTAAACGCCGTTAGAATCATATTTCAAAAAGCTTTTATAATTTGTCTACTACTACTACTACTACTACTACTACTACTACTATCAGTCCCTGTTCCCGTTATCTGGGGTCGGGTCTCCTCACTCTACGGCGCCAGGCTGATCTGTCCTGGGTTGTCGGTTTTGGCAATTGGGCTTTCTTAAGGTCTCTTTCGATGTTTGACCACCAGGTCGATGGCGAGCGGCCTCTACCCTTCTTTTGTTCTGGCAAGCCCAATGCGACCTTCACCGCATGATCTTCGTCCCGTCTCATGATATGGCCATACCATCTAAAGCGTTTTTCCGTCATTTTGCCTATGATTGATGTGACTTTAAAGCTCCCTGTAAAGCTTTTATAATTTTTCTGTTACTTTAATATTTTTAATGAGATAATGTGAAAAACAAGGACCGTTTTTCCTTACGCAACTGCGTTTTTTCATATGAATTGATGCCATAAATCAATATGTGTAGCTAGCTTAGAAAATCACATTTATCAACTTCAAACTCGATTTCAATATACAGTGTGCTCCGGTCGGAATGATCGTTGATGCCTTCTGCATGCCTCTACCTTCGGAAAATTGTTTACATCAATAATTTATTCCGAATGTAGATTAAGCCGATAAAGATTACAAAAGAATATATCCATGAAATCATTCTCGAACATTCTCATATGATTGAGATTTGTCCCGGTTCTAAAGCTGAATTACTGAAATCAAAATGATATAGATGGAGCTGAGATGTCTCATCCTTATCTTTTAAACTATTCGCGGAACAAAATAATAAAAATTCAATGATTAGTGAAAATAAGTAAGTAAGTAGTATGTAAAGTAAGTAGTAAAAAAAAGCCTGACTACATTTTATTTATGCATTTTTAATATTAATTTAGAGGAAAGTTGTTATCGATTACTAAAAATAGCGTTGTGATGTCGCAAAAAGTCAATAGGTTGATCATAAAATAGTTTCCAGCGCACTCCTGTGCACAATAAAGTCACGGATATTAATTCTTGCGCACTGAATCAAGAGAGGTTCTATTTTAACACGCAAACGCTCTCTCCCTGAGGCAATCACAAGGCCTTGGTATAGTGATGCGATACAACTGACCCACTTTATATCTGTTTAGTAACCTTTTAATACCTAAACAGGCAGACGAGTGTTTTTTGTTTTAATTATAATTTTGAGGGCTTGATTTTTATTACGCGATGTTATTCCTTCACCGTGGAAGTCAATCGCGAACATTTGTTGAGTACGTATTTCATTAGAAAAATTAGTACCCGCCTCGGATTCGAACACCGGTGCATCACTCTACATGAATGCACCGGACGTCTTATCTTTTAGGCCACGACGACTTCTGTGCACAATCGATGAGATGGGAAGTGTGGAACGCCGTCGAAGTTTTCTTCCAAAATGTTTATTTAGTTTACGTCATTATAAAGAAATACCCGTTGTCTTGAAACCGGCGTCACGTGTGCATCTTCAATAAGACAGCGCGGATTAGTCTGCCACGTGGCTTTGAAATTTGACACAAAACAGTACTGAACAGATCTTTGGTCAATACTCAGTAATGCAAACGTTTTCTGGTTAAGTCATGGTTATTTATTTTAATCTGATAAATATTGTACATTTTTTATGTAGCGCGATGTATGTACAAATCGATTATTATGTAGCGCGTTTTATCGTGCGTAAGCCATTTTGGAAAAGTAAACGTTTCTTGGCAATCCTTCTGAATAGTGCAACTGTGTTATGGATCGTTGATAAAGCTCTGACAATTAAGAAAGTACCTGTAGAGGCCTCCTTAAATTAAAAAAAAACACATTGATGTTGACTGAAGAGATAATAACATTTTGGGAGTTTTTTTTTTTATTTTTATTTTATTTTTTGGTCTGGTGTTTTTTGTCACTTTATGTGCCGGCGGTGTATCGGTGCCATAAGCACATGCAAAGAATATTAAGACCCCAAATCTTCTCTAGAATACACTATAATATTAGAAATGGGAAGATTTGTACGTTTCTTCTTCGATTACGAGAAAAAATATTACTCAACGGATTTAGATGTAATTTTGCAAAAAATATAGTTTATAGCTTGGATTCACACGTTCCTTTCGTGTAAAGCCAGCAAGTTTCTTGTAATTAATATCACAGTGCATCCACTGGTTCATGAAACTCTTCATTACCATTGAATTGATTTCCTCTGTGACAATTTCTAAATTTATAAGCTGATATCCTAGTACTTCCGGGATAAAAATTGAAAAAACTACATTTCGAATCATCCCGATCCACCATCAATGGCTTTATGCATTCCAAGCACTAGACACTACTATTGTTGATTCCGTCGAAGGTGACGAAGGATTTGTCGTGAATACTAAGCCACAGCACAGACAGAGCCCACTGAGTTTCTTGCCGGATTTTCTCGGTGGGTCGCGATTCCGATCCACTGGTAGATTCAGTGATGCACTGTTCTTACTAGGGCCAGTGCTAGCAAATTCTCCATGGTGAGCCCCATGAGGTCGACTGCACCAGTGAAGCTAGCATAACCCGTTGAGGTAACTAGTAAAAGGTAGGTAGAAAAATAAAAATAAAATGCAAATTTTCTGCGTCAAAATGAAAGCTCTGTCAAAATAATTTCACAGGTTTCGAAATTACTTCCAAAGAAACGAACAGAACTACGGACACACATTTATTTTTAGAGATTCTACTTATTTTTTATCATAAACTGACAAGATAGTTTTTTTGACAAGAGAAATTCTATTTTAATTCGACATCAAAAATAGGTTTTCGATTCCTCTTTATTTTTGTCTGTGCTACCTCAAAACCCTTTTCAAGGTGAACCGATTATGAAGATTTTTATTTGGAACTGGTCCTTCTCGTTTGGCCAATTGAACTTCCACATCTAACTAGTAGTTTTTGAGTTATCCTTAATAAATAATTATTAATACGCTTTTATTAGCTTTTTTACCATTAAATCATTTTTTCTTACAGTATTTTTAAGTCAAATTTATTAAAATTTATTTTCTGCCTTTTAATTGGATTTTTTATAAAAGCGTATTTTTTAGTATTTTTTTCTCTTATTTATTTTTAATTGACTTTAACTAAACTCAGAAGTTTGACTTTTACTCATTTTATTTCTCTAAATAGAGATAATCTGAGTTATTCTGAAAATTCGAAATCTGTTTACGCCTTAATGACACTCGAACGCCGTTCATCTGATATTCGATCGGTATCACAGACTAACGAGCTCCGCGAATTTTATTTTTATTTATTTAATAGGTGACTTTTTCGTCTACCTTTTTTTTCTTTTTTTTATTGCTTAGATGGGTGGATGAACTCACAGCCCACCTGGTGTTAAGTAGTTACTGGAGCCCATAGACGTCTACAACGTAAATGCGCCACCCACCTTGAGACATAAGTTCTAAGGTTGGCTGCCCCCCCCTTCAAACCGAAACGCATTACTACTTCACGGCAGAAATAGGCAGGGTGGTGGTACCTACCCGCGCGGACTCACAAGAGGCCCTACCGCCGGTAATAAAAAGGTACATTCTTCTTTTGAATACGCGATGAGGTGGCTCTGAAAAATACATTAACTAGTGAAATACTTTTATTGAGACGACTTGCATTTTTGCCATTTACAATCATGTTCGTGTAAGTTGCAAATTTTAGTTACGAGTATGCGCTGCTTACTATTCAAGGAAACTGAACATATTATTATAACTGATCTTAAATTTTGATCTTACTCCTTATAAATGTATATGTAAATGAAGTTCTCTAGACCCTTCATATTATTTAAATTTCCCACGTATTAACTTCGACTATAGACATAATAGTATTATCTATGATGGCAGCGTTTGACACTAAGTTCATTATATACCATAATTAGAAAAACTGCTCTCTGGCTTTGGATATTAAAAACGAAAATGTGCTTTTATAAAGAAGAAAAATTTTAATTTTTGAAAAGATATTAAATATTGAACCTTTCAATGTTAGTAAACAGGGTTTAATTTACAGGCTAGTAAATATCTATAGTAATTCTAAGTGTAGAAGTAATTTGTGTTTGCAAATCATTCATTTCATAAAATAAATAACTCTTTACAGAGCAACAACTTTGTTTTTGTTTCAACAGAAAACATATTACCTATATACGCTTCTCGCAAACATTTTAGTAGTAGAATTTTAAATTAAATTATGTTTGTTGCAAGTGTGGAAGTTTGTTGAGATGACGGCTGACTTTTTTATTTTTTATTGGCCTTGTAGTCAGACGAGCATACGGCCCACCTGATCGTGAGTGGTCAATGTCGCCCATGGACTCCAGCAATGCCAGGGACAGAGCCAAGCCGCTCCCTACCGCTTAATACTGATAGAAGAGAATGGAATAGAAAATTTCGCTGTGCCGACCCCACCTAGTGAAATAAGGTGGGGACAAAGAGGCAGAGGTTGCAAATGTGGAAAAACGACGAGAACGGATTCACCTGGCGACGAGTGGTCATTGAAGGTAGACGTCAAAAATAGGAACACAGATAAACCGCTGCTTACTGACACGCATTTTAAAAAGGGCACTTCATAGCGTTCAGCAATCACCATGGAGTGGAGTTCGTTTCAAATCTGAATGGCACGTGGTAAAAATGTTTGGAAAAACACTCTAGAAGAACGCAGTGAGTCAGTCTGGTGTGTATGACCTCTAGTGACGTGTGGTGGAATGGTAAAATGAAATCGGAAGTTCATCTCAAACAAATCTTCACACTTTTCACTTTTCACACTAATTCTTTCCGTGGAACATACGATACAAAATACATAGAGAAGCGAAGTCATAATTAAGACTAATTTTACTGTTTTATGAAGCGTTTTTAATTGTCATTAATATATTAATTCCGAAATTTCGCATACTTTACAGTTCTTGTGGTGACAGAGGTGTGGAACAAAGCGTTTTCTAACCTACTTTGACAGCTTTTTAAATAAATCTATAGTACGGTAGTAATTCTATCTACTCGTATGGGCGCCCGCCGCTGTTAACAAAAAGTGGACAAAAAGCTCTGCCTGTTAATTGTAAAAAAATACTCCATTGCGCTTTAGAAGTACCCTAGGGCGTAAAAACACCATCATTTAACAAGATTTTTTTAATTTGTCACGACAGTTAATAATGTATTTAAAATGAATTTAATGTCCTTTCAAAATTTATAACAAAATTCGTATTTATATTTCAATATTTTATACTATTAAATCTGCTGTCAACGATACCTCATAAGTATCCTACGATTGGAAAAAAAAATTTTTTTTTTTGTTCGGGGGATGAGCCACCTACAAGGATCCCGAGCCTAGTGGGCAAGGGATTTGCGGAACGCGGTGGCAGAAGATGTTACATATCCACCTACTAAACGACTCCTCTGCACTCTAGACTGGTCCTCGCACGAGACAGAATCCGGAATAGACAGGGGAGCTATGGTGGTTAACACTACAAACAGATGTGCAGCCCATCTCAAGAATGCCTGTCCGATGGAGTCGTTGAGGGGATAGTCGATGACGCTACGTCAGCCGCCACCATACTGTAACCCATCAGGTCACTCCAAGCAGCCGCTGGCGTTCCAGGATACCGGGCTGCATCAGAACCAGCCTGACGTATATATAGGAAATGCGATACACCGCCAACCGGTTGTTCTTCTACAGAAATCCTGTAGAACGGGAGTTCCATCAAACCGCTGTCATACAGCACGCTAGAGTGCTGGTAGCACATCGTGTAGCCTCGCCCCCTAGAGTCACCCATAACTTTCCTCAGGGGAGGCCACCTTCTACAGGAGTCTGAGCTGGATGAAAACCTTTCTCCGGCCGCCGGTTGGGCTGCGATGGATCGATGCGGCGGAATGCGCTCTCCCTCTCTTGTTGCGTAGCTTCCTTCTGGAAGATGGTCAACTCGCCGAAGCTGAATACCAAATCGCCTTTCAGAACTTGTTACTGCTGAGCATTATAGTCATGAACTTCAGCGGCATCAAGTCTAGCCCTATTTACGCGACAAGAATATGGCGCTGCCCCAGTGTTGGCACTAACAACGTGAAAAATAAATACATGAAATTGACACTTTTGTCCGATTTCTTCAAACATCTTCTGTATTTAAGTTCAAAGATAACTAACTATAATAACGTAAAAAAAAAGGAATATCTGTCATTTTAGTAAACATAATAAAATTTATTGGTTATCCACGTTTCCTCAAAACAATTATTGCCATTAAAACCCATTTTTTTATTATGTTTAACTTAGTACAATGCAATTTTTTTTTATTGCTTCGATGTGTGGACGAGCTCACAGCCCATCTGGTGTTAAGTGGTTACTGGAGCCCATAGACATCTACAACGTAAATGCGCCACACACCTTGAGATATAAGTTCTAAGGTCTCAGTATAGTTACAACGGCTGCCCTACCCTTCAAACCGAAACGCATTACTGATTCACGGCAGAAATAGGCGGGGTGCTGGTACCTACCCATGCGGACTCATAAGAGGTCCTACCACCAGTAAAATCACATTACTACGTTTTCAAAGTATTTTGTTATCATGTTTGTATTCGTCAGCGTGTCGTTTCCGTTTTGAAATCACCATAAGTTCTAACATCTTAAGGAGACATAAGTATAAAATTCGAAAACTGTTCACATGTCATAAACACACATAGCATTCAATATTCACCCCGGGTGTCCCAAACTCTGACCCGTCTAATGACGTTCAAACATTGTTAGCCCGATATTTGATCGGCGACACAATTTAACGAGTTTCCCGGACCTAATTAATTTTTGCGTTGATAATGTCGCGATCATTCAATTTCGGCGTGTAATAAGGTCGTTAAGATTTAAAACTCATTATGAGGAATAAATTTCGCCAATTTTGTGCATGTCGATTTTGCTTTAGAATATATTTTTTTTGTTTTGTTTGCGTGCTGGAAACAAATTTGTTGTTGTTGTAAAAATGATGGAATGTCGCGTGAGCATACTGATTGATTGATGTGATTAGAAAATATCTCGCAACCCTAGGAGCTTTAGGGTGGCATCCACTACTGGTGAGTATAATAGAGTAGAGATAAGTAGAGGCTTCTCATATCTGAGACGAAGATCCTCTTCAGGTTTCAGAGCCACTGTAGTACTGTTGCACCCCCAGCGCGGGATAAATAAAATTTCACTAAAGTACAACTTAAAAATTATATTCAACACTTAAACACTTCATAAGCACTTTAAAACTCTCAATTCGCTTGTTCCGCTTTGCTTCAAGTGATCCGTTCGCTGTTTCGCTTCGAGTAGTTCGGATACTGACTGACTGCGTGCCATTTCTACAACGCTTTTATAGCCGATACCTCATCCCTAAAATTATCGAGAATTCTCCATATCTCTAGTATTAGTTTCCGCTAACTGTCAATAGATGGCGTTGTACTTCTCGAGCGTTCTGAGCGCTACTAGATCCTTCGATATTCGTTCGACTATTCAGCGATAGATGGCGTTACTCTTACCGGCGTAACAGTACATTAGTAAGCAGAATTTACTAACTCCCATAGAAGAGCAAAAATGGCTCTCCATTGATGGTTATAAATTAATTCACACAATCAAACGGAAACACGTGAATCCCTCGAGTTAAAAAAGCCAATACAATAGTACCGGCCCGGATCAACGACCAACATGATCACTCAGAATTTCGTATGCTGATAACATCTGACTGTATTTGAATTGCCAAAATAAAAAAAAGATCGGTTGCAAAACAGCTCTTTTGAACTTGTCACTGGCGGATCATAATTTCGTACTGACTGTAAAACGTATGCATATTGTATATTTTTAAGCGATGTGTTTAGGCCCTTTTGAACCTGTGACCTCTAATAATTGGATTGGTCGTTATTTGTTTTTTTATCAAACCAAATAGTCAAACCAAACGTACCGTACTATACGTAAATTTTCTTTCAACTCTAGAATAAATTATGGATGTTCCGTTATCCATGCATCGGATTGACTTGAAACTTGTTATTCATGTAGAAAATACATGTACTCAATGGATAGGCTAATATTTATATGAGTGTTAGACTCCCTACATCAGTTGCGGGGTCGTTAATGATGAGAATCTTTGTGGGGGTGAGAAATAATAATGTTAATTTTAAATGCCCAGCGAAGCGGACGGGTACAGCTAGTCATTTATAATATGAGATCAATCATACAAAAGTCTTCCTCGAGGCGTCTAACAAAAACAACAACAAGAACAAGTTTTTAATACACTCAGAAAAAAAATCCGCGTATGCATTAATGACGAAAAAAAAAGAAGTGTGGTGTCATGGGACACCGGATAGGAACGAAGTTCTTTATTATAAAAAATATTAATTTTAAGTTCTATTCGAGGTATAAAGAAAATAAAACTGGAGGTTTCGCAACAACCCACGGTCATTCGGTAACGTGCAAAATTATTGTGGTACACTTCATTCACGGTTGTTTGCTTAAGAGTTAGTGTGTTGCGCAAACGAACCCTCTGAGATCGTGGTCAATGAATGATAAAAATATAATTATGTTATTTTTGTACGTTATTACAAAGTTAAGTTGTACATTGTGTGCATTACTAATAAAAATCTTACGTTAAGGACGTTTTTTCCCGGTTAGGGTATCCCTCCGCATCGTCTCATAAGGAACTTCGTTCCAAAACAAACAGATAAATTAATTTCATTACATCAGATAACCAAATCAATTTCCTTCGGTATCGCTTAAAACTATCAAATTTACAAAACAGGATATGTATGTACGCTTACAAGTTGTAATTAAAATTTCAGTTCACGCCGCGAACTTTCGTCGGCAAGCAATTAGCCAGGGTAATTAGAAATAGAGGTGAACAAGGTTTATTTAACCCTCGGGCGGTATGTTACCTTATTGTTATGTTTACGATAAATTAATAACGAATATTAATTAGTAATCAAGTCAATCGAACAACAGAGAGCTTTTCCACAATTGAAGCCGAATCGTACTCGTTAAGAGAATTAATTACTACCCGTCAATTTCGAATTGCACTGACGGGATGTCACGGCAAGATATACAAATATTAAAATAATATTTTATCGCCAAGATATAAGTACAAATACTTTATGCGTTGAGTACTTTAGGTCACCCTTTACTTGAACCATTGTACCATGGTTCACTTGTGGACTAAATAATAATAATAATAATAATAATGGTTGGTTCGAAGTAATCAGTTGAATGGAATATTTGAAATGTATTCAACTGATAATTATTTTTAATAAATGTATCTTTTTTATTTGATTGGTTTTGTTAATTTTAAGTATGTTTCAATCTTACTATGTACACATATGGACTTGTTGTTGTCTGAAATAAAAATAAATCATTCATTCATTCATTCATTTACGAAAATCAGGAATGTAGGAGACATCCTGGAAGTATCCACAACATTCCACCCTCGAAATCTATCGGTGACCGCACCGCTCTTAAACTCGGCAGACTTTATCTCATGTTCGATAAACAGAGTTAAAAGTAATTTCGAAAGAAAGCTAACGGTTTCTAAAAATCTTTATCTGTTTATAATGACCTATGTGAGTGCTATGTTCAGTTACGTGGCCAACAAGCACATAAGCTCCGTCAAGAGTATTCAATGTTCCGACGCAAACATAACGCGTAGGTACCTAATTAAAAAAATTATATACCCTCTGTTGTAAGTGCGATTCTTTCCTATCTCTCGAATGAGGGCATGACCAGGCAGTCAAACGACTCTTTTTCTCGGAAAAATATTTGTTATTTCAGTTTTTTAGCTATTGCATAGCTTTTATCGCGGGCTTTGAGCGCGGCGACCGAATCAAGAAATTCCGCAACGAAAATAAAACTTAACACCCCCCACTCCACCTACCATGTAGCTCGAGTTCAACACATTCACACATTACGCTTGTAGTGTTTGTGAATAAGCGCGCGGCGTGACGTCGCACTGCAAGCGCATCATGAAAAGTCTGCCCATCTCTCTCTCGCGCGCTCTAGCTTATAAGTGTGAAGGGGACAGTTAATGTTTAGCTTTTGTTAATGTTTATAAATATAACGTGGTCTTATTTTATTATCGTTTTAATATTAAATTATTATTGTCTAATTTTATTTGCATAAGTTGTTAAATAATGCTATGCAATAGCTTTACCGCCGCAGTTCCCGAGTGCCACACGTGCTTTTTTACTTTGGTAGGTGGACGGGACGACCTCACGGCCCACCTGGTGTTAAGTGGTAACTGGAGCCCGTATACATCTGCAACGTAAATGCCGCCACCCAACTTAAGACATGAGTTCTAAGGTTTCAGTATAGGGACCCTGCCCCACCCTTCAAACCGAAACGCATTATTGCTTCACGGCAGAAATAGGCAGGGTAATGGTACCTACCCGTACGAACTCACAACACATCCTACCACCAGTAAAATATATTTTTTTGGAGAAAAAGTTTTTTAGAGTCTGATAAAATCGTAAAGCACGTCTTATTTGAAATATAATCTTATCGTAATATTTTAAAAAGCATTTCGTTGAAACGATGTTGTCCTCAATGTTGAATCATTTCCATACGAATCTTCCCATCGAACTCAAAAATGCCATTTCGTAAGAGTTTAAATAAAAGCATAAAGGATTCTTCTCGGAAGCAATTTCCGTTTTAGTATTACGTAATAGTCTGTGTTTTCCAGAGATGAATACGTAAGATGGTTTTGCTATCTATTTCTATGCGAAATTTTTATTTTAATAACAAAATCAGTTCAAAATCTTATAATCTGATAATCTTATCTTTTTTATTGCTTTGATGCTCGTCTACCTATATCACAGCCCACATGGTGTTAAGTGGTCACCGGGGCCCATAGACATCTACAACGTAAATGCGCCACCCACCTTGAGATATAAGTTCTAAGGTTTCAGTATAGTTACAACGGCTGCCCAACCCTTCAAGCCGAAACGCATTACTGCTTCACGGCAGAAATAGGTAGGGCGGGGGCACCTAACCGTGCGGACCCACAAGAGGTCCTGCCACCAGCAACATATATAACAGTAACGTATATGTTATGACTTGTATATTGTGGTATCCTGTTGTTGTACTGTGTTAATGTTAATTGCACAACTCAAAATACATTTGCTTTGAATACTCGCAACTAAGGTTTTACAAGAACGAATTGTAATAAGAACATTATGGTTGTGTGGGAACTTCACAATTATAGTTTATGTATGAAAAAAAAAATTCAATGGGGCAATTGTGACTGCGATATGATTTGACTTTTGATTTGATTTTACAGACTCGGTAGTGCGATAGTCCCTGTCGTAGCGCCCTAGCTGTTGCGACGAGGGTCGTGGGTTCGATTCTCACATTGGGCAAACATTGTGTGATGAACTTTAACTGGGCATCTACTGTATATGTATATGCATATACATTTTTTTTTATTGCTAGATGGTTGGACGAGCTCACAGCCCACCTCGTGTTAAGTGGTTACATAGACATCTACAAGGTTAATGCGCCACCCACCTTGAGATATAATAGGTAGTTACAACGGCTTTATTACACGAATATTATATTTATTATAGGTACAGTCAGTCATACATAAGTACAGTTTATCAGTCTCTAATACACAGGGCATCCTAATTTAGGGCGGGTGATCGTGCGTGATTTGTTCCCAGTTATTATTATTACAATTGCATTAATTAATTATTAAAAGTACATACGAAAACTATCCATGAAGAAATTCGTGCCTTCATGGAGGTTTTAGACTCCAAGAACGACGCGTACACATTCTAAGCTGAGTTTCTTTGAACAAAGAAAGAGAGAAAATACATTTATTACTCACATATTGTCGAATAATAAATTTAATACCCATATTATTTTTAATACTATTACTATAACTTAATGTGAAAAGTACGTCTACTTATAAGATTTTCTTCATTTACCGCGACCCGTGGACACAATTAAGATAGCTTTTCACGAAAGCTGTCAAGTATCCGGAAGCTCGCAAGAAATAAAATTAAAATAATGAAAGTGAAATGAAACAATAAATTTACTTTTAATTACATGTAATTACTTGAGATAAATATTAAATTATACTGAAAAATGTAAATAAATATAAACATTGTAAATTGCGTAAAATACTAATATTAAATAACTATATACTTCAAATACCAAATATAAAATTTTAAGGGAGATCCGTAAATACATATTATTACTATTAAACTACATAAAGTAAAGGACTTTCTTTAAGCGAATACTAAAAACTAAACCAGCTACATGAACTTATTATTTCATTTTGAATTTTAGAGAGAGAGAGAGTATTCTTTATAGTACACCAACAAAAGGAACAATGCGGTCTTATCGCTAAGAACGATCTCTACCAGACAACCATCAGGTGGAAAAGAATCGTTTGGAAACTAATTACACACGGTGTACCAATCAATTGAAATATATATATAAATATATGTGCATATACACACACATACATATACATACACAAATGCCTTACAGGATGTTCTTACAAAATGTTTTTTTTTTTTGCATGAAAGAGACCAAAGCGGCTCTGTTCGTCCTTTATTTATGTCCCGACTAGTGCATGGTAAAATATTTCCATTCAATCGCTTTAAGGAACCGTCGTCCACTTGACTTCGAACAAACAACCTCCCACTAAATAAACATTTTTATAAAGCTTTTTACAGCTAAAGCTCTCGTCTTAAGTTGTTTTTCATTTCGAACTCTACATAATATTTCGCTCAAGTGTCTCCAAACGTAACGTTTTGAATTTCTCGAAATGACGACTAGATTAAATACAAAAATGATTTCGTTCATAAATATTACTATATAAATATTATAATAGTATAATAACTAATTAAAAGTAAGTATTTATTAAATAAAAATATTATAATATTATAGTTATATTATATATATTTTGTTGTAGTTAAATGAAATATTAATTTGAAAACGCTGTTTATTTTTTTAATACCTAGTTCTGCAAACAAATCTGTTTTTGATTTAATAGTTGGACACAGAAAAATCTGAATAAAATATAAATATGGGCGTGAAATTCCAGTCACATAATCATGATGATTTCGGGGGAACAGTGCTTATAAACACGTCCTATGATGAGTTCCTAAGTAGTGGTTTCTCGTTTTTTCACTTCTCTACTTTTTTGTCTAAAGCAGACGAGTGCATGAACACCTGATATTGGTTGTCTACCAAGGCTCGTAGACATTAGCAAAGTCAGGAGCACGGTCAAGCCGCTACCAATCTTGTTAGACTATGTAGTGAGAATATTTACAGAAAAAATCTATATATTTAAAAATTAAATGCTGTTCGTTAGTCTCGCTAAAACTCGAGAACGGCTGGACCGATTTGGCTAATTGTGGTCTTGAGTTATTTGTGGATGTCCAGAAAAGGTTTAAAAAGTAGATAAATATAAAAATGCTCGGAATTATATAAAAATAACAATTTTGTTTTTCTTTTGATGTGTCCCTCGTCGGACGGATTCCTTGTGTTTGTTTTAAGTTTATTTTATACAAAAGTTTAGGTCTTTTATTTATCGATTGAGGCACTACAAAGTCTGCCGGGTAAACTAGTTTATAATATTAATATACCGGGACACCTAAGTCGCATAGTATGGTACGACCTTGATTACATACAAAACTTATTAACTAAACGCTTCAGTGAAGCGACAACTCAAAAGTTAGTTCGTTCAACGTCATTGAATCATCAAAAGATCGTAACTTTAAGGCCTTGTGTTGAACAAAGGCATTTTCACAATAGAACCTAGATGAAATCTGACCAAAAGTTTTTGTTCGTATTGCTACCGCGCTCTTCGATCCAAAACCTCGTGGAATCAAATAAGCTGATCGGAAATTTCAGATATCGCATATTCAAGGGAAAACTCGGATCTGAAAAATTAAATTTAAACGTCGAAAAAGACTGAAGCGATCCGGGGAATAAGAAGAAATAAAAACATTTTTAAAACGGAACGAAAGAAACTACAAGCCACGTCGTAATCTATATATTAATACGTGAAGCAACAACTTTGTATCCCTTTCTACGAAAATTGCGCGGACGGAGGAGTATGAAATTTTCCACACTTATAGAAAATATAGAGAAGAAGTGCACAATGCTAATATTTTTTTAAAATAATGCATAAAAGATACATTAAATCAATAAAGAAAACTTTACGCACACTACGATGTATTTGACACAACACATACATAAAAATATACTCTTTGCTTACTGTCAATTGGGAAACTTTTGTTATTGTTTAAAGTCTGTGGTCGAATTGAAAATAGACTCTGCGCTTGCGCTCCATCGAGGCAATGTCAGAACTCGACTCAGACCACCGACCTGTCGTCATGCAGCTCGGTCGCCCACTCAACCGCGAACCAGATACGAGGACCATGGTGGATTGGAAGAAGCTGGGCACGTGCTTAGCTGACACCGCTCCACCAATCCTCCCTTGCGGCCCGGATTCAACTCCATCCCCCGAGGATACCGTCGAATCCATAAACATCTTCACTGATCACGTCTCGACGGCGATCATAAGATCCTCGAAACAAGTCGATGTGGAGGACTGCTTCCACCGCATCAGACTTTCCCCCGAACTTAGGGACCTCGTTAGAATTAGAAACGCGGCAATCCGGGCCTACGATCGATATCCCACGGATTCAAACCGGACTCGGATGCGTCGCTTACAGCGGGAGGTCAAATCCCGCTTAAGCGACGCCCGAAACGAAAACTGGGATAGTTATTTAGAAGAACTCGCGCCCACTCACCAAGCATACTGGCAACTAGCTAGGACCCTCAAGTCCGAAACTATAGCCACTATGCCGCCTCTCGTACGCCCCTCAGGCCAATCACCGGCTTACGATGACGATGACAAGGCAGAGTTGCTGGCCGATGCACTGCAAGAGCAGTGCACCACCAGCACTCAACACGCGGACCCCGAACACACCGAGTTCGTCGACAGGGAGGTCGAGCGCAGAGCTTCCCTGCCGCCCTCGGACGCGTTACCCCCCATTACCACTTCCGAGGTCAAGGAGGCGATCGATAGCCTACAACCACGGAAAGCTCCCGGCTCCGACGGCATCCGCAACCGCGCGCTTAAACTGTTACCAGCCCAACTGATAACGATGTTGGCCACCATATTAAATGCTGCTATGACGAACTGCATCTTTCCCGCGGCGTGGAAAGAAGCGGACGTTATCGGCATACACAAGCCGGGCAAACCGAAGAACGAAACCGCGAGTTACCGCCCCATCAGTCTCCTCCCGGCGATAGGCAAACTATACGAACGGCTCCTTCGTAAACGCCTCTGGGACTTCGTATCCGCGAATAAAATTCTTATAGACGAGCAGTTTGGATTCCGCGCCAGACACTCGTGCGTCCATCAAGTGCACCGCCTCACGGAGCACATCTTACTAGGGCTGAACAGGCGGAAACCCATTCCGACAGGAGCCCTCTTCTTCGATATAGCGAAGGCGTTCGACAAAGTCTGGCACAACGGTTTGATATACAAACTGTATAACATGGGAGTGCCAGACAGACTCGTGCTCATCATACGAGACTACTTGTCGAACCGTTCGTTCCGATATCGAGTCGAGGGAACGCGTTCCCGGCCCCGTCACGTCACAGCCGGAGTCCCGCAAGGCTCCGCCCTCTCCCCGTTACTATTCAGTTTGTATATCAACGATATACCCCGGTCTCCGGAGACCCATCTGGCGCTCTTCGCCGATGACACCGCCATCTACTACTCGTGTAGGAAGAAGGCGTTGCTTCATCGACGACTTCAGACCGCAGCTACCACCATGGGACAGTGGTTCCGGAAGTGGCGCATCGACATTAACCCCACGAAAAGCACAGCGGTGCTCTTCAAAAGGGGTCGCCCTCCGAACACCACGCTGAGCATCCCTCTCCCGACTAGGCGCGTCAATACCCCCGCCCCCGCCGTTCGCCCAATCACGATGTTCGACCAGCCCATACCGTGGGCCCCGAAGGTCAAATATTTAGGCGTCACCCTCGACAGTAGGATGACATTCCGCCCCCACATCAAGACGGTACGCGACCGTGCCGCCTTCATTCTAGGACGTCTCTACCCGATGATATGTAGGCGAAGTAAAATGTCCCTTAGAAATAAGGTGACACTCTACAAAACTTGCATACGCCCCGTCATGACCTATGCAAGTGTAGTGTTCGCTCACGCGGCCCGCATACACTTAAAATCCTTTCAAATTATTCAATCCCGTTTTTGCAGGATAGCCGTCGGAGCCCCGTGGTTCGTCAGGAACGTCGACCTCCATGACGACCTGGACTTAGAGTCCATCAGTAAGTATCTGCAGTCGGCGTCGATGCGCCACTTCGATAAAGCGGCACGACACGAGAACCCTCTCATCGTGGCCGCCGGTAACTACATTCCCGATCCTGCGGACAGAATGGAAAGCAGTCGACGTCGCCCAAAACACGTCATCTCGGATCCTCCCGATCCACTAACGGTGCTTCTAGGTACTTCAAGCACCGGTCACCGTCCTCGTCGAACCCGTCGCTTGCGACGAAGGGCTCGACGAGTAAATTAACTCTCAGACACAGCCCACTGAGTTTCTCGCCGGATCTTCTCAGTGGGTCGCGTTTCCGATCCGGTGGTAGATTCTGCGAAGCAAGCTCTTGCTAGGGTTCGTGTTAGCAACGTCATCAGGTTTGAGCCCCGTGAGCTCACCTACAAAAGTTAGGGTTACGCTGATATAGCCTCTCAAGGCTCTCAGCTTAGGTAGAAAAAAAAAAAAAAAAATGAAAATAGATTAATATTGTTTGTCACGAATAAATAATAAGTCTATTTATTCGTAGGTTTGTCATTAATACTATTGATCTATAGTGCAGTTTTCGCGAATTCTGTGATAATTTTATCGAAATATAATAGTGTTTGACAATAGAACCATAATAATGTTTAAACTTATAATTTCAATTAATTATAGTCGAATCTCGACTAGTGCGGGGTCACTAGTAATATGAAATTTTCATAACTCCACTGCGGGGGTAGATCTTGTTATTTCTAGTTTGCATCGTAAGCGTTCGTATCGTTTGTATAGTAATCTTCTTTTGTAAGAGGTCGTCGTGGTCTAACAGATAAGATGTCCGATGTATTCGTGTTGAGCAACGCATAGTGTTCGAATCTCAGGCGGGTACCAATTTTTTTAATGAAATACGTACTCAACAAATGTTCACGATTGACTTCCACGGTGAAGGAATTGTGTAATAAAAATGAAACCCGCAAAATTATAATTTGCGTAATTACTGGTGGTAGGACCTCTTGTGAGTCCGCACGGGTGGTTTCCACCACCCTGCCTATTTCTGCCGTGAAGCAGTAATGCGTTTCGGTTTGAAGGGTGGGGCAGCCGTTGTAACTATACTTGAGACCTTAGAACTTATATCTCAAGATGGGTGGCACATTTACGTTGTAGATGTCTATGGGCTCCAGTAACCATTTAACACCATGTGGGCTGTGAGCTCGTCCACCCATCTAAGCAATAAACATTAAAAATATATATAACATTATATGTTACCGTAAATGCTTCGCAGCTACATAGAAGCAAATGGACTAAGAGCTCAATAATATATATAGACCAAGAAAAATATTTAAGTCGGCTATCTGTTAAACTATAATCACCATAAAGTAAGCAAGTAGCCGTTGATAAAGCCTCTATGCCGAGATAATTGCGTATTCTCGACTCGAAAGGTACAAAGAATCCTTCGAGTATCTCTCAAAGCAAAAGGGAACGGATTTAGGCGGATTAAATAAAAAGGAGAACACAGAACATCATTAATAAATTAAATTTTAATCATCATTTAATCATAAGCTGTCTTTACACTGCCTCTTTATTCTTACGTTTATACTTTTCTTTTATTAAAAATAGATTATAAATGGAAGTAATTAGTAAAACTAGAGGTCCCGCAGTAGTCGAAATTCGTCTATAATTAATTGGAATTGTAAGTTTGTACACTATTATGATTGTATTTTATACTTCTATAATCACAAATTTGGCCAAGGCCACACTATGAAAAAAATATTAATAAAGACAAACATTATTTAATCTATTCTCAATTTGACCACAGACGTCAAGAATAAGAATTTGACAATAAATAGTATTCATGCATGTGTGCGTCAAATACATGGTATGTAGTGTGCGTAATGTTTTCTTTATTGATTTAATGTATCTTTTATGCATTATTTTAAAAAAATATTAGCATTGTGCACTTCTTCACCATATTCTCTATAAGTGTGGAAAATTTCATACTCCTCCGCCCGCGCAATTTTCTTAAAAAGGGATACAAAGTTTTTGCTTCACGTATTAATATATAGATATTCAAATTTTGACGAGCGGTGTCTTAGTCATCCGGCGGGATGTAGTGTCCGAAAAGTTGTTAATTAATTAAAATACCATTAGTATGATAAATACGAGTTTTAACTGTAAAAGTATTTATTAATCATATCGACGCTTGAAAGGCAAACGTGACTAAGCGACAATGCGTGAACTTTACAGTGGACTAATTTAAAGTTGAAATTAATTTAAAATATACATAAGAAATACCTGAAAAAAATTCTATTATAACGAATCTAGCTGTAGGGTTGAAATGATTTTAATAGACCTAGAAATATATATATTTTTGCGCATCGAATATGGTTATTGCCTATCACTTCTGTACAAAGCAGTTATTGTCGCGTAGTCACCTTTGCCTTTTAAGCGTCGATATATAAAATCCGTAATAACTTTGTATAAATACGATTGTACTACGATTGTATAAGTTCACTAAGCAAATAATAGAGACGATTTTTTTTTTATTGCGTACATAGATGGACGAGCTCGCGGCCCACCGGGTGTTACCGGAGCCCATAGACATCTACAACGTAAATGCCGCCACCTCGGGATATGAATTCTAAGGTCTCAGTATAGTTACAACGGCTGCCCCACCCTTCCAACCGAAACGCATTACTGCTTCACGGCAGAAATCATAATATAATATAATATAATAGAAGCAGAATAAAGGATAACATATTTAATATATTTTTTTTAAATACTCAAAATAACTCAAAACGTGACCTACTAAGTCAGTTCTGTGTACGCAACACATATTTCTCAAGGCTGGTGTTATTATGATGATATATTCACGCCGTCATATTTTCTTTTCAAAGTAAGCGGATGGTAACGTACGTAAACTGAAAAATTATGTAAATTTTTAAAAACCATTTTCTTCATCCTCCGAGTCGGCGTCTCAGATCTTTGATGGTCGTGTCTCGTTTGAAAATCCATATATGTAACTCTGACCACTCGCTGGCTAAAAAATTGATTTGTATCGTAAATAATAAAATATAGTAAACACTTTTGAAAATGCATTTTTTGTTTAACCAAGAAATAGAAAAATACAATATTATAATTAGGCACCCATTATATTAATTCTCACATGTTATTCTGAGATTTATCTGCACTTAAATGTAATATCGTGTGCGTCTTGTCAATCACGCCCTCCCCCGTCTTACCCCGCCACATAACTCAGGAGGTGACTAGCGCTTCCGCGCGCACTATAATAAAATTGTTCTCCACGTGTCTATCTTTGGCAGTCATTAATGCTTCACCTAACCTAAAAATCAGCCCGTTGAGTTTCTCGCCGGATCTTCTCAGCGGGTCGCGATTCTGATCCGGTACTAGATTCATTCGTGAAGCAGCTCTTGAGTTGTTAAGTCTCCCTTGGAGGCGCTTGGGTAGTTGTTGGTAAATCCCGCCCCTTCTGGCTGAGCCCTTGCGCGTCGACCTGTCCTCGGGAAACTGGAAAGGCCTCCAGGCCACGCAATCATAAAAAAAAAAACAAATGAATGCTTCAGATATAGGAATCCCCGTCAGTTATAGTATCATCACCTTTGACCTACGAAGGTGACCGGCTGCATAGATTTTTCCCGTAAACACCTGTTATTAGCTTTTCGAACTATTCAAGATGTTGTGTGAAGATTTTTAGAAATCACTTTTTTTCATATTATACAAAAAAACATTCTTATCTTAATAGAAATATTTTGTTAGTATTCAAAATTTTAAACTCACTTTTTTTTTTATTGCTTAGATGTGTGGACGAGCTCACAGCCCACTTGGTGTTAAGTAGTTACTGGAGCCCATAGACATCTACGACGTAAATGCGCCACCCACCTTGAGATATAAGTTCTAAGGTCTCAAGTATAGTCACAAGGGCTGCCCCACCCTTCAAGCCGAAACGCATTACTGCTTCACGGCAAAGATAGGCATAGTGGTGGTACCTATCCGTGCGGACTCACAAGAGGTCCTACCACCAGTAAAAAGGTAATTCACTTAAGGTAACACTAGTAGAAAATTAATATGTTTACCTACTTATTACGGGCCCTTGGTTCAAGAATTCAAAGGTACTAAATCCTTTAGAAGGCCTAGAGCACGGACAGATATGATGTAATTACGACTTTATCGTATCCAAAAACTCTTGAGACGGCTAGCGTTACACTGATTTACTAATAGATTAAAGAAGAAACTAAAATTTCCTTTCCAAATTCTATTCCGAAATTTTTTAATTTCTTAAGAGACTTTTCATTTACGGATGTGTATGTTGTATTTTTTTAAGAAAGCCGTGAGCCAACACTAATCGTTGTTTCCATTGCGCTTATTTTCATCTCACGTGGTGGTGCTTTGATACATCTAAGTATTTAAATACATTTAATTAAAAGCCAACTTGATTAACCTAGCTAGCTCGGTGTTTCGGAAGCAGATTAAGTTCCCGCCTCGAGCTTACGACCTCATCAAAGAGCTTAACCTAATTGTAACTGAAGGTAAAACATTTGCAGTCTATATATATATATCAGAAATAATTATAATATTCTGTTTGTTGATGTTTTTAGATTAGACGGGACGACCAGTTTACGACCTTTCTGGTGGTAAGCGAATCCCAAATTCCACAGACAATATCATAAGACTGTTCCATCGAAAGGTAGAATCAAGAAATTCTGTAACGAAAATAAAACCTAACACCCCCCAGTCCGCCTGCCATGTTGCTCCCGTTTAATACATTTACACGTTGCGATTGTGTAGGGTTTGTGAATAATCGCGCGGCGTGACGTCGCACTGCACGCGTATCATGAAAAGTCTGCCCATCTCTCTCTCGCGCGGTCTAGCTTATGAGCGTGAAGGGGACAGTTAATGTTTTTCTTTTGTTAATGTTTATAAATATGGCGTGGTCTTATTTTATTATTGTTTTAATATTAAATGATTATTATCTAATTATAATTGCATAAGTTGATAAAAAATGCTTAACAATAGCTTTACCGCGGCAGTCCCCGAGTGCCACGCGTGTTTTTTTTATTATGATTGCTTAAGCCGGTTACCAGANGAGCGTGAAGGGGACAGTTAATGTTTTTCTTTTGTTAATGTTTATAAATATGGCGTGGTCTTATTTTATTATTGTTTTAATATTAAATGATTATTATCTAATTATAATTGCATAAGTTGATAAAAAATGCTTAACAATAGCTTTACCGCGGCAGTCCCCGAGTGCCACGCGTGTTTTTTTTATTATGATTGCTTAAGCCGGTTACCAGAGCCCATGGAAAATTTTATTGCCATTGTTGACGGAAATATTAACTAATGGTTAACTAATCACAGCTGCTCACGGACATTAGTAATGTCAGGGGCACAGTTAAGCCTTTGACACAATGAACCAAAGCAATCTAATAAATAAAAATACAACACAAATACCTCAAACTGAAGTATGATGCGCAAGTTTTAATTCAATAGATAATAGATAATTTAGTAGATAATATCTACAACGTAAATACCGCCTTCAGATATAAATTCTAAGGTCTCAGTTTTTACAATACAACGGCTGCCCCACCACCTGTAAAACCAAGGAATGTAACGAAAACTTTTAACGTCATTCTCCCTGACCTCAAGAAGCCTGATCAGTGTTGATAAGATAGAAATAATTCAATTGTCATTCCGGTTTGCTATTTGAGCTTGATTTTTAAATTACAAAAAAGATTTTTTAGACTTCCTTACGGACTATCCTTTATAAAAATATAAGATTTTACTTAAGCGACATTACTAAGGACAGTAGTAACACGCCCAGACTAGGGTTATCAACACATCCATTTATTCAGCTTATTTAGCCAGGTTATTTAAAATATAGAATATATATTTAAAATATATACCTAAATAAATCTAACTAAGACTTTTTAAACCCTAGCTTAAATTTTAAATGAACAAGAGAAATAAACAACGCTACAATCCCTCTTAAAACTTTACCGAAATTGTAACAATTATAATAATTATGTAAATCACTAGGTCCTCTTAGGTTTCATATTAATTTACGGCTCAGAATAGACTTGAGGCCATTATCTTACGCTACATAAACCCGCCTTCTGACTCACGTGTAATTCCCAGCGCCTGTAATGTAGCAAACCCGTAGCTTAGTACGTACGAGTATGTATAGACTATGTAACTTGAACTAGCTAGAACTGCATGGAATTATAATGAAAGAAAGAAGACAATTTTTCTGCTCGGAATATTTTGATTACTTCATTTGAACATTAGATACTTTTCACCTTAACTTAATGGCTTCGTTTCAATTTTATAAAATTTTAGTTTTAACACAAATAAAGAAGACCAACTAGTGAAAATCGCATTAAGTTTGCCAGAACAAAATAATGGTAGAGGCCGCCCGCCATCGACNTGGAATTATAATGAAAGAAAGAAGACAATTTTTCTGCTCGGAATATTTTGATTACTTCATTTGAACATTAGATACTTTTCACCTTAACTTAATGGCTTCGTTTCAATTTTATAAAATTTTAGTTTTAACACAAATAAAGAAGACCAACTAGTGAAAATCGCATTAAGTTTGCCAGAACAAAATAATGGTAGAGGCCGCCCGCCATCGACGTGGTGGTCAAACATCGAAAGAGACCTTAAGAAAGCCCAATTGCCAAAACCGACAACCCAGTACAGATCATCCTGGCGCCGTAGAGTGAGGAGACCCGACCCCAGATAACGGGAACAGGGACGGATAGTAGTAGTAGTAGTAGTAGTAGTAGTAGTAGTAGTAGTAGTAGTAGTAGTAGTTTTAACACAAATAAGCTACACGAAAAAAAAACGAATGAAAGATATCTATATATTAATACGTGAACCAAAAACTTTGTATCCCTTTTTACGAAAATTGCGCGGACGGAGGTGTATGAAATTTTCCACACTTAAAGAGAATATAGAGAAGAAGTGCACAATGCTAATATTTTTTTAAAATAATGCATAAAAGATACATTAAATCAATAAAGAAAACATTACACACACTACATACAGTGTATTTGACGCACACATTCATGCATACTATTTATTGTCAAACTTTTGTTCTTGACGTCTTGTCAAATTGAGAATAGATTAAAATATATTGTTTGTCTTTATTAATATTTTTTTATAGTGTAGCCTTAACGAAATTTCTGATTATAGAAGTATAAAATACAATCATAATAATGTACAAACTTACAATTCCAATTATAGTCGAATTTCCACTACTGCGGGACCTCTAGTAAATTTAAAGATCGAATTGAATTGCTCGAAAATAAAAAATGAATATAAACGACCAAAACAAAACTCAATGCAAAAGAGATCTAAAATGCATTTTAGCTCGACCAAAGCCTCGTCGAACTATGCTTCGATCTCTAAAAAGGACTTACATTATAGAATCGCTTTCTGAAACACCGGATCCGAGTGTTAGATTTGTAAAATATGATTCAAAGGCTAATTTGTTTTCGTTCTACGAAATGGCTAGGTTAGATTGAAAACGAAGAAGTATTGTTCATAGCACGTGAGTTATACGCGAATAAATTGTGTATAAAACTCATTCTTGAAACTATGCTGTTTTGAAACATACATACGTATTGTTCTTATACTCTTAAAGACAAGCGAGTAAGCTCACAACCTTCTTGATTTTAATCAGTTTTTTTTTTATCCTACCTAAACTGATAGCCTTGAGAAGCTATATCAGCGTAACCTTAACTAGTAGGTGAGCTCACGGGGCTCAAACCTGACGATGTTGCTAACACGAACCCTAGCAAGAGCCGTGAATCTACCACCGGATCGGAAACGCGACCCACTGACAAGATCCGGCGAGATACTCAGTGAACTGTGTCTGAGGGATGTTTTAATCAGAGTCTATGGACAACACACCGCGAATTTCACTACCCAACCAAATTGGCATGGTTCACTTTGCATTTCGTACAAAACGAACAAAATAAATGACAAAAAGGCAAAACTATTAATCAAATACCTATTTTGTTTATCGAATTTATGTGCACTCTTAATCACCAAGATAAATTCAACTAATAATTTAATTGGATTACACGCACCCAAGATTAATAAGCAAATAATTAAGCTAAATAATAAGGCAGGAGGAGCTCGCTCGTGTAGCAATTACGCGACAAAGGGTTTCGCGTTGTCACGTGCAATGACTACGTAACCTCCTTCTCATTACAGCTCGATGTAACGGGGAACAGCGACAAATGAGTGTTTGGCCGGAATTATTATTAATGCAGACAGTTTTTGCGGTATGAGCTCTGACTTTAATATTTAGGACCGTCCGATGAAAGCGCTTGCTTTGAATTCTTATTGAAGTGAAACTTGAGTCGACTATTATCAAAGCCGGCAATGTGACTTTTGGACAATTATTGGTAAATCAGAAAAACGAATTATTGACTTTGTATTCCATTGGCAGTCACAAAACTCTTCTGAACGACATCTTAGATAAATAACAGGTTAAGTATTAACCTTTATTTAATGCAGGTTTTGAACCGTATTCTTTGAAGGAGACGATTATATTNTTTGTATTCCATTGGCAGTCACAAAACTCTTCTGAACGACATCTTAGATAAATAACAGGTTAAGTATTAACCTTTATTTAATGCAGGTTTTGAACCGTATTCTTTGAAGGAGACGATTATATTCAAATCAATCTGTATTGACATATCAATAACATTTTTTTGTCCAAATGCACAGATTGCCACCTTTGATAATAGACGACTCACTTCTTTAGGATCGTTGTGATTTCAAACTCGATGAAACGAAAAAATAAGTCCATAGAGAGACAAACACATAAATGTATAGAATTCAGCCGGCGAGAGAATGAGATAGAATTATTTTTTTCAATTAAAAGATGTCTTTCATTGACATAAAAACGAAAATATAATAATAAATAAAGAAAAAATTTTTCTTTACAACATAATTGTGCTTTTTCTTTTTTTGTTAACTTAAAAAAATTATTATTAACAAAATATTAACAATTTCATAACTTAGACGACGCAATCTTATTTAATATATTTATAAGAAGAGGTCCACGAAGGGAAATAATTTTAAGGTAATTATTTAAACATTTTTTTTAGTTTAGAAGGATGATGGAAATTGGAAAAAAAATTCTTAATTAACAATCGTCTAGAATATTTAAAAATATGTTTTTATAAAAAAATCCAACGGGAATAAATTTTTTAAAGTGTTTAGATTATGCAATAATTTTTTTAGATTTTTCAATTAACTTTAAGTACTTGAAAAAAATTTTTTTAAGTGACGTACTCGCTTTCGAGGCCGTGCGCGCAACCTAACAATGGCGCGCGGCGGGCTATTTTCAGCGTTAAATTAAAATTATAAATAATGGAGCTACAGTTCCGAGAGTTGGAACTTTTTTTTACTAAATTTCCTCCTCTTTAAGGATCTTTTTTTCAAATTTCGAAAATATTTATAGTTTACGGACAATAAGCAATAAACGAAACGCTATTTTTTGAAGGTGTTTAATTGTTAATAACTTTTGGATTTTTTTATGTGCTAATTCAATTTTTTAGCACAATGGTCTAGACATTATTCCGAATCGAATGAGCTAAACCACATAATTTTAGCAGTAGTATGTCGAATTAACACCATTTTTAACTTGTCGACTAGACTATTATGCGACTCTTCGTAGCATCCCCACTAATCGTCTACTAAACATTGTTCATATGTATGATCCTGTGTAGTATAGTCAGTATATCTATATCTTATTTATAAGTTTCACTTCTACCGTGTGTGACTTGCACAAACACACACTTTTATTTTATTTTATTAGGCTGCACGATGCCTTCGTGGTTTTTAAATATGTTTCTTTCGAACCATTTTTAATTTCATAGCTCTCTCTCCTAGATGGACCTGTAGAAGAACAAAAACATACGTTGAAATGCATATTATGTATTCTATAATACTTATTCTGTCACATAACAACACTCATCCGCGCAGATAATTTTCTTGACACTATTTACACCATTGGGGTTAACGATAAAGGGAAGATCTTCCCCAAGCAGGAGACATTGGCCAGTAGAATGACGGTCCGGATGTTATTGTTCGGAACCTGTGTATATGGAAACTTATCTTGAAAATATCGTTAGCGAGATTCAGGCATCTGTCAAATATCTTTTGTTCTATGATAGCTATCTGCTACATACCTCACACATTATTCTCAAGCGAGTTAGTCACGTTTTGACTTCAAATGCTTTACAATTATCCACAGTAGTAAACTCGTCACGGCATACCTTACTTTTGGATAAGTACTAATTAAAGAATATTATTCCATATCCAACTATCTGTATCGCCATGTATTAACTTCATCACAGCTATGCATTTCTTGAATCTTTCACTTCATCAACGAGGGTTAACTGGAAGAGAATTCCTGCATGGCGTTAAGTTCGCCTTTGTACAATATTTTGTGCAATAAGAATTTTAATTCATTCATTCATCTGTAGTACTCATTTATTAAATCTTATTAAATCCGCGTGCCCTTTTCGCAAACGCTCCAATAAAGTTCAAAAACCATACCCTGAATCCCTTCGTCGTGTACAGAAGTTTAAAATCATGAATGAAAGATGAGTTACTTTTTAGCAATCTCTGTCTTAAATTATGCGCTTAACGATTAGCGACAAAGAACAACTTTCATACGGAAGGGAGCTTTCGGAGCCGCTAAGAACATGAATAATGGAATACAGTAGACAGCGTGTTTTTACTGGAGACAGCTGTGTGTAGGGCAAGGGTTTTGTACTAAATGACCTTGTTTCTTAAGCATTCCAATTTTGAGGGTAGGGTAAAAGCAAAGCTTAAAGATGTCTAGTTACACCTATTTTGCATACGCTTTGTTATTGCGGCATATGCGAGTTAGCGATCTCACGGTCCACCTGGTGGACTGGTAGTGGGACCTCTTAGGAGTCAACATGACTAAGTACCACCACTCTGCCTATTTTTTTTATTTATTGCCCTTGTAGGCAGACGAGCATACGGCCCACCTGATGGTGAGTGGTTACCGTCGCCCATGGACTTCAGCAATGCCAGGGGCAGAGCCAAGCCGCTGCCTACCGTTTAATACTCTCCACAAGCCTCGTTTGAAGAAGGACATGTCATAGCGCTCGGGAAACACCGTGGAGGGGAGCTCATTCCATAGCCGGATGNCCGTCGCCCATGGACTTCAGCAATGCCAGGGGCAGAGCCAAGCCGCTGCCTACCGTTTAATACTCTCCACAAGCCTCGTTTGAAGAAGGACATGTCATAGCGCTCGGGAAACACCGTGGAGGGGAGCTCATTCCATAGCCGGATGGTACGTGGCAAAAAAGACCTCTGGAAACGCACTGTGGATGACCGCAGTGGCTCCAGGTAGTATTTCAGCCGTGAAATGCATTTCGTTCGGAAGGGGGGGCAGCTGTTGTAGCTATACTGAGAACTTAGAACTCATATCTCAAGGTGGGTGGCGGCATTTACGTTGTAGATGTCTTTGGGCTCCAGTAACCATTTAACACCTGGTGGGCTATGAGCTCGTTCACCCATTCATGCAATAAAATAAATAAAAACCTGATATAATCAGATTATAGTTTGCACATTCTAGTCACGAAAGTTCCATCAGCCGAGCGTTCTTGGGGTGAGCTGCGCGTCTGGTTGCAATGTTGACCGCGGTAATCCCTTGCCCTGCTCGGGTTCTGACCTCAAAGGCATCGGACGCTTGGGTAAGAGTGCAGGAGCATCGTTTAGTGGGTAGGACCATAGTATCATCCTTGGGACGGCAGTCCGTTCACAACTTCAGTGGGCCATCACGTCCCACATATCCCACGCACAACCTCGCAGGAGGTTTGGCCCCCGGCCCAAAAGAAAAGCACGATCTTCAAAAGTAATTAATAACACCTTAGTCCTCCATCAGACAAACTACAAATTATTCTAAACATCGGAAGTTGTAACAATTAAAATAATAATTTAAAAAATATATTATTATACATATTATAATTAAACGAAAGTTAACAATAATTTTATAATATTATCAGCTGTACCCGTCCGCTTCGCTGGACATTTAAAATTAACACATTATTATTTCTCAACCCCACAAAGAATTTCATCATTAACGCCCCCGCAACTAGGGTAGGGAGTCCAACACTCATATAAATATTAGCCTATTCATCGGATCTTCTCAGTGGGTCGCGTTTCCGATCCGGTGGTAGATTCTGCAAAGCACGGCTCTTGCTAGGGTTCGTGTTAGCAACGTCATCAGGTTTGAGCTCCGTGAGCTCACCTACAAAAGTTATGGTTACGCTGAAATAGCCTCTCAAGGCTCTCAGCTTAGGTAGGAAAAAAAAAAAAAAGTGCATGTATTTTCTACATGGATACCAAGTGTCAAATCAATCGGTTGCATGGTTCAGTAGTTATAACGGAACATCCATAAAAACCACTGTAGATTATTATATTAGTATAGATATAGTTAAACAAAATCATTAACTGCTTTGGTAATTCGGCTCCGATTCAAAAGACTTGTTTGTAAAATAACCCTATATCATATTATTATCTTCAATAATGTCAGTTATAATATACCAAAATTTAAATTTGTAAGATACCGCTATTTATAGGTATTTTTTTATTAAAAGAGATTGTGTCGCTCGTTTTCACAAATAAAAATTTCATATTCTTTGTTCTCCTCTATTTTATGGCCAACGTAAAACATTTTATGGGCTGAAGAGTTACGTATCAACAAATTACCGAATTTATTATTTTTTTTTATTCCTGCTTGATTCAAATAGTTTGGAGCTGGAACGATACTGCGTTAAATTTGAAATAAAATATGTTGCTTATACCTAAGACTTCCGTTACTGCAATGAGTTATTACACAAACGAGTTTTTATATCTGACTAGCTGACCCAGCAGACTTTGTAGTGCCTCAATCGATAAATAAAGGCCTAAACCTTTGTATAAAAATAAACTTAAAACAAACAAAAGGAATCCGTCCGACGGGGGCATATCAAAGGATTTATTAAAGGACATATCAAATTGTTATTTTTATTTAATTCCGAGAATATTCATATTTATGTACATACTTTTTAAGCCTTCTCTGGACTTCCACAAATCATTCAAGACCAAAATTAACCAAATCGGTCCAGTCGTTCTCGACTTTTAGCGAGACTAACGAACAGCAATTCATTTTTATATATACCTATATAGATAGATGGATAGATTATTAAGCTTATAAGCACCTATAACGCTTCTACTGAAATCAGATGTGGTAATGTAACTTGAACAAATAAACAAATTAACAAATAATTATATAAAAAGTCTATAACTTCGTAATATCTGCTTACAGTGTTACAGTGGTAGGAATACCAAATTTCAAATTTCAATGTTCGCATTTATTATTATGTCTTATAATAAATTTCTTATGACTGTTTTTTTTTTCGGAGATATCTGAATACATCAACCGCATTCACACCTAAAGTCGCTCAGGAAGCGTTTTACCTCTTACTATATAAAGGCTATGTTATCATAAATTACTGGCTTTGAGAAAAAGATACAAATAAAACACAGGGCTGAATAACATTTACTCTGTTTCAATAACAGCCGGCATCTTTATTTAGTATCTATACTAGTGCAGGTATGTATTTACATAATTATGTAGTATTGGGCTCGTGGCGAATAAAATAAAAACGATTCACTGGATTGTAGCTTTATTATTGTAACTAGCGACCCGCCCTCGCTTCGCTTCGGAAACATTAAAACAAACATGAAAGCAAAAAAATAAAATAATTTTTTTTTTTAAAAAAGTAGCCTATGTTCATCAGGGACAATGTCGGCTTCTAATGGAAAAAGAATTTTTCAAATCGGTCCAGTAGTTTCGGAGCCTATTCGAAACAAACAAACAAACAAATATTTCCTCTTTATAATATTAGTATAGATATAGATATTAAATCTTCCCTATTATTATAACTAAAAATATTTTGGCAGCTCTTTTACACATCGCTCAGTCAATCGTCTTCGCCATCGTCAATCGTCTTCGCCATCGTCAATCGTCTTCGCCATCGTCAATCGTCTTCGCCACCGCCAATCTTCTTGCTTTTTTCTTTTATTTTGCTTCTCTCTCTCTCTTACCGTTTTCTCTAGCTTGAAAGTTAACGTTTCGTTGCACACAGTCTTTTTTTTATTGCCCTTGTAGGTAGACAAACATATGGCTCACCTGATGGTGAGCTGCTACCGTCGCCCATGGACTTCAGCAATGCCAGGGGCAGAGCGAAGTCACTGCCTACCGTTAAATACTCTCCACGAGCCTCATTTGAAAAAGGACATGCCATAGCGCTCGGTAAACACCATTCAAACCAAACAACAGTACACATAAATACCATTCTTACTAATCCTACGTGTATTTAATTAAAATAATATTTTACTGAATGGTTACCAAAGGTACTGGATCTACGATCTACTTCCGACCATTTTCTACCGGTTGTGAGGTTAATTGTACGCTTAGTAGGTACCGTAATCCGAGTTATCTATATATTAATACGTGAAGCAAAAACTTTGTATCCCTTTTTACGAAAATTGCGCGGACGGAGGAGTAAGAAATTTTCCACACATATAGAGAATATAGAGAAGAAGTGCAAAATGCTAATATTTTTTTAAAATAATGCATAAAAGATACATTAAATCAATAAAAAAAACATTAGACACACTACATACCATGTATTTGACGCACACACGCATGCAGACTATTTATTGTCAAACTTTTGTTCTTGACGTCTGTGGTCAAATTGAGAATAGATTAAATATTGTTTGTCTTTATTAATATTTTTTTATAGTGTAGTCTTGGCGAAATTTGTGATTATAGAAGTATAAAATACAATCATAATAGTGTACAAACTTACAATTCCAATTAATTATAGTCGAATTTCGACTACTGCGGGACCTCTAGTTATAATTATAGCACGAAGCAATCATGCGTTTTGGATTGAAGGGCGGTATGGCCGCTATAAAAAACAATTCATATTACATATAAAAAATAAACAAATTGAGGCATTGAATTTTCCCGGAGTAAAAAGGTTACTATGTCACTTTATGGTACGAATAACAATCGGAAAGAATATGGTCATCCATCCTCAAATAATCCTAATGGATTACTAATACTGTTCAAACCAGTGACTGAAATACATAGTTATATACGTTTAAATAAATATATAATATAAAGATATTAAAACACCTAGACAAAGAGCATACAACCTGTTCTTCACATGAATGTTTGCCCGACGTGGGAATCGGACCAACGACCCTAACGCTGGGGAATCCATTTACGGATACCCGGTCTGTAGGGTAGACACAACAATTCTCAACGCTTTGTGACTGTTGATCGGGATTACAACAGACTTCAAAGAAAAAAAATGTTAATAGATTTCAGTAGTTCTATACCTTGCCACTTCTGATTAAAAAACAGTGACTACACCATTTAAAGTATCATTAAAATTTAGGAAAATTTAGGAAAATTTAAGTTTAGAACACAAAAATCCGGAATGTTTTTCGTTAATAATTTAAGACGTCTGAGTTGTAGATAAATTATATATTTTCTAGTTAAGTTATTTAATAAAGCGTGCTCTCTTACTTTGGGCTTTTCTTTCGTTTAGCGTATTTGGCGAAGGAGGTCAAGCAAACCTGGTTTTAAGGGTGTAAAATATTCAAAGACGATGTTATCATTTAAACCGTGTGAACCGCTCGTAAAATTATTCTTGATTTATATAGCTATTTTTTGTTGAAAGATAAGGCAGAGTTCATAATTGTTTGCTACCTATGGGTCTGTTTGTGCCTTTTTTCCTACCTAAGCTGATGACCTTGAGAGGCTATGTCAGCGTAACCAGGCGAGTAGGTGACCTCACTGGGCTCAAGCCCAGAGTGTTGCTAACACTGGCCGTAGCAAGAGCAGTGCGTCGCAGAGTCTACCATCGTATCGGAAATGCGACCCACTGAGAAGATCCGGCGAGAAGCTCAGTGTGTGCCAAAAACATAGTCCTCCATTGCATTTTGTTCACCTTTCTCGGTAGCAGCTCTTGTAACGCGAAATTCAACAGGGAGAAAATATTAACCAACGAAAACGTCATAGCTTCTAGTATGTTCCACCGCACTCGTGTTATTGCGAACATAATTTACAAGGCGCCCAATATGTTTGACAGTTGCGGGTATGGACGACGTTTGGGTGGAGCTACGCGCTCCGCGGTTCGTTGTACATCACCACAGCGCTACGCTCAACTGCGAGCATAATGTCGACTCCGACTCACTTTATAAGGTAATTATTTAAATAATGTTCATAATAACAATGAATTGTTTAATAAAAAAATAATGAAAAAATTGAAATTCAACTAAAAAATAAATAATAGTTTAAAAAAAACTAACAAAATACGCTTATATAGAAAATTCAACTAAAAAATAGAAAACTTGAGAGGTGTCAAGGGACACCCGGATGGAACGAAGTTCCTTTCGATTAATTGGTGAAGGAATTGTAATAATTTTTTTATTATTATTATTTATTGTGTACAAAAAACCTGTATACACTCAACAAAAATAATCGTCGCGACACCACACTGTTCAATGCGAAATAGAAAGACGAAACGAAAATAACTGGCTTGCTTTCTATGAGAGAGAGAAAGAGAGACAGACAGAGAAACACGCGCACGCCGCACGGCTTAAGCAAAAAGTGTCGTTACAACTTTTGGTCTTAATTTTTTCCGTCTAGCTCCCTTTCGCAACGCGCGATAAGGAACTTCGTTCCAAAAATTGATTGTCTATAAAGTAGGTTTACGGACAATAGCTCTAAGTGATAAATAACGTCATAAAAAAAAACATTGATGAGAAATTGCATACCTGAATCGAATTGAATTATTATCACTGAATTATCATTATTTTGTATATTAGAAAGGAGTTAATTGAAAATTATTATTTTTTTCGATAAATTAACGCTTGGGTTGATCGTGCCTCTCTATCGCTTGTTCCGCGCTCTCGCTTGCACGCTCAGACTTAGACGGAACGTTTTTATTTATTTATTTTTTATTACCCTTGTAGGCAGACGAGCATACGGCCCACCTGATGGTGAGTGGTTACCGTCGCCCATGGACTTCAGCAATGCCAGGGGCATTTTCGTGCGTACAGCCGGTGTTCTTTGATTTTTAACACGTTATCACGCCAAAATGTTTCGAAATTTCAACGTCACAAGAGTTCTGACACTGACATTGACTGCACTTGTCAGTAAGTATTCAAAAGTCGGTCGTAGAAATCGATACAGCCATGTCACTGCTCACTCTTGAGCCGCGAACCGCGTTTGAGGAGTTTCCGCCTCGACGAGGAGCTCATTCCAAAAACAGCTACATCAGCCTACAGACGTCCACTGCTGGACATAGGCATCCCCCAAGCCTCGCTACAAAGATCGGGCCTGCGCTTTAAAAACGGATGGAAGGTGACAAAAAGTCCACAGAAACATGATTACTTACCACCAGACGCAGCACAATTGCAGAGGTCTTTCTCATTTTAACTATACAGCTATACATTTACGCATTCATTGTCACAGCGATGTGTAGCACAGCTCAACTAATTACTAAGATATATTTTCATTTGAATACAATGCAACGAAGATTGTTGTGTCGCGAATTCAAACTAGAACACGCTACTTTGTAACGCAGATAAACTAAAGACGGTCTTACTAAACTTTGACCTAGGAATACGGTATGAATGCACAGCATTGTTTCGTATCGTATCTTAGTTGTGCAAAGCTAAATAAACATTCTATCTTTTAGAGAAGGTTGCTTACAGACCGATCATAATCTCTGCCGTGAAGCAATAATGCGTTTCGTTTTGAAGGGTGGGGTGGGCGTTGTTTTGTAAAAACAGAGACTGTAGAACTAATACTTCAAGGTGGGTGACAGCATTTACATTGTTGATGTCTATGAGGTCCGGTAATCACTTAACACCAGATGGACCGTAAGCTCATCAAACTAACTAAGCATAAAAAAAAAGTCAGGCTTATGATACGTAGAATCGTAATAGTCCAATTAAGGAAGGCGGCACCTTGTGAGTCCTCTACATAATTCCTCCTAATCGATCGGTAGGCAGCGGCTTGGCTCTGCCCCTGGCATTGCTGACGTCCATGGGCGACGGTAACCACTCACCATCAGGTGGGCCGTATGCTCGTCTGCCTACAAGGGCAACCAAAAAAAAAAATAATAATAGTTCCTAGCTCTCTTGTCTATTTCTGCCATGAAACAGTCGTGCCTGTTTTAAGGTTTGGAACAACCGGTATATAATTCAATTGAGACCTCTAATCTCCTGTGGCTAGCTGCATTTACGTTATTAACTCCTTGAGCGACAACCGTAACTAGGCCGAGAGCTCGTCCGTCGTCTAGTGCACTGCAAATATTTTCTACACAATGTCGTATATAACTAACTATAGGTATTTTGCAGTTTATGTTTTGCTCAACAAGAATTATTTCAGTGCAAAACAAATTAAGGTGTTTTAGGGATTAACGACGGAAGGGAAAGATCTTCCACCGAGCGGGTGATATTTGCTCGGTAGACCGACGGTCCCCGAATGTTTTTGTTCGGAACTTGTATATATGCGCTTTATCTTGAAAATGTCGTGCGAGATTCAGGCATCTGTCAATTATCTTACGTTGTATGATGGCTACCCGCCACAGTGTAAAAAGCAAAAACTGATTTAATATACCACCTAGTCGATAACAATTATCATTTTTTAAATTCTAAGCGTTTGTGAAATTCGATAATAACTCAAGATATATAATTTTCAGAGCTATTATGTATACGCATTAACTTAGGATACATTTCCTATGATTTGAATCAGACCGAAATCTCCAGGAGGGAGAGACCTTAGAGCGGACTAAAAAGTTTTACAATGATTTCAATGACAACATCTTCTTCAGATTTCACGAGTTGTATATATAACTGAATAATGTCACGTAACGATTTAGTTCTAATGATATTAATTATAAAATAAGAATGATTAATAATTACATCGACGGTGATGATCATTATAACTTGGAAGGATTACCGGCTACCGCCACAATAACAGTAAGTGCTGATGATTCTAGCAATTTAGAGAAAATACTTTCCCCATTCGAATACATTTTTAATTTTGGTCGGTAGCTGAATTTTCGCACCAAAGTGAACATTAGTAAGTATAACAAAAAACTTTTTATGTTAGTACACTAAATATGCTCCTAAATCTAATTAGAACAGAAAGAATTAAAATATGCCATTTTACTAACTTGAATGGAGAATTTTATTATGCTAAGCCTATACGGTTCGGTTCATAAACACTACCATTAGTAGTGATTAAACTATATTAATTAGCAACTGAATCCGAGCCTTGCTTTCTCAAATTGCTTTTGTACTACGACGCACGCAATTCCGTGTACCTTTAACCTTTGAAGAAAACTGTTCTTATCTTATCAGCCATCGAACAAGTCTCGTGGGCTTCAATTCTGTCTATTTATAGTGGTAGTGAAGGTTTCTTTTGTGTTCTTCAGGGCTGTTACACAGGTTCTGCCGTGAAACAGCAACGGGTTTCGCTTTAGAGAAATAGTCTTCGATCTTATATATCATCTTATATACCTGGCTGAGCAATGGAATTACTTTGGTATTGTTTACAACAATTAACTCGACTTCAGCAATTAAAAATACTCTTTCGTAAATTGAATTCCTTAAACTATCTTTTAATGTTTGAACTAAATAAATAAAAAAAATTAAAATACTACAACATAATTATTCGATTCTAAAAGGCTTTGGGCCTTATTTTTACTAGAGTAAAGTTATTAGTAGTTACTAGTAGTTACTAGAGTAAAAATAAAGTCCAAAGCCTTTTAGAATTTAACAGGAAACTATTCCTGCTAAAGTTATACTAAGGTCTATGAGTTATTCTAGCTAAGATTAACACGATTTAGAAGTTTAGGGAAATGTTCGGCACGTAAAAGTCAATCGAAAGAGAAGATAAACAAACTTTAAATTATGTTATGGTCTCAATGTAATTCATGGAACCGCCAAAGTCGCTGCTTTACTTAAAGTTACATCTCGAAATGAATTTCCCGAAAAGCTGCGACCAACTTGAAGTATAGAGAACGTGTCTAAAATAAAGAATGCATTAGACTTGGAGATGACTAACAGCTGCGTGATAAAGAAATGCATATGAATGCTCTAGACACAACTATTAATTTTTATTGCCCATTTAGAGAGAGGTGCATACGGCCCAACTGATGGTGAATAGTTAGCATCGCTCATGGACGTCAGCAATGCCAGGAGCAGAGCCAAGTTGACTACTGTTAAAAACTTTCAGCAGACCTCGTTTGAAGCATGATATCTTTATATAATAATATATATATTTCTTCTGTGCGTGTGTTTGTCACTGAGCTCCTCCTAAACAGCTCGACCGATTTTAATGAAATTTTCTGTGTACCTTCAGGGGGATTCGAGAATGGTTTAAATTTACAAATCAGCCCGGCAGATGGCGCTGCATTTGGTATCTAGGTTATTTATCTTTCCTAGAAATAATTTATATGGCAAAACAACGTTTGTCGGGCCAGCTAGTAAGCATATAAAGTAAATGCTTTAGAGTTTCGAAAGGCCTACATGAAATACATCTCAGTGTTTTTGTTAGACGTAACAAATTACACAAACGATTTCAAACAAAAACATTGTGTGGTAAGAAATTTCACCAGTAAATCTATTTTAAGCACCGTCTGGACGCAGGTCTTTATCGTCGATTTACCACAAGCTTTAGACGTACAAGCGACCAATTACCATGTCGCCACCTAGCTTGAAACGGCAATCATAGTCTCATTTATGATACATCACAACAGTCCCGCCCTTTGGAACCGGAAGGCACAGCTGCATCCTTACAGAAATAGCTACAGTGCTATCTACCCGCGCTAGCTCATAATACGTTCTATCGCCAATAAAAAGCTTATCTAAACGGATTCATAACCTTTCTTTATTACTTAGACGGGTAAACGAACTGACGGCCTATCTGGTTTTAAATGGTTACCGAAGCCCAAAGACATGTCAAAGTCTCTCTCTGAATCATGTCACCCAAGTCTAATAAGGTCTTTGTCTCGATTGCTTAATCATTATGCTATCACTATGCGAAACGCATTACTGCTTCACTTCAGAAATAGTCAGGGTGGTGGCTACTCGTGCGGACTCATAAGAGGTCCTACCACCAGTATTTGAACATCGACACAGTACGCTCGATACAAGTACACAAGGGGTTTTATTGTTTGGGCCACGACGACTTCCCATTGCTATTATATTATTATAAATTAAATTTAAAATGAAAAGCATAATATGAATTTGATAAATACGTGAGTGAACAACATAAAGATTACCATAAATTAATAAAACAAAACTCCTAAAAACACATAATAGTTTTCATAGAACCTTTTTCGAACCACATTGGATTTCGTCCGATATCCGATTTACACAAACACTATTGAATATTCATTTCGTTTCGTTGGCCGTTCCTGAACTATATTTATTGATGAAATACTCTATATTTTGTTATTGGTATTATTGTGTAAGTTTTCGCTACCAATTAGAATCGAGCTGTGTGTGTCGCATGAAACGTATGCGCTTGCAATTGGTTAAGAATATTGTTCCCTGACCCCACTATCTGAGTCGTCTATTATCAAAGGTGGCAATCTGTGTATTTGGACAAAAAAATGTTATTGATATGTCAATACAGATTGATTTGAATATAATCGTCTCCTTCAAAGAATACGGTTCAAAACCTACATTAAATAAAGGTTAATACTTAACCTGTTATTTATCTAAGATGTCGCTCAGAAGAGTTTTGTGACTGCCAATGGAATACAAAGTCAATAATTCGTTTTTCTCATTTACCAATAATTGTCCAAAAGTCACATTGCCGGCTTTGATAAAAGTCGACTCATAAAAGTCGAATAGCCGAGTCCCGCGATGTTTCCCGTGGTTATTGTCGTACCGCGGGTGACGTCCCGGAGCGAAGCTAGTCTAAAAAAACCTAAGTTACTCCATATATCATCAGCTACCTGTAAGTGAAAGTCTCGTCAAAATCGGTCCAGCCGTTCCAGAGATTAGCTGGAACAAACACACAGACAAAAATTATAAAAAATGTCATTTTGGTGTATGTACCGTATATATATTCATATGCATGTAGTAAAAAGTAGTTATTTCAATATTATAAACAGACACTCCAATTTTATTTACATGTATAGATAAGTGTTCCTTTTACTAGCATAATAATATTATAATAGTGGTATCATTAAATGCCGCAACGCGCATAATTTTTGAACCAGATTTGTTTTGTACCGATCAACGTTCAATATTCTAGTACAAAATCCCGGCTACAATTCTCTGTGCATTTAATTAATTTACAAAATGAATCTGCATTACTTATTTATTTATTTAACCAACAAACAAAGCTATAAGTCTTCATTAGATAAATTCGATTTTGGGACCGTATTCGATCTGGTTACACTTTATTAGAACTATTCATCAAGATTAAATTAAAAACTGTATTTCTCTTACGAACAAAAAATCTTAATGACGTAATCCTAAACACGAGTAAACCTGTCGAATGTTCGAAAACAACCTCATAAAGTCAAAATATTCGAAAACATTTCTTCAGCATACAGCCTTCTGTTACCTTTGTTAAGGTACAGACATAAAATTGAATAGATGTTCAACTCAGGGTAATTCCTTTTTTTTTTTGCTTTTAATAGGTAGTATTTTTCAAGAACGGCCAAAGGATAATGAAGTTTGTTCGCGGTCGGGATCCGCCCTACGAGCTCTACAACATCACCGGGGCTGATTTAAACGTAAGTAAACATTTGAAACGTAAGTAAACATTTTTACATGTAAAATCAACATTCACTGCAATTTGGTAAAGTAAAAGTTTTTAGGAGGAAGTACCTAGACGAGCTATGAAACTTTAGGAGGAAGTTGGAGAGCTATTATTGTTTCATTAGTGGTCGAGCGTATTGTGAGCTTTCACGGAAAAGCTCACTGTTTTCCTATTTCCGACAGCCGTTTTGGAATACAATTAAGAATGACCTTAATTATATTATATAAAGGTCAAGTTGTAATGCCTTCACTGATGACTTAACACCTGTATCTTGAATTTCGTCTAAGCGTCTACAGCAAGAAAATTAAAATCAACTAAGCATCGAAATATCATTTGTTTTTTAAATGTTTATTTTGAAAATTCAAAATCAATAGCGCGAAACGAAACACGTAAAAAAAATTACCTAATTCATTAAAATGAAGTTGATTTATCAAAACATCGGACGGGTCGTGACGTCTCGTGGATTTCCAAGAAAGTTCAGGCCCTAATCAGATTATTTAAAGACCGCACCAAAATTAACTTTATGACAACTTAATTACTTTTTCGTTGAGCGAACGCCAGAGAGTATTGTGTAAAGTGAGAGAAACTTTTCATGTTATTTTTTTTTTGGGGAAAGTTATAACCGGGGGGCAAGTAAGCCTGTACCGAGTTTTATTAACCGGATATTTAATGCTTTTACGTTGCTTTAAGGTTCGTAACCTTTTATGAGCCTTTTTTAAAATTTAAATATAACTAAGTTAATGTTTCTTTGGTATTTTTAAATGAAAAATGAAAATGAAACGTAACAGAACAGTTCTTCTCAGTCGGACACTCTTGTCAGAGTGGTCGTGGTTGCGTTGACGCTGTATGTGCAGTAGGACCTGTTAGGTCGCCCATGCTCCCGACAACCGTCCTCCAGGCAATGTGCTTCCAGGTCTGGCGGTTCGAAGCGTTACGAGTACATTCGACCAATAGAACAGTAACGTAAAAGAAAAGCCCGCTGATTTTATTTTACATTTTCTTCTTACAACTTTGATTCATATTGAACAGCTAATAGAACAAAGTTAAATCGCCTTTACAACATATTTTATTTTGCTTTAGTGGGTGAACGAGTTCACAGCCGGTGGTAAAATAAGTTACCGAAACCCATAGATTAAAAATACACCATATCATAAGTAATAGCATATCTAGTTTTCGGTGACCGTAACTGCGACTGGTCTAATTCCCTGTTTGGGTGAATAGTTTTAAATTATTATTTTGTAAATACATCTTTCTGACATTCCACAATATGCCTAAATACTTTGCTAACAGGTAATCAAGAACAGTCGCGAACACAGTACTCTCTTTATATTAACTAATGGTAGACAGCAGATTGGAACGGTCACCGTCGGGCGAGCCGTATGCCCGTTGGCCTTTTTTTAATACTTGGATGGTCTCAAGGTGGGTGGCGCATTTACGTTGTAGCTGTCTATGGGCTCCAGTAACCACTTAACACCAGGTGGGCTGTGAGCTCGTCCACTCATCTAAGCAATAAACAAAAAAAAAATTTGAGTTCTAAGGTCTCAGTATAGTTACAACGGCTGCCCCACCCTTCAAACCGAAACCCATTACTGGTTCACGGCTGAAATAGGCAGGGTGGTGATACCGTGGAGCTTCAGCGCTCACTTCGAAAAATTGGGCCCTCGGCTGATGGCGACGGCCGGCTCTTTGAGCCGGCTGCTTCCAAACGTCGGGGGTCCCGATCAGGTGGCGCGCCGCCTCTACATGGGGGTGGTGCGGTCGATGGCACTATACGGCGCGCCCGTATGGTGCCAGGCCCTGACCCGCCAGAACGTTGCCGCGCTGCGACGTCCGCAGCGCGCGATCGCGGTCAGGGCCATCCGAGGATACCGCACCGTCTCCTTCGAGGCGGCGTGTTTGCTCGCCGGGGCGCCACCCTGGAACCTGGAAGCGGAGGCGCTCGCTGCCGATTACAGGTGGCGTAGCGACCTCCGCTCTAGGGGGGAAGGGCGCCCCGGCGAAGGAGTAGTTCGAGCGCGGAGGCTCCAATCTCGGCGGTCCGTGCTGGAGGCGTGGTCTCGCCGCTTGGCGGACCCGTCGGCCGGCATCTGCACCGTCGAGGCGGTCCGCCCGGTTCTCGCGGACTGGGTGGGCCGCGACCGCGGATGCCTCACCTTCCGGCTGACGCAAATGTTGACCGGCCATGGGTGTTTTGGCCGGTACCTTTTTAAGATAGCCGGAAGGGAACCGACGGCGCAGTGCCACCACTGCGTGGACCGCGACGAGGATGACACAGCGGAACACACACTGGCGCGTTGCTCTGGATTCGACGAGCAACGCGCCACCCTCGTCGCGGTCATAGGAGAGGACCTCTCGCTGCCGAGCATCGTAGCCACGACGCGTCCTGGAAGGCGATGCTCGGCTTCTGCGAGTCCACTATCTCGCAGAAGGAGGCGGCGGAGCGAGAGAGGGAGAGCTCTTCCCTTTCCGCACCGATCCGTCGCCGTCGAGCCGGGGGCCGGAGGCGGGAATACGCCCGTACGTCTCGGCCCCTGTAGGTAGCGGCCTCCCCCCGGTGAAGGTCAAGGGGTGACCTGAGGGGGTGAGGCCGCGCGGCGCGCTACCAGCACTCTAGCGCGCTGCCGTGGAGTGAATAGAGCGACCGGTCGACGGTGTATCGCGTCCCGACCCGGCAGGCTGGTTCTGGTCCAGCGGGGTATTCCGGGACACCAGCGGCACCGTCTGGGCGGCCCGACGGGCTGCCGNGCGCGGCGCGCTACCAGCACTCTAGCGCGCTGCCGTGGAGTGAATAGAGCGACCGGTCGACGGTGTATCGCGTCCCGACCCGGCAGGCTGGTTCTGGTCCAGCGGGGTATTCCGGGACACCAGCGGCACCGTCTGGGCGGCCCGACGGGCTGCCGTACCGAGACGGCCGACGTTTCAGAGCCTTCGATTCGCCTCGAAGGCTCTGTCGGCTGGGCGTCCTTGGGGTGAGCCGCGCCGTCTGGTTGTAGTGTTGACCGCGGTAGCCCCCCTACCTCATCCGGGTTCTGACCTCGGAGGGGATCGGACGTCGGGTGTAAGAGTGCAGGGGAGTCGTTTAGTGGGTGGGCTCTAAAATCCTTGGGCCCGCGGTCTGCTCACAACACCATGCAGATCGTTAAGTCTTACATACCCCGCGCGCCCCTTTTGCGCGGGTACCTCGTAGGAGGTTCGGCCCTCTACCCGAAAAAAAAGGGTGGTGATACCTACCCGTGCGGACTCACAAGAGGTCCTACTACGATCAAAACAAGGCGTACAAGGGCAATAAAAAAACTAAGCGGAGTGCGTCTTACTTATTGGGCCATATGTGAAGTGCATAAGAAACAATATCTGACAGTGAAAAAATTTCAGAGCATAAGAATTTCACGAAGAAATTCCTTTCGTTATAAAAAAAATACCTGTAATCTTTCAAAAGGATTCCGTCGTTGTGGGATTGTAAAAGAATTTTTCTTTTACGTAACAAACTAATGTCGAAAATGTGATTTTTATTAGGCCCGCAACCCCTAAAACATGATAAATAGAGATGTATGGCCCGGGAATCGGAGCGACAATATATATAGATAGGGAAGCTTCGAACCACCATCGCCTTTTTGTCGCCATATTTTTATATCGGAGTGCCAAAATACGTCTTCAATTTTTTTTATGTTATGATAGAGCGTAATTCAAAGAGACGAAAATATAATATTTAAAGGGCTAATTTGGTGAATTCGTCGAAAGAAAAAAATAAGGGTCTAGAAGCTTCTACGTATGTATTGAAGTATTCTGATGAACCTTGTATTGACTTATTTCTGCCGCCAAGCGTACATAACTGTCATACACAATCAGGTCATCGACCTCATCGATATTCTTGAGATCCAGTTCAAATCCGAAGCAATCAAAAAAACCGCAAGTAGTTGTCGATAAACAGGATAAACGTACTAGAAGTGAAAAAGAAACTAGAACAGTATCATTGTAAATAATATCTTCCTGTGAATGTCGTAAAAAGTGACAATAATACAATAGTAATTAACTGTGAGTGCTAACTGGCATTTATTAGCAATGCGTATTATAAAACCACACTGAGAGGTAGGTACAGTACAAATATCCTGTCTATTTCTCCCTCCAGATCTTTTTCATGATGGAAAGATTATAAAAAAAAAGTTCTGGAGGGAGTAAAATGCGTATTATAAAATCACACTGGGGGGTAGGTACAGGACAAATATCCTGCCTATTTCTGCCTCCAGAACAGTCAAATGTTCCAGTTTCAAGAGTACAACGGGGCTTACATTATAAAATATGTACAATTAAGACTTCAACCACAATTCTCAAAGTCAGTGGCGGCATTCATTTAAATTTAACATGAGCTGTGAGTTGATTTAACCATCGAAGCAAAAAACTATCTATGCCTACTGTAGCATAAATATTTTTCGTTTTCACTCCTGGTATGCTAAATGATCGTTTGATTCATTTTTCCCATGTCTACTGTCAATATTCACATCATAGCATGAGAGGACCTTACTAGAAGAGCACATTTAAAAACTGTTACTTTAGCGATATCTTTGTTTACAGCTTTTGCAATTGTCTCCGACTTCGTTAACGCTGGACATGCTAGATTTTACTGCATCGGGCACGTACGCCTGTGAAATAGCATTGGAAACACCGTTGTATTCAAAAGTGTCAAAACTACACGATCTCACTGTTATCGGTAAGTCTATTTCGTATTGCTTATACCATTAGAACCAAAATTAAAAAACATGCCATGTTTTTTTCTTAAAAATAAGTATCTTATTACAGTTCTTCTGTAACATGACTATATAATCTCGGAATAAGCTTTTCATTGGCACTTAGAGATTTTCTTTTTTCATCATGACCGACGTAATACATCCGAATCCTGCAACGTATATATCCTAATTTTCCTAAAATTTCCGGGTCACGTGGCTCTCGGGCTTTAAATAATCCACTTTAGCCGCTCTCTCGTTAGCTTTATTGTGACTCCATTGGCTCTCGTTTCCTTTTACGTTGGCACTTTTTATGTCACTACATGCAGGAATGGCCGGTTTTATAATGGGTCTACTTTCAGAATCCACTACCTTTTATCCTGATGGAACGTGTTCTTTTTAAGTAGAGAAAATTAAATGACCTGATCTTTAATTTAAACTACAGATGGCTTTTTTTTTTAACTAATAATGAACAGTAATATATTTCATAGGATCTTCTAGTGCTACTAAGGCTTAGACTTCATGTCTTCGAAGGCAAAAATTTGTATACCAGGATACAAATTTTATACATCAACAAAACTATCTTTTGTAATGACTTCACCTTTGAAGCCCAGTTAGAAGGACCTCAAATTAAGTGTTCTTTACTTTATGTTGTATTAGTTTTGGTTTCCAGTAGCCAGTTTGCAACCGGTGGGCCTTCGGTTTGTCCACTCATAAATGAAAAAAAAAAAAATACATTGATAACTAGTTTTTCGATACCAATGTTTTGCTAGATCTACTTGTGTGTGATTCTTTTCGGCGCAGTAAAATTAGTTTATCCGATTAGTTTGATGGGGAGTAAACAGATTGGGATAAACCAATCGATCCCCAATTCGAGAAGGATGAGGAATCCGCCCAGAAGAATTTGCCTAAATCCCCAATGTGGAAATAAATTCATACGGAACTCTTGAAAGCGTGCACTGTTCATTGGGTTCACTAGGCCTTGATTTGGCTTCCGTTCGCAATTAATTTAGGTTCTGTATCACCCGCTGTCGACAATTTTGTTGCGTTCGAAAAATGTTTTAGCTGTAAGGATTTCTTGGCTCTCATTTGTAATCGATATGTACATGCCTGCGGTGTTGCTTCGCTTTGTTATTGGATATGTCCAAACGTAAAAGCGGATTTACTTGTTGAATCTCGTGCAAATCCTACCGCAAAAAGGATACTTCACTCTTTTCTATTATGATATACTAATTCATAGCACACGAACTTTTAAGAAATACTCTAAATCTATCGTACCGTTCATTAAAAAGGTAGAACGTACCTACTGCTCTTATTAGTTTGAGTGGTGGATGATTATAGTAGATATTGGTCTTAGAATGGATTTATTCGATACAAAGACTGGCTATATCAATCTAATATGTTCCTAATTATCTGCTACCTGTTTTTCAATTCTGATATAATTAATGATCAAAGATCTACAAAGCGAATTAATAAGATTGAAAATGTATAAGCCAAAAAAAATTTTATTTCCGTATTAATAAGTTAAAATAATTATTATTATTAATGTCTCTAACACCCAAAAGACCGAAGAAAATACTATTGTAAACGATTTACGACCAGATCGTTTTTCCAGTTATTTTACTTTTGCTGTATTATTTTAGTAGATCGTCATGAATTGAAGTCCTAAATTGAAACGACTTTCAGGGTTTAATTTCGGTTGACAGTCATATTCAAAATATAGCTAATAAAAGTTAGACTAAAGCTCTAAAACTGCTACAAATAAAATATAGATTAAAAAATACGGAGAAACTACTAGAAGGTTTAGCTAAGTAACTTTGTTCGTATCTTTAATTAAACCTTTATGGTTCTCATAAATGAACGACAGACTTAAAATACAATTAATACCGCACGTGTAATTTTCATTTCATTTTCATTCGTTCGTGAATGTTTGTCACAACATTTCCACGTTTTATCCATCGGCCTCCGGGTTAATTAACGCAAATGAACGTCCAAATATTGTTTCAGTGCGTCAGAAAAACCGTCCAAAGATAAAAATAAAGCATAAAAAGCTATCGTCCAGCGAACACTTGGAGGCGACGTGTCAGAGCGCTCCTGCCCACCCCGCGCCACACCTCACCTGGTTTATAAATAATATGAAGGTACGTAAACTGAATCTATACTAATATCTATATATATATAAAAATGAACTGCTGTTCATTTGTCTCGCTAAAACTCCAGAACGGTTTGACCGATTTGGCTAATTTTGGTCTTGAATTATTTGTGGATTTCCAGAGAAGGTTTCAAAGGTAGATACATATGAAAATGCTCGGAATTAAATAAAAATAACAATTTTGTTTTTCCTTTGATGTATCCCAAGTCGGACGGATTCCTTCTGTTTGTTTTAAGTTTATTTTATACAAAAGTTTAGGTCTTTTATTTGTCGATTGAGACACTACGAAGTCTGCCGGTTCAGCTAGTACTAATATATTAATCTACAGTAGTTTTTACGTATGTTCCGTTATTACTACCGAACCATGCATCCAATTGACTTGAAACTTGGCATCCATGTAGAAAATACATGTACTTAATGGATAGGCTAATAATTATATGAGTTTTGGACTCCCTACACCAGTTGCGGGGGCGTTAATGATGACAATCTTTGTGGGGGTGAGAAATAATAATGTTAATTTTAAATGCCCACCGAAGCGGACGGGTACAGCTAGTTTTTTATAATTTCGTAAGCAAAAAATGAAGCACGTTTCGTATTGAATAAGATTTTCATCACAGCTATGTTTGACGTATTGGCAACGCGTGGAAGACTTTCAATCTTGTTTAGTCATATTTTTCGAAATCACGCCATGTTTTATTTCCTTGGTCTTTCATAATTACAATTTACATAAAAAACGTAAAATTTGTTTGTTAAAGAGAAAGAGAGAGAGAGAAAAAGAGAGAGAGAGAGAATACACTTTATTGCACACCAAAACACAATATACATTCAAAAACAGTCAAAAAACAGATACATTTGTACAGTAGGCGGTCTTATTGCTAAATGCGATCTCTTCCAGACAACCGTTTAATATACAGAAATTCTGGAAAATATAAAAATATAGCAGGTGTGTTGCGGTGTACATACATTATTATAGAAAATATATACATACAATTTTTTTTTTCTTAAATGGGTGGACGCACTCACAGCCCACCTGGTGTTGAGCGGTTACTGGTGCCCATAGACATCTGCAACGTAAATGCGCCACCCACCTTGAGAAACAATATATACCGTTTACATAATTGATTTATATATTACTAGCGACCCGCCCTTGCTTCGCTTCGGAAACATTAAAACACACATGAAACCAAAAAAAAAAAAAAAAATTAAAAAAAGTAGCCTATGTTCATCAGGGACAATGTCGACTTCTAACGGAAAAAGAATTTTTCAAATCGGTCCAGTAGGTTCGGAGCCTATTCGAAACAAACAAACAAATCTTTCCTCTTTATAATATCAGTATAGATACATACTTACATGCTAATACACATAATTTATAAATCAGCAGTATGAAAATGATACAAACAAACGACACTAAGCAGATAAGTAATGTTCCATCACCATTCTTTTAAAGTAGATTAAAGTTGGAGCACTTCATCCAGCAGACCATTCCACTATCGAACCGCCTAGATGGTGAATGAATTATCAAAGAATGATGATGAATGAGTCGGCATTTTCAGTCGACGAGTTAAATTGAGTCTCCAGATCCTAAAAATAATAATAATACAACTCTTTATTTGACACCACATGTACAGATTAAGCATATAAAACAAATAATAGACGGTGACATAAATTGGCGGCCTTATCGCTGAAAGCGATCTCTTCCAGGCAACCTTGCAGGGAGCGGAATAAGCAAACTAGCATAGACGGTGCTATATCTTAATAAACTTACATATAAATATATACTTATATACACATGTGAAAAATAAATACAATATAAGATAGACAAACTTACATCCGATTGAATACAAATAAATGCAAATGCAAAAAAATGCTTTTAAAAAAATGTTCTACTTATTTTCGCATAAACATTCCTAAAAGCTGTACGCAAATTCATTCCTAAAAGCTATACTATAGTAAAACACGATAGTTCTATCACAATTGTGGCGAAAGGTTGTCAGTGACCTCAGGAATGGTATTCCATTAGCCTGTCAATGTCTGTCTAGCCCCGTGTTGGGATCGAACATGCAAGCCGAGTTCGTTAGCTGCCTTTGAAATCGTGATAGAATCTGATCCGAGAATATAAATCTGTTGAGCTTTAGAAAGAAAAACATTTCGTTAATGTGCTCCTTTTAAAGTATCGTTAAAAATGTATTATTATTGTAAACTACAAAAGTAAAAAAAATAATCAAGAATAAACGAATAACTAGAACGATATAAAGTTTGCTGTAAATATGTATCTAAAACGGTGTGTTTATGTCACCGGCAATCTGTATAATTCAGGTATTCTATACAATACCTAGGTAATTAACGGCCGTCTGGTGTAGTGGTAAGTGACATGGTCACTACACAAGGGGGTTGCGGGTTCGAATCCCGCCAAGGGAAGATATTTGTATGATAAATATAAATGTCTTTTCCAGGGTTATGGATGTATATTATATATGTGTATGTGTATAAAAAAATCTTACATTTATTTCCGTTATCTGGTACCTGTAACACAAGTTCTTTACGAACTTATCACGGGACCAGTTAACGTGGCGTGATTGTTAATAAATATTTATTTATTTATTTATTAATGTATAGAATACTTAAAACGTTAAGGTAATGTATGAAATATTATGAATATCATTGAAAAGAAGTTCCTTATGGGACGATGCGGAGGGGTACCCTAACCGGGAAAAAACGTCCGTAACGTAAGACTTTTATTAGTAATGCACACAGTGTACGACTTAACTTTGTAATAACATACAAAAAATAACATATTTTTTTATCATTCATTGGCCACGATCTCAAAGCGTTCGTTTGCGCAATACACTAACTCTTGCAAACAACCGTGAATGAAGTGTACTACAATAAGTTCGTACGTTACCGAATGACTGTGGGTTGTTGCGAAACCTCCAGTTTTATTTTCTTTATACCTCGAATAGAACTTAAAATTAATATTTTTATAATAAGGAACTTCGTTCCTATACGGTGTCCCACGACACTACTCATCTTTTTTTCCCGTATATACTTTACCTAGGTAATGTATACAATTCCTAGGTATTGTATATAAAAAATATATATGCACGAGTAGTTACCACCTTTTTTTTCCTACCTATTCGCTTGTAGCCTATTAGGCTATACCAGCTACGCCCAGACGGGTAGGTGAGCTCACGGGTTCACTCTGAGAGAATCTGCTAACACTGGCCCTAGCAAGAGCAGTGCTTCCCTGAATCTACAACCGGATCGGAATCGTGACCCACTGAGAATAACTGACGAGAAACTCAGTGGACAATCACCACCATTTTACGGCGAAGCGTTCGTTCCACTTTGAAGGGTGTGACAGCCGTTATACAATTCAGTTGAGACTTTGAACTCATTTCTCAGAGTGAACGACGACATTCGCGCTGTGATGTCCACTTAAAGCCAAAAAAAGGGAAACAATACGAAGCAAACATTTACTTTAATCGCATCGTCTTTCCAACCGGAAATCGCAGTCGTTTTCAACAAAAAGCAATGTTTGGATTCACAACGTGATGTATCGATCGTGTAATACGTTTCTTTGCTTAATGAAATTCCTTCACCTATCTGTAATTAGACGTTTAATACAAAGAACAATTTAGTTTTATGACCATAGACAGTTTTTGACGTGTTGAAGCTATTCCTCGACCATATTTTACCATTCAGTTATTATCAGAGATTTTAATGAAGCTTTAGATAAAAAATATTATAAATGAATTGTAACTCGGCGTTATATAAATAGCTTACTTATATTCGTATCTTAAGCTAAACGAACCACGTATCGTCGCATACCCTTAAACTCTTAAAAAAAAACAGATTTGCTTTCAAAAAGAACCACACATTTTTAAAAGCTTAGTTTTTTTTTTATTGCTTAGATGTGTGGACGAGCTCACAGCCCACCTGGTTTTAAGTGGTTACTGGAGCCCATAGACATCTGCAACGTAAATGCGTCTACCTTGAGATATAAGTTCTAAGTTCTCAGTATAGGTACAACGGCTGCCTCACCCTTCAAACCGAAACGCATTACTGCTTCACGGCAGAAATAGGCAGGGCGGTGGTACCTTCCCGTGCGGTCTCACAAGAGGTCCTACCACCAGTAATTACGCAAATTATAATTTTGCGGGTTTCACTTTTATTACACGATGTTATTCCTTCACCGTAAAGTCAAGCAGTTCAAAACAGTTCAGAGAAAAGCATGAATTATTTCCGTATTATTTAAATATTAATCTCTGTTTAGGTCGACGAGCGTCTCACAATTCCCCATGGCGCAGTAAATGTTCATCGTCACCACCACGGCATGCCGCTAGCTATAACCAACTCATCTCTACGCTTCCCATTGAGCAGCCTACAATTATTCCCTAACCAAACCGTGGATATCACCTGCCTCAGTACTATACCTAGCTATGCAAGCATCAGCGAGGGATTCGCTGATGTTCAAAATCACACTGTGACTGGTAAGTATAAATGATTTGTACATTAGACATTGAGATTGACAGAAGTGTAAAGGCTGCAACTGTTCCGTCGCAGGTCACCAGTTGTAGGTTTAACGACGAAAGGAAAGGTCTTCCACCGAGCTGGTGATATTGCTCGGTAGACCGACGGTCCGAATGCTGTTTTTAGCAACTTGTATTCTTCTTCTCAATCTTGTCACTCTTGACAGAGTGGTCGTGATCGTCATGTAGTGTTGGAAGGGGCAGACTTGATGCGTCTCACGATGTTGCGCCATCCCTCCCTGCTCGAGGCCATTCTACTGAACTCATTTAGGGGACCTCCCACTGCAGTTTTAATTTGGTCGGTCCACCGCATTATTGGCCTCCCGCGCGGTCTTGTACCATCAACGCTTCCCTGTACAACGAGGCGTTCTATGGACCGGCCATCTCGTCGCGATACGTGTCTGAAGAAATCCACCATTCGAGACTGTACTATAGCAAATAGACGCTGCTTGATGCCGAGTTCCTGAAGTATCGAGACAATTGTTCGAAAGTCGGTCCACGAAACTCCAAGCATTCTTCTCCAGCACCACATTTCCAGAGCGTCTATTTTCTTTCTTCCACTTGTCGCACGGTCCACGTCTCAGCAGCGTATAGAAATATTGAGAATGTAATAAAATAATATAATATAATAAAATATAATATAATAAAACTTGTATATAAGCAAGCTTATCTTGAAAATGTCGTAAGCGAGATTCAGGCATTTGTCAAATATCTTGTGTTGTATGATGGTTACCGCCACAAGATCACAAACGTGAAGAGAAATTTCAAGTTTTTTTCATTAATTTAATATTATAGTTCATTCGTGTTCTAGAATGTAGCTTTATTAAAACAAATTTCCTTCCAGTGAATGTCGTACGCCTGGAACCGGAGCCCACGCAGCTGCCCGTCAAAATAATTAGTTCGGAACTGAACTCGTCCCAACGCATCTCATCTCGACTACTCATGTTCATTGTAACATTGGTCTGTCGTTTTAGCCATAATTTTTTTTAAAGATCCAACGTAAATATGTAACAGAAAATCTGTTTTTGATGTCTGTGTAATTTTGTATTAATTAAGAAAAATAGTTTCCGTAAACGCTGTTAATGTGAATTTTCTTCGTACCAATTTTGTTTTATTACGCGACATTTTTTGTCTAAAGTGTATTTAATAGCTCCCAACATTTATTTAAAAATTTATATTTCTTAATTTTCAAACTTTAAGTTAACAAGAAAATTGATTGAACATAACTTTAATTGCTGACACAAAATCGTTTGTAGCATTATGAAACTTGTCTATCAACATTCCATCTCAAAAGATCTAGAGTGAATAGTGACGAACAAAATTAATGTTTACACGAATAGAATTTAGATTCAAAAAACACATCGCAACTTGACGATAAATAAGCACACCAGAATGAAATACAAACACAATAAACAGACAGGCGTTAAAAGGTTTCGGTACAAGGACCACAGCGAAGACTGCATTATTAATTCGTGTCTTGAACCTAAAATTATTTACTTTAATGGTACCTTTGAAGCTACAGTTTTTTTTCGATTATAAACTGATGTTATAAGGAATTTGGATTAAGCAAAAAAAAAAGAAGATGGATATGAAAACTGTATAAAACTCTAACTTAAATAAAACAAATTTATCGTTCGTGTATTATTTTTATTAGGCATGCATTAAAAATTTTAGCTTGAAAATAATTGAGTATTTAACGTTGTTCTAAGCTTATAGTTCAATATCAGTATAGTAGAATCAATCAATTTTTAATATTCAACCAAGTCAACATTTTAGGTTATAAAAGCATATTTATACAACAGTAATAAAATGAGACTAAAAACAACCTAAAACTCCAAATTATATTAGGCAAGGATATAGTTGCGCCCTTTGTAGTTTAATTTTCATAAAAGCGATGATTATATTCCATCAGATGAGCCCCAACATATTACGCAAGGAAGGTAATAAAAGTAACTGTTTTTCATCAACATTGATTAATGAATTAGAAATTATTGGCTTGAAAAATTAACAAAAAAGATAATACTAAAATAGAGCTTCATAACCCTTGCTTAGTATACGTATCCTTTGTACAAACAACCCTTAACTTATGTATGCGCAAATCTTTGATTGTGTGCAAATATGAGACTGAATTAGAAAATTAGGATAACCCTAACATCAAGACCTTTACATACCAGTTGACTAGTCTCGGTATCTCCAAAATTGTACTTTAATCTAGCATTTATACGGTTTAGTATTTGATAACAAACAATTTAGACATTTGATTACGTAAAATACGGCTTAGTCTAGACGGCTTTTTGATTCGTTGCTAAAAAAACAATTTTATAAACATTTTGTTAAACCACACGAACACAAATCAAAGAAATCATTACTTCAATTAATGAAAGCCGGCTATTAATTTTCATCGTTATTTCGGACTTAACTTTTCTGGAACCGTAATTTAGATCTATTACGATTTTAGCTCGAAATCCAGTAATGAATTCTTCAAAATAATATTATCGAGTCACGATTTATTTCAATATTCAAAATACGTGGCACCTTTATTAATTGAGGAACAAGACGTCAATATTTAAATTGAATCAAAAAGTTAAGACCTTCGTAGCCCTAAAATCGTGCTTGAATTTAGGTATAACCTTTTACTGTTTCTGCGTATTTTGCAATAAACAATCCGTCTACCTCAGTTCCAAATACAAGTTCTCAGCAGATGTTCACAATGGATGATATCGTAAATACTTAGTAAAATTGGGAAATCGAATAAAATTATAACTAAAATGAATGGTACTCAAAAGCAAAAATACTTACATAAGAGTCGACTATTATCAAAGCCGGCAATGTGACTTTTGGACAATTATTGGTAAATCCGAAAAACAAATTATTGACTTTGTATTCCATTGGCAGTCTCAAAACTCTTCTGAACGACATCTTAGATAATTAACAGGTTAAGCATTAACCTTTATTTAGTGCAGTTTTTGAACCGTATTCTTTGAAGGAGACGATTATATTCAAATCAATCTGTATTGACATATTAATAAATTTTTTTTGTCCAAATGCACAGATTGCCACCTTTGATAATAGACGACTCATATATACTAAATACTATATAAGAAACGTTTATTTCTTATTATTATATTAGCTACAGCTGTTTCCATTACAAATGCTTACGTAATAACATTCGCGATATAATGACAATGTAGCGTTGACATATTCAGTAAATATTTAAATAACAAAACTCCAAATTCTATTCACGAAGCCTTGACAAACAATTTTAAATGCAAATAAATTAAAGTCGATTGCGTTGTAACAGAAATAAGGGGACAGTTAAAAATATTTGATTTGCTGACGGTTTGGTGAATTGTGAATCGGAAACCTTAATATTTTCTGTGCCGATTTAAAAGGGCGAAACCTTTTCTTAAAATGACTAACACTGCGATATCAATTCATGAGATAGGTGGTAATGATATCTCTGTGTTCTATAAAGTGCAAGAATAACTGGTCTGTTAAGGTACCTATAGCAATAAAAATCAAATTCAAACGATTAACTACATTGTCATATGCTGCTATCGATCGAAGCACAAAAGCAGTGTTATTAACAACACAAAGTCGAGTAGGTATAGGCAAAATCTTGCAATCAAGATCAAATACCCAAATTATAGAGGGAGGGTAAAACAGAAAGCTTCCAGTTTGAACAATCACTATTATGAACGTAAAAAAAAACCTCTAAAATCCTCCTGGATCCAGAAAAAATGAGCTCAGTGCTCTATAGTATTAGGTCTAATGCTACAAAAAATCTAGTAACAAGATCGTTCCCTCCAATATATTTGACTAAGAGGATAAGCACATGGCTATTACTACAAGAGCGTACAAAAGTATGTATTAAATGAAATTAAGAGAGACAAAAGTTACTACTATACTTTATGATCTTCGTTACGATGTATAAACAATTTTCTGTTATTCTCTGTGTGTTTTATGCGTTGGCAAAATATGTGTACGTACGTGTGACGGCTTTTATCTAAATATTTAGGAGCAATTGTGTAACAAAACATATCATAATTAAGGAGTGAGTATTTGTAAATTCATAGGTGTTTAATTGTGGTGGCTTGCCGACTAATTGTTAAAAATCACTTTACATCATTTTAATGATAATTTTATAAATTTGAATCAAAAGTGTACACTTTTTGTATCGACCATTTTTTTAATTTTTTTTTTACTTTTACATCTATTTTATTTTACCATTTTCGAATGGCAAAGCTTAAAGCGTGTGTAGTTAAAAAATTGCCTCTATAAGTAGATATTCAAGGAATTTAACGTATATTTAATGTAAGTTTGTTCGTGGTACGAAAATAAGTTATACTTAAGATTATCCCAAAAGGGTAACAAAAAAATATAGTATACAAATACTTAATTTATAGTAAACTTCTAGTAGAATTTTCTTAAAGATAAGGGAGATCCTGTATACATTCAAACGTGGTTATGTGTATGATTTTCTGTAGCATTCTAGTTCTGAGTCATGTGATGGATTTTTGTTCAGTAGTTTGACATTTTGATACGTTTTAGATCGCTTCGTTTTGTATTCCAGAAATGTAGTCGTCCGGTAATAGACATACCTTACAGACGCGATCTGCAAACAAAGTCTCTCATAATATTCACGCTGAAACATGTATCTCCCATTTATATACTTCGTCAATACAAAATATGTTTATTGATTCTATGTACCGTTCTTATTTTAATATCTAGAGCTTAAATCGGCCAAAACATTTTCAGCCATTTGGCGATTCCAAATAGATATTTTAATACATCCAACTTGAATTGTATACTTGGAAAGAACTCTAATTATGAGTCTGGTTTTTTAACGAATATATGAATGCCACATTGATTTTTTTAAAAGATGTATTTCTGTATTGCCGACGAAATTCATGCAGGCTATCAATGTCTTCCTTATTGCTATACACTCTTAATGTAAACTTTAAGTCTTATTATGTAAGTTAGATTTTATATTGTTAGTTATTATTGTTGTGTAAAAGTAAAAATCCTGCAGCATTAATATTCAATTATTATTATTATATTTATTATTTGTTGATTGTATCCGTGTTGCTTTAATGTGATCGCTGATATGACTTTATACCTAATTGTGAAATTCGTAAATTGTGCAACTAACAAATATTTATTTAAATTTATAATATAGGTATATAAGTATAGTTAAATGTGGAACATGTGTGTTATTTTAATAAAAATTTACTTGTGCTCTTGTTGATTTTTTTAAATAGTTTTTTTTTCTTCTTCTAAATGACGTGTACATTGGTATTGTTGTCTTGATTTTTGTAGTGTGTAGTGTGATCTAAAATAAATTGTTTTTTTTTTTTTTCGATTTTCTTACAATTTATACAAAATGTGAATTTTTATCTCTATATAAATATTACACGTTTGATTTATAAAACATTTTTTTTTCTCTCTAGTTTGACCAAAGCCTACTGTTTAGTGTTTTTTTTTTTAATCCTTAGATGGGTGGACGATCTCTCAGCCCACCTGGTGTAAAGTGGTTACTGGAGCCCATAGACATTAACAACGTAAATGCGCCACCCACCTTGCGATATAAGTTCTACGGTCTCAAGTACAGTTACAACGGCTGCCCCACCCTTCAAACCGAAACGCATTACTGCTTCACGGCAGAAATAGGCAGGGTGGTGGTACCCACCCGCGCGGACTCAATAGAGGTCCTACCACCAGTTAACAATTATGAGTCTTTTAACTTGTGCCCAATGATTTAAGCTTGATTATAATCACTGATACTTCAAGATTTCCATACAGTCTATATGCAACAACTCTTTTGATTCATAACACATATTTAAAAAGAAACTATTTACATATTTTTTTTCTGATAGCACTGAAAGCTCACCAATCGTTACTAAACACAAAAACAAAGTCAATCGATGGATAAACAGAGGAGAAAATGGTATGTAATTCTGTTTAATCTATTCTTATTTATTTAATTAACATACATATATCAAAGGCATAATTTCAATTAATTACTGAGATGCTTAAAAGAAAAGTAATGTACAACAAATAACCTTAGGTACTATTAAATTTTAAGATGACTCGTGCTTAACATTCAACGAAGTCTCTAGATAAAAAAGTTTTCGAACAAAGAGAAAACCATACAAGTGTAACTAGTTTTCCAAATGGGACCACTTAGGCACTCAGTTCGGATGGCCATGAGAGCAAATAAATCCAAAACAATTGTAACTCAAACAGCAAAGTTAGGTAGCATCGTTAAGGCCGGCCTTCGGTTTAGATCGTCCCAACAGATTTGAACTGATACAAACACTCGTATTTTGTTACGGGATTTACTCTCTATAGGATTGGCCGGTGGATCAGTCAAGCGCGTTGGAAGGGCAAATTGCGCATTTGTTTTATCCCTCAGACATCGTCTCAGACAAACTGTTATTATACTCGATTTTATGAACTTTTCTTACATTCAGTGCAAAACGTATTGATATACTAATAGATATGTTATAACTTCACAAAAAAGACCTACAAAATTTTCCTTTTTTCGTTAAGTTGCCCTTGACTACGAAAATAATAATCTGATTACCAGAATGTTCACAATAGAACATCGTTCTGACTACTTAGTAGAGACCTCTACACCGAAGAACTGAAAATGTCAAGAAAAAGAAAGAACTTCGCTCATAATTTGACTCATCTTATCCAACTATGTTTAAATGAAATTTAACCGGATACATTTAATTTTATATAAGTAATGAATGTAGTAAAACACATAAAGGATGAAAACAAACAACTTTAGAACGTCTACTGTGACGTGGGGAGCACAAACAATTCCCATTAATGCTCAAAGTAGTTATTCCGGTAAGGGAAGTGAGGTACGGAACGCCCCAGGTCAGGTCCGGACAAGCTTTTTATTCCTCGATTTGAATGTGGCCAACATCGGCAAACGCAGTCGGCTTGTTGCGGCGAGTTATGAACTTGTTTACACTGAACATGTACGGAATGATTCGGCTACATGCCAAATAAGACAACAGGTTGTTTGCCAAATACATTGGCGATGTTTGTTCGGATTTTCTTCTTTCGACGTTGGTGAAAAAATGTTTTCTTTTTTGCGATCGTCTAGAAGATAAATGTTCCGAAACTAAGCTATGCCATTAACAACACGATAGGCTATTGTTTCGTGAACAGCGTACTAATAGATTAACACTTTCAACTATTATTACAAGGGTCTAGAATTGATGTATCTTTTTTCAATTAAATATTTTAGACGACTCCTTAATATGGAAGATAAATGTTAAAATTAAAGCACTCAAATTTCCTTAGGTTTTCATAAACAACAGTAATATTCAAACAGTTGAAACGTATTTCACAATTGGACAAAGTTTTCCGTTTCAAACTTTTTTTTTTATTTGTTCCCATTAAGGAAATGGAAAAAAGCTCAACTTGAACATTTCCCGATGCCTATAAAACTATAGGCAAAAACAGCTGGACCTAAACAAATAAAAGCCTTTTCTGTTAACGAAAACGACCCGAGGGTTTGAGTTAAACAAATGTTACCGGCCTAAGACCTTGTACTCTGTGTGACCAAGTTTTTTTTTTCTTTTCCAATAAACCCGTTCCGAGGATAGATTCATTCGAAAATTGCTTTCGTTGATATTCACGTGGCGTTTCCGGGTTCTGATTCAAATAAGGCCACGTCATGTTCTTCTTGTGGTTCAATCGATTTGTTTAAAAAATATTAATATTTTTGAAACCTAATCAAGTAAATACCGATCTTATTTCCAAGAGAATATGATTCGCGCTACACTCTTGTCCATCATTGATGATTTATTATGTAGGTTATGCTAATATAACTTAGTGAGTTCCATTTTAGCCCTTTTTTTATAATTATTAGTTCCGAAAATTTCAATGGCTTCAAAGATCCAACGGCATTAATACTATCTTATACCTTTGTTGAAAATGTTGTTTTATTCGTGTTTTCAATAATCAACTCTTCCCGACATCTATTGGCGAATAATAATACTATTTTTCTTAATTGAGGGCAACTAACCGCTTTAAAGACACAACAAGATGGCGTTATCAAAAAAAACTAGTTATCAACTAGTTAATACTAATATTAATAACCTTTTGTCTCGAGGTGGGTATTCAATTTCATTTACTTATATACTCTGGCAACCACTTAGCACCATTTGTAAACTAATCTCTACGTCTACATCAGTAAAAAAAACATTATTCCTTTGCAGCATTCAAACATTCTGACTCAGCTTTTGTGAAGAAATATACAACATTGGTATAAATTACGTTTATTATTATAAAAATATGTACAAATTAGATCTAGACGGTCACTACGCTACGGGATTCGTGTTAAAACGGAACTTTCATTAATAACGTATAAAAAAGTTAGTTATGTTCCACACGGTGAATAAACATTATTATATTATTTTCTCCTAAAACTAAATATAAAAATATAACATGATATTTTTTTGCTTAGATGGGTGGACGAGCTCACATCCCACCTGGTGCTAAGTGGTTACTGGAGCCCATGGACATCCACAATGTAAATGTGCCACCCACCTTGAGATATAAGTTCTAAGGTCTCGAGTTTAGTTACAGCGGCTGCCCCACCCTTCATACCGAAACGCATTACTGCTTCACGGCAGAAATAGGCAGGGTGGTGGTACCCACCCGCGCGGACTCACAAGAGGTCCTACCACCAGTAAGTTATTATTAAACATAATTAATCATTAAACATAGTGGGTAGTGATTTTAAACTAAAAGTTTCTAGCATTCAACATGGTCTGCCAAGAAGCGTATTAAGGTTCGTCTAGGGAAACAAAAATCTGTGAGATTTGACCATCAGAAGACGATTTCTGCGAGAAGCTAAGGTTGAGGCTGAAGTTACCAGGCTCCACGTCGACGATTACAGACGGATCCGCTGATATAGTTGCCAAAAAACAAATCAGTACCCAGAAGGAACACTACAAAAAAAAGAAAAAAACTTCAGTTACTTATATTCTACGAAAAAATTTAGTATTAACTCATCTTTGAATTATCAATGGACGCTTTAAGGTTGATTTTTATTCTCAAAAAATTCATGTTAGTGAATCTAAAATTACCAACGAGATGGTTAAGCTATTATCCTCTTTTCTCTTCATTCTTAAAACTGGTGGTAAAATTAACTTAATATGAGATTCAAGAAGTGTATTAGGATGAAAATCAAACCAAAAGTCAAAGAAACTGCCTGACTTCGAGATACTGTTAGTTATTTCTTTGGGCAAAGAAATTGAAATGCATTTTTAAAAGTAAACATTACTTAAAACAATTTTAAAAGGTCAATTAATATCACCTTAGTCATCTGTGACCACTAAAGAAAGTAAGGCATTCGACACACCGCATATATTATATTAGAATAATAAAGGCAAGAATACATTACTAAATATTAAATCTAGACAAAATATGTAAGTACAAGCACACAAAGTTAAAATCCTTTCAAAGCAAAATAATGTAATACCGAAAAAGTTCGTTAATTCTGAAAAACTAAACGTCATTGAAAAACTACAATTGAAACTAATTATGATGCTCGACACAATAACATTAATTATTAATTTAAAGTAAACTAAATATGCATTACTAAAGATATTATATCAAATTGATATTGATAAATTCCTCATTTTTTTGAAGTCTGAAATTTCAACGTTATAGAGTCAACGGCTTCTGGGTTGGATTTTCTACGCTAAGTACTTTACAACACATATATTATAATGGACGATATTTAATTTTAGAACCCAACCGCGAATCGAACACGGTATTATTTAGTAAAACGTAATAATACACCAACGAAGCTATCAAAAAAACATTCAGTTTAAAATTCGACCCAACGCCTTATGTAAGACAATTAATTATTAGTTGGCACTCGGCGTAGACAGCCTCAAAATATGCTAACTATGTATCCTTTAGTTAATTTATAGTGATGTTTCGTTTCTGCTATAGTAGGAACCAATACGGTTTTAGGAAGGATAACACCTATTCTTCTTATCAGCCCACAGACGTCCACTGCTAGACATAGGCCTACCCCAAGCCTCGCCACAAAGATGGGTTCTGCGCCACTTGCATCTAGCAGATCCCCGCGAGCCTCAATAGGTAGCACCTATTCGCTTGTGTTAAAATAATGGACAACAATTAAGTCGATAGTAAGTACCATTGAATAATCTAAACCAAATACATCCATCAACAAAGTATAATTCTTAGTTAAGTTTATACCAGAATTAGAATAGTAAAAAACTCCAGATACCTTTACACTAATTGTAAGCTCTCAAAAGATACGTACCAAAGTGAACTTCATGATAAATGTTCAAGTCTGTAGCAGTCTAAATAAGCGCCTTCGGCCTCAGGTGGCGGAATTTAAATGAATTCCCCAGTATTGTAACAGGTGGGGCCATTTTCTGTCGTGACGGAGTTAAGGTGTGGCCACACTTAAAGTGTTTCTTTTTTCATTTCCAAATATTTTGATTTATAAAAACTATATTGTATCAGATGTTACTTGACCTCATATACTATATACAATATCTACGACCTCTCGCGCTGTTCTTGATCACTATGGACTTTTCCTATAAATCAGATGAGCAGACAAGTCATTGATCTAGATGGTGCCATCATCGGAGTCTGTGGTCATTACTTGAATACCCAGCTTGAAGCACTAAAGTAACTTTTGTATTATCCAACGTCTGTTCTAACTAAAATTATAATTTGCGTAATCACTGGTGGTAGGACCTCTTGGGAGTCCGCACGGGTAGGTACCACCACCCCGCCTATTTCCGCCGTGAAGCAGTAATGCGTTTCGGTTCGAAGGGTGGGGTAGCCGTTGTAACTATACTGAGAGACCTTAGAACTTATATCTCGAGGTGGTTGGCGCATTTACGTTCTAGATGTCTATGGGCTCCAGTAACCACTTAACATCAAGTGGGCTGTGAGCTCGTCCAACCATATAAGCAATAAAAAAAAATAAAAAAAATGATTGAACAGGCATCCTCTTAATTCTTAATAACTGGGTAAATGTTTCTATTTTTTTTTTTTCAGTTTACTAGTAACAGCTATAATAGCTTTCGGAACATATTTTGCGACAAAATATTTTATGAATCGTCCAGAAATTGATATGGAAATCGAAACAGAAGCTGCTACCGAAACGCANAAATTAATCTTAAGCAATGAATGAAATGTATCCAATTCTTAGCTGTATATTTTATTTTTATTTTTGATGTTAATGCAATGTCGATTGCACCTATAATTGAGGTGACATCTGCCATGAACTTTTGTCAATTTGTCAATGTTTTGTATTGATGATCACTTTGTTGGTGCAACTTATTAAATAAATAAATAAATAAATAAATAATCCTTAGTATAGATCCAGTTTAAAAAGATCCACTAATCCAGATTTGCTTTGAACGAAATTTAATTCCAAACAGCTCCACCCGGTTTTCTTTTTGGTAATTCACTTATAAAAAATACAAACAGTCAAACTTTCACATTTACTGTTTTCATTTATATATCGATTATACTAATTACGTAGCTTCTACACATCTAATTTCAATGATCTTTTTTCAATAAATTTTACGAACCACTAATGAAACTCTGTTTAAGTAAAACATAAAAAACCCATCCCTATTCATCACAGTAGGGCTGTCGAAATCGAAAAATTCATTTAACATTATTGCAGAAGCTCACTTCGTTTTATTACAGGAGGTTTAACGAACACGGTAATTTTAAATGTATCTCGTTACTCGTTCGTAAGAATAATATAGATCGCAATTAATGGGATCTCCCGTTCGCATCTCACCGCTACTTGGGTTTTTGTCTTACAGAAATGGAAAACTTTTAATTTTGTCGTGAATGTCTAACGAATTTGGTAAATTCGGGTATGCGGCATATTATTTATTCCTTATTCATATGTTGTAAAACTGCCTCAACACTAATTAGCATTTACTTGTCTAATTGTTATTCATTTAGAAATTAGTGTGGAAGAAACCTTGTGTTCTAAAGTGTTCGACAATATATTTTTAATTTTCATCTTTTTTAACGTTTTTGTTGTTTCTTATTCTTCTTCTTCAATCTGTATCCACCCAATGCTGAGTGTAGGTATCTTTATATGCACTTAATTCTTTTTAGTCTCTTGGCTTTCGCATCTAGTCCTAACCAATTAGTTTGACCCGGGTCGTTTGACTCTGTCAGTTAAACCAGTCCTTGTACGGAAATCCGACTATATAATAATAAGGTGAGAGTAGAGAAAATGTGTTTTATTTTATTGCTTAGATTGGTGAACGAGCTACCAGCCCACCTGGTGTTAAGTGGTTACTGGAGCCCATAGACGTCTACAACGTAAATGCGCCATCCACCTTGAGATATGAGTTCTAAAATCTCAGTATAGCTACAACGGCTGCCCCACCCTTCAAACCAAAACGTATTATTGCCTACCCGTGCTAGCTCACCAGAGGTCCTACCACCAGTGTTTCTTATTGAAGCATCACAACTTTTGAGAGGCGGTGATTATCAAAGCGTTCGAATCAGAATTAGTTCGATAGATAACCTAAAAGACTGGCAAGTTTGTGGAAATGAGTAAGGTACATAGCATGTAGACAGGCATGTAGTAGCTATTGACGTAGACAGTTCCGTAATAGACAAAATGCCACGACATTCCGTGTAGATAATAAACGAACAAGCCAAATAGTCGCTTATCTTAATGATCAGAAAAAAACAGTAATACAAATCGTAATGATCCTCTCTAAATTTTATAGTTATATACTTTTATATACTTGCAAACTTATAGCTATGTAGCTTAATAAAAAATACAGACTGCCTTCAATCAGAAATTTTACTATGTTTATTTTTTAGAAGTATTTTTTTTTTCAATAATGAGATTGAGACGTTGGATTGCTAAAGATAATAATCCAACAGAACTTTAATAATCTAAAAGATTAAAGTAAAATAAATTGATATCGTCCTTTTAAATGAATTTCACAAATCTTTTAGTTCTACATAAAAAGCATACACGGGTAATGAAATCTCTTTTTATTTATTAAAATCTCATTTAATCAAATAAACTAGAATCCAACTTCAAAAGGCACTCGTCAAAGCTTAAAAAAAAAAGATTTGTGAAATAAAGATGACAAGAAACAGGAGTAAGTATATCCATTTCAAAGGATCTTTGTACAATTACGCTTAAAATATCATCTTAAGATCCTCTTTGTGTTTTTTTACTTCCCGTTATGGGATAGACGTTCAAAATGATGAAAGACAAAAATGATCGCTTTAGGTGATGAGGAAGCGGGCCACGAGGTGTCTACAGACTTCAAAAACTGTCACAAAACTCGCGCCAGCAGCGTAAAGTATGAAGATGAATATAAACTATGCGTGTGATATAAAAGATCCTTAAGCATCGAATCATATACATATATGTCCATACTTGCCTATGATATTGATAACAGTAAAGTACTGTCATTACTTGTGGTAGGACCTCTTATGAGTCCGCGTGGGTGGATACCACCACCCTGCCTATTTCTGCCGTGAAGCAGTAATGTGTTTCGGTTTGAAGGGTGGGGCAGACGTCGTAACTATACTGAAACCTTAGAACTTATATCTCAAGGTGGGTGGCGCATTTACGTCGTAGATGTCTATGGGCTCCAGTAACCACTTAACACCAGTTGGGCTGTGAGCTCGTCCACACATCTAAGCAAAAAAAAAGTACTCCTATTTAAGTTCCGCATAGAAGTTAACATTTCCGCAGTTTACTCTAAGTATAATGATAAAACGTACCTTTGAGGTGTACAACCGTGTACATTCACCAAACTACTTTAGAAGACGTTAATTATCGTCTTAGTGAAAGTGCGTATTGTGAGATTCCGTGAGTAGGTAGGCAGCGGCTTAGCTCTGCCCTTGGCATTGCTGAAGTCCATGGGCGACGGTAACCACTCACCATCAGGTGGGCCGTGTGCTCGTCTGCCTACAAAGGCAATAAAAAAAAAGAGTATATTTTTTCATAAAAATAGGCCGATACCCGTAACAAGCTGTGCTTAAATTTTCATCATTTCACACAGCAATTCGGCGACGTACACGCGTACATGCGTACAACGCCGTAATCAAATTCATTTCAATTCCGCTCACAGAATCATGGCTTCGCTCTAAACCTACTTAATTGGATGAAGCGACGCATGTAAAGAATAACGAATAAAAAATCTCATTCAACAGAACGGTGCGCAATTCGACTGTGCACACTCGCACGCGTGTTGGAAGCGACAACAAATTGAAATGTCAAGAGTTAGAGTTGATTTACACTCAGCGAGCTCTCGAATACGAAGGTTTTGGTGTACGATTAAGGTTAATTTTTTTTTTCCTACCTAAGCTGATAGCTTTGAGAGGCTATATCGGCGGACCCTTAACTAGTAGGTGAGCTCACGGGGCTCAAACCTGAGGACGTTGCTAACACGAACCCTAGCAAGAGCCGTGCTTCGCAGAATCTACCACCGGATCGGAAACGCGACCCACTGAGAAGATCCGGCGAGAAACTCAGTGCGCTGTGTCTGTGGGTTAATTTACTCATCGAGCCCTTCGTCGCAAGCGACGGGTTCGATTATGGAGCGATTTTCACGCGTATTTTATACGATTAATTTACGTCCGTGGCCTAAGCTGTTAAACCTTCCAATGATACAACTAGGCCGGAGATAAGATATGAAGGGAGCTAGCTACTTTTTCTAAATTAAGAAAATGTCCCTCCTGTCATATTTTACTTTTGCATTATATTATTTTTATTTTTTTATTTTCATTAAAAATCAGCCACCTTAGAATTACATTGGATATTTGCGTGTCGCAGATATGATTGAAACTAATTTTAAGGATGAATCTCACGTTGATTACTTACGTTGGTGACTTACTATTAAGCAGTCGTCTTTATAACCACGAAAACGGCAGAGATACCTAATGCCATTCAGCCCATTTTAGTTCCAAGTTTTGAAAGATTGGACCGCAATAAAATGAACAATTCTACCTCATATACCGAAATTTCAATGAGTCTCCGTTAGACAAGGCTTGCATCAAACAAGCTGTCGGCCTGTGTTCTGACCGCAGCTAAAATGAACTACAATAGCAGGTACCGTGGATGCAATTCTTCGCGTGCGGACCCTCTCGGACGAGGCTGTCTCACGGGGTGAGGTGGCGCTGGCGGTGTCTCTTGACATCGCCAACGCATTTAACACCCTGCCCTGGTCTGTGATAGGGGGGGCACTGGAGAGGCATGGGGTGCCCCTCTACCTCCGCCGGCTGGTTGGCTCCTATTTGGAGGCCAGGTCGGTCGAATGTACCGGGTACGGTGGGACCCTTCACCGTTTTCCGGTCGTGCGTGGTGTTCCGCAGGGGTCGGTTCTCGGACCCCTCTTGTGGAACATCGGGTACGACTGGGTGCTGAGGGGTGCCCTCCTCCCGGGCCTCCGCGTTATTTGTTACGCGGACGACACGTTGGTCGTGGCCCGGGGGGATGATTATAGAGAGTCTGCCCGTCTCGCCACAGCGGGAGTGGCCCTCGTCGTCGGGAGGATCAAGAGACTGGGCCTCGACGTGGCGCTCAGTAAATCCGAGGCCTTGTGGTTTCACGGGCCGCGGAGAGCGCCACCTGTCGACGCCCACATCGTGGTTGGGGGCGTCCGGATAGGGGTCGGGGTGCAGTTAAGGTACCTCGGCCTCGTGTTGGACGGCCGGTGGGCTTTTCGTGCTCACTTTGCGGAGCTGGTCCCTCGATTAATGAGGACAGCCGGTTCTTTGAACCGACTGCTCCCGAATATCGGGGGGCCGGATCAGGTTGTACGCCGCCTCTACGCTGGGGTGGTGCGATCGATGGCCCTGTACGGTGCGCCTGTATGGGCTGAGCCGCGCAATCGGGCTACTATGGCTCGGTTCCTGCGCCGGCCGCAGCGCACCGTTGCTATCAGGGTCATCCGTGGATATCGCACCGTCTCATTCGAGGCGGCGTGTGTGTTGGCGGGGACGCCGCCATGGGAGCTGGAGGCGGAGTCGCTCGCTGCCGACTATCGGTGGCGCAGTGAGCTTCGTGCTCTGGGCGTGGCGCGTCCCTCCAAAAGTGAGCTGCGGGCGCGGAAGGCCCATTCTCGGCGGTCCGTGCTCGAATCGTGGTCGAGGCGGTTGGCCAACCCCACGTGGGGTCTACGGACCGTCGAGGCGGTTTACCCGGTCTTTTATGACTGGGTGAATCGTGGCCGAGGACGCCTCACCTTCCGTCTGGTGCAGGTGCTGACTGGGCACGGATGCTTTGGAAAGTACCTGCACCGGATAGGAGCTGAGCCGACGACGAGGTGCCACCATTGTGGACACGACCTGGACACGGCGGAGCATACGCTCGCTGTCTGCCCCGCTTGGGAGGTGCAGCGCCGTGTCCTTGTCGCAAAGATAGGACCAGACTTGTCGCTGCCTGGCGTCGTGGCGTCGATGCTTGGCGGCGACGAGTCTTGGAAGGCTATGCTCGACTTCTGCGAGTGCACCATCTCGCAGAAGGAGGCGGCGGGGCGAGTGAGGCAAAGCTCTCCTCACTACGCAGAAACCCGCCGCCGCCGAGCAGGGGGTCGGGACCGGGGTCCCGTCCGTAACCCGGCCCCCTAAGAGCTTCGGGCTCCACCCGCTTTGTGCGGGGAGGAGCTTAGGCGTGGGGCAGCGTGGTAGGTCGCGTTCCCCCGACCGCTCCGGGGGAAGGTGTAGCGCGGCGCTATCAATCGGGCTCTTGGCCCGTCGACCGAGGGAACCGGCGGTCATGTTGCTGGCGGCCGCCGGTCCGGCGTCTGGGGGACGGCGGGATGGATGTAATGTGCTCTGCGTAAACCCTGTCCCGCCGTCTCAATAACTCCGACTGGGTTCCCACCCGGTCCGGGGTAGGGCGCCGGCTGTGAGCGGCAGGAGTTTTTAGTGAGGTTCGACTCCCACATACCCCACCTGCCGTGCGGGTGGGGATCCGGCGATTTTCTCCTGTGGAAAAAAAAAAAAAAACAATAGCAGGTGATATATTGTTTTCCCTTTTGTTTACAGCCATAGATCTGAATATTAAGAATTTGCATTACATTAACACAAGGTTCTCTATAAGAAATTGCTACTGCGTTTGCGAAGAAATAAGACTTAGATTAGAAAATTTAGGAAAATTAGAATAAACATCAATTCAAAATATTTTTTACTATATTTATTACGTAAGTGGTACTCGTCTATCAAACATATAAGTGTAACATTGTTTAACACAATAATATATTAATCTAGCAATTTTTTAATTTATTTTAAATTATCGACCAATTTTTTTTTATTGCTTAGATGGTTGGACGAGCTCACAGCCCACCTGGGTAAACGGTTATGGAGCCCATAGACATCTACAACGTAAATGCGCCACCCACCTTGAGATATAAGTTCTAAGTTCTCAGTAAAGCTACAACGGCTGCCCCACCCTTCAAACCGAAACGCATTACTGCTTCACGGTAGAAATAGGCAGGGTGGTGGTACCTACCCGTGCGGACTCACAAGAGGTCCTACCACCAGTAATAGCACCAGTAATGCACTTATTACGTTCTTTTCTACATCACCCTCTGTTGACTGTTAGAAAAGCCTAAGGCAATAAGTAATTCAATTATGCCCATGAAGCGTAATAAAAAAATCCTAAGCTTATCGTCAGCTCCTTTTTACCAACTCTCCTTGTGTGAATCAGCCTTTAGTGCGATTTTGTGCTCTCTTATCTTAATCACTCCTTCGAAGTTATACTTTTTCAAGAATTTGATTTAGGTTGTCTAAAAATTATTTTATTTTTACCAGACTAATATAAATTATAATCCAATAATTGTATTCGGGTATTTATTTCATATTCTAGTGAACAAGCTCAAGGCTTAGTGTTATATGGCTACATGACGGAAGGCTATAGAAATGAAGGAGGTGGGACAGACCTTTGCCTTAGACGCCTTCAGCTCTGACACTGGGAGCAGGGTTAGGGACCCCGGTAACCGTACTCGTCGAACTCGACAAAGAGGTCGACGTGCAACCTAACCCATGCATTAGTTCGCTGAGTTTCTCGTCGCATCTTCTCAGCGAGTCGCGATTCCGAACTGGTAGTAGATTCATTCACTAAGCAGTTGCTCTTGAGTTGTTAGGTCTCCTTCGGAGGCGCTCGGGTAGCTGTTAGCAAATCCCACCCCTCCTGGCTGAGCCTCTGCTCGCCCACCTGTCCTGGTGAAACTGGGAAAGCCTCCGGGCCACCAGTAATCCTTCAATCATAAAATAAAAAAGCGACAGCCACATGACGCCATTTGCGTTGAGGTGATAAGAGAAACGAGATAAAAATTTAATTCAATATTCGCTAAATAAATTCCAAGATTTTCCTCGGAGAATTTTCGTCCTGAAATCAGGAAGAAAACTCTTAAGTTGGCATCACTATAATTAATACCCTTAGCTTCGAACTAAATATTATAAAAAAATTGGAAAACCTATTGAACGTAGATTTTTTTTTAATATTATAACTTGCTATTTTTGCTTTAACAAAGTAATTGCAGCTGCCTCACTTTAATTACATTATACAGGTATCGTGTAGAGCTAAAAATACTTCACAGTTCACGTTTTCACAATTCACGCCATAATTCAGAGAGATTTAATCGGGCTTGTAAATAAAACTGTGGCCACAATAATTGTAAATAACAGCTTGCAAACTATACATAAATTTAGAACATTGGAGAGTTTATTATTTGTGAAAGTTTTTTTTTTTTTTTCATAAATAAAACTGCTTTTACGGCTTACTGTTAACTGTTTTTTATTTTCATATTACTATTTCAGACTTTTTTCTATACTATATAATATTATAAAGAGGAAAGATTTGTTTGTTTGTTTGTTTCGAATAGGCTCCGAAACTACTGGACCGATTTGAAAAATTCTTTTTCCATTAGAAGCCGACATTGTCCCTGATGAACATAGGCTACTTTTTTTAAAAAAAAAATTAGATTATTTTTTTGGTTTCATGTGTGTTTTAATGTTTCCGAAGCGAAGCGAGGGCGGGTCGCTAGTCTTTTATATAACAATTAAAAATTATTTTTGTTCGAAAATAATACTCGATTTATTTTATAAGGTATAATGACTTTGAGCCTCATTTCAATTTCTTAGCGACGTATGCAACCACTAACCTTTTACCATACACAGAAGCAGTCTGACCTAATTCTGAAATTCCTAAGAGATCTTCTTCTTAGTCGCATACTTCACTGCTGAAGGTCGTGTCCCTATAAGCCCTTCGTGATTCTTTGTACCATCAGCTTCCATTTCCTTCGGATTTCGGCTTCTCTCAAGGCGTCACAACAGAGAGTCCAGTTTCCTGATCTGACCAACGGTTTGGCGGCCGGCCGGCGGGTCTTTTCCTTTCTATCTTGCCTACCACAGCCAATTTTTTAAGGTAAATCAACTCAATTACCAAACCCCTCACAGTTACACACACTATTGTGTGTATTTAACAGATTCTTACCACGATTTTCGAATTTAATGACTCCCCGATATTTCAAAAATTGCCATGATCACGCATAGAAGACCACGGCTAGAATATCAAGAGTAGACAAATGTGGCTAGCTTCTTTTTTATTCATTTTTTGTTGTTTTGTTGTTGTTTTCACATGTACACTCACGGTATTAACAGTTTTCTCCGAATACTTTGAAAAAGCAATGTTTTTTACTAATTTATTCTATTGCTTAGGTGGGTGGACGAGCTCACAGTCCACCTGCTGTTAAGTGGTTACTGGAGCCCATAGACATCTACAACGTAAATGCGCCACCCACTTTGAGACATAAGTTCTCAGGTCTCAAGTATAGTTACAGCGGCTGCCCCACCTTTCAAACCGAAACGCATTACTGCTTCACGGCAGAAATAAGCAGGGTGGTGGTACCTACCCGCGCGGACTCTCAAGAGGTCCTACCACCAGTAAAAATATAAATTATATAAATCTAATATATAGTAGTTTCCATTAATATTACTTTCCATTCACTAAACAGACCAAAGTCAACCAAACCCTGCCTAAAATAGAAAGCCTAAACTAAAGCACCAAATAAACCCAAAGTGTCGGGCATATTTAGGAATATTCGAAGAGTACCTCGTAAACCCATGTTTATGGGGCAGTCAACCTCACGGAATTATTTTAGTTGCTGTAAGATAAGGAATTATCGGTCTGCGGTTCCGCGGCTCAGTGGGCCGGCGGTCGCCGTAAATCAAAAAGACCCAGAACGTATCTACTTCCGAATCGGGTCGATCTACAAGATTGAATTTGAAGAGAACAAATTTTAAAGTCGTAGTCTACGCACGAATGTTCGTGTTAAATTAGTGTTAATATTTAGTGTTCGCAATCGTTTTGAGTAACAAATGTTTTTTAATTAAAATGATGATTTATTATTTGATTTTCGTGTTGTTTTGATTTTAAATTCAGTTTTACTCAAGGTTATGTTAATTTAACCAGTGTTGTAATTGTACTTGATGTAAGCGATAAATAGTGAAATTTATTACGCCCTTCAGGCCAGACTATAGAATGCATTGTAGCAGAAATAGGTTAATTGTTTGATTCATTTTAGTTGCCTTTTTTCCGCCCATCTGAACGCTTACCGTCGCTTATGGATGTCAGCAATATCAGAAGCACGGCGAAGCCGGTGTTTACTGAAAGAAATAAGGCAATGGCCGACAAAACAATATGTAATAGGAACTCTACGAATAAATTTTCTATTAAAAAAATTTCAAAGAAGGTAAAGAAGTTATTAATGGACAATTTATTTCGCTTCAACAATGGCTTTTTATGATAGAAGGCTTACCAGTTTCACCAGGACAGGTGGGCGAGCAAATGCTTAGCCAGGAGGGGTGGGATTTGCTAATAGCTGCCCGAGTGCCTCCGAAGGAGGCCTATCAAATCAAGAGCAGCTGCTTCGCGAATGAATCTACTACCGAAACCGAATCGCGACCCGCTGAGAAGGTCCGGCGAGAAATTCAGCGAGCTGATGCATGGGTTAGGTTGCACGTCGAACTCTTTGTCGAGTTCGACGAGTACGGTTACCGGGGTCCCTAAGCCTGCTCCTAGAAGCTGCTAGAGCTGCTGCTGCTGTTAGAGCTGAAAGCGTCTAATACAAAGGTTATTGGATCTGATGGGTCCGTGAGGACGTGTCTAGATGGCGTGATCGCAACATTACATGCAAATATACGGGGTGCTTTATTCCTTAGGCCAAGGCAACTTTAAAGCACTCTATGCATCGCTATTCGGTTTTGAACTAAGCCCGAGTTCAAATCTCAATCTTAACAGGTTTGTATGTAATCAATTCCAAAAACGCACACAAAAAAGAGTTAAAAGAAATGTTATAAAGCCCAGTTAACTGTACTTTAAAATTCACTTTACGTGATAGACATAACTTTGTTACACGAACACTTTTAATATCGCAATACCCAATCTCGTACATTCTGGAGAACTGATGAATGTAAGCACGAGATACTGCTTCGTCCACGAACATAAAAATAATAAGTCGTCGTGGCCTAAAGGATAAGACGTCCGATGCATTCGTGTTGAGCGATGCACCGGTGTTCGAATCTCAGGCGGGTACCAATTTTTGTAATGAAATACGTACTCAACAAATGTTCACGATTGACTTCCACGGTTTACCGTTTTTTTTTACACGATGTAAAAAAGTGAAACCCGCAAAATTATAATTTGCGTAATTACTGGTGGTAGGACCTTTTGTGAGTCCGCGCAGGTGGGTACCACCACCCTGCCTATTTTCTGCCGTGAAACAGTAATTTAGCTTTGAAGGGTGGGGCAGCCGTTGTAACTATACTTGAGACCTTAGAACTTATATCTCAAGGTGGGTGGCACATTTACGTCATAAATGTCTATGGGCTCCAGTAACCACTTAAAACCAGGTGGGCTGTCAGCTCGTCCACCCATCTAGCAATAAAATATATATTTTTTTCTTACCTAAACTGATGGTCTAGAGAGACCATATCAGCGTAACCTTAACTAGTAAGCATGAATCTGGTAGTAGGTAGTAGGATGTTAGCAACATCGTCAGGTTTGAGCCCCGTGAGCTCACCTTATATTATTTTGCCAAATCAATGTTTAATGCTCTATAAAATAAGAATGCCATTATTACAATATCATAATAGAATTAAATCTCTTTCTGATATTGTAAATGGCTTGATACGATATGATTATCGGCGTCCATAGATATCTCTCATCGTAAATGGAACTTACTTCCGGATTTAAATTGAAAATAAAATTACGCAGTTACTCGTGTGCTTACAGTTCCCTTGTTACTGAGTAATTTACTGTTTTGCAAAGCGCTTTGTTTTTATCCTCCTTTTAAGGATTTTGTGAATATCGTTTAAGTATTTTGTGAATATCGTTCCGCGAAAGAGCGCTGAAAGCATTTTCAGTTCGTTTGTTGAAATTTCATTGTTAATTCCGGAAAATTCCCGGCACTTTAATCGTAAGATATTTGAGTATTATTTATGTGTACTGCTGTGAGCCCACTGGTCAAAATTCGAGCCTAAATAAAATCGGTTGACAAACAAAACAGAACATGGTTAACAAGTATTTAAATCAATCTAAAGCAAATTTTTTTATTGCTTAGTTGTGTGGACGAGCTCACAGCCCACCTGGTGTTAAGTGGTTACTGGAGCCCATGGACATCTACAAAGTAAATGCGCTACCCACCTTGAGATATAAGTTCTAAGATCTCAGTATAGTTAGAACGGCTGCCCCACCCTTTAAACCGAAACGCATTACTGCTTCACGGCAGAAATAGGCGGGGTCGTGGTACCTACCCGCGCGGACTCTCAAGAGGTCCTACCACCTGTTTAAAAGTAAGTGATTATTTATAAGTTCCGATTTAAAAGCTGAAAAACACAACCGATACATCATTATTTACTTATTAATATAATCAGTTTAACAACATAACAAATTATATTAATAAAATAAATTTAATTGTTATAATTATTGTATAAGATTATATTATTATATATATACTTGTAGTAATAATTATTGATTGCTTATGAATTATTTAAAAAATACAATATTAAAATATTGCATGGTACTGAACTATAATTGTGATATCATAATAAATTTTATATACAAACTTAGGTACAGTTATAATTTAGAAACATTATTTTGAGCAATTTAAAGCCAAATTAGCACGATCAAACCAGTTCATGAACTCTGCGCGTCAACTAACTTTTCTATTGTTACATTGCGTGCAGCGTGAAAAGCGAAGCATTCATGGATAAAACACCCAATGCAACTATGCTTGAGTTAAAACTCTATGACAAAAAGGCTCCATTATTTTTAAATAAATTGAATTAAACTCATTTACAGAAAACTTCTATAATCTTATACATTTAAACGAGCAATTCTTGTATAATTTGATTCTCAAAAACGGCTCCAACGATTTTCATAAAATTTAGTATACAGGGGATTTCGGGGCGATAAATCGATCTAGCTACGATTTATTTTCAGAAAATGTTGTTTTATTCATGTTTTCAATAATCAACTCTTCCCGACATCTATTGGCGAATAAAAATCTTTTTTTCTTAATTGAGGGCAACTAACCGCTTTAAAGACACAACAAGATGGCGTTATCAAAAAAAAAAATCATCATCTAGTATATTATTATGTTCGTTCTTACCAGTAACGAGACATCTTTATTAAAAACTAGTTGATCCGGCAGACTTCAGAGTACCTCAATCGATAAATAAAAAACCTAAACTTTTGTATTAAATAAACTTGAAACAAACAAAAGGAATCCGTCCGACGAGGGACACGTCAAAGGAAAAACAAAATTGTTATTTCTATTTAATTCCGAGCATTTTCATATTTATCTACCTTTTAAACCTTCTCTGGACTTTCACAAATAATTCAAGACCAAAATTAGCCAAATCGGTCCAGTCGTTCTCGAATTTCAGCGAGAGTAACGAACAGTAATTAATTTTTATGTATATAGACTATTATAAATACACTTTACACACTTTTCAAAAAATTACATTTATTATATATTTTAAACAGAGATTCCTTTTAATTGCAGAGCTAAAATGAGCCCTGTGAGTAAACACAGCCCACCGGGAATACGAAAGAAATTTGTTCCGATAGCGTATAGAACTGCACACTTGTAGAAAACATTAGGTCAACTTACTAGTAGGATGTTTTATGAGCCCGCACGTATCATCGCCCTACCTAATGCTGCTGCAAAGCAATAGTTTTGAAGTCGTCGTGGTGTAAAGGATAAGACGTCCGGTATATTCGTATCTAACGATGTAACGAGGTTCGGATCTCGCCGGCGGGTACCAATTTTTCTAATGAAATACGTACTTATCAAATGTTCACGATTGACTTCCACGGTGAAGGAATAAAATCGTGTAAAAAAAATGAAACCCACAAAATTATAATTTGCGTAATTACTGGTGGTAAGACCTCTTATGAGTCCGACTGGCAGGTCCCACCACCCTGCCTTTTTCTGCCGTGTAACAGTAATGCGTTTCGGTTTAAAGTGTAGAGCAGCCGTTGTAACTATAGTAAGACCTTAGAATTCATATCTCAAGGTGGGTGGCGCCATTTACGTTGTAGATAGATGTCCATTGGCTCCGGTAACCACTTAACACCAGATGGGCTGTGAGCTCGTCCATCCAACTAAGCAATAACAAATAAAGTTCTAATTTGAAGGGTGGGACAGTAATTATTCAATGGAGACTAAATTTGTCTAAATGGCAGAATTTACATTATAATATCTATCGGGTCTGGTGACCACTGAACTTAGGCAATGAAAGGGAAAGCAATAATTAAAAAAATGAAACAAAATAAGTCTCAGTGTAATTAGAAGCTAACACGCAAATAGGTGACACGAAGAGAACCCCACTAACAAGGAAATTCCCCGGAAAATTACAGAGAATAATAGGTACACCTCCATAAGTCTCCGACCGCTGAGGTCGCGGCTCAGGCACAAGCGGATGTAGCGTTCTTAACTAAATCACACGAGATGAATACTTAATTTTATTTAAAACGAACGCGAGAGCTCGCCCAACTTGTAATGAACGAGACAGCCACCGTTCAATCTCTAAAGTATAAAATTAAATACAATCTAAAGTGTGTACCTACCGTACAAAATACAAAGTTTCACGCGACACAGTCAAAAATTTAAAAACATTCGTAAAGGCCGGTAATGAATTCAGAAGGGTTGCGTGGAATTTGTTTGGTTTGAAATTGTTTGGTCTTCCTCTTCTCCCTCTTCTTCTCTGGAGGCGCCGGAGTCCGACATAACCCGGTCTATTACCCCTCTCGTAAACGGATTCCCCAGAGTTAAAAAAAAAAAAAAAGCGTTGCGTGGAATAATTTGACGGAGTTCGAATATACAAACATGATTTTCTTCTGTAAGGTTTTAATTTGAGAGTTTCGATAGTAAGGTTTGTACTTTGCTTCCTTTATTGATCGGTCGAACGTATAGTAAGCCCGTGTGAGCAATCCTTCGGACTTCAACTACGCCTTACACACAAGTCAACACCCTAAACCTCTAAATATCTTCTTGTTTTTTTTAGTCGTCTCACTATTTACAGAGAATTCTTGATCGTTATGTAGTATTGGAAGGAACTTGATAAGTCTTACGAAGTCCTCTCTTGTGCCGACGATGCGTTCTTATTTTCGGGGTTATCTTGTTGGGAATTGTGTCCAAAGAATGCTTTTTGACTTTTTAACCGGTGGAAGGACCTCTTGTGAGTCCGCACGGGTAGGTACGACCACCGTGCCTACTTTTGTCGTGAAGCTGTAATGGCTTTCGGTTTGAAGAGTGGGGTAGCCGTTGTAACTATACTGAGACTTTAGAACTTATATCTCAAGGTGGGTGGCGCATTTACGTTGTAGATGTCTATGGGCTCCTGTAACCACTTAACACCAGGCGGGCTGTGAACTCTTCCACCCATCTAAGCAATAAAAAAAAACCATCCGAGATTGAGCTGTAAATAAAAATCGGTAAAAAAACTTTTAAGTTAAACGGTTTTATTTTATGTGCACTGAAAACTACAAAATAAATAAATAGTTACTTACCTATCAACCTACGTAGGTCATCTCGGTCATTAATATCTCTGATGGTAGTGGTTGTCATAACATGAACCATGTCAGCGGCCGAAAGGCAGTTCATGAAAGAACACTAACACCAGGGTTTGCTTGGTAGGTAAACTAAGCAGCCCACACTATAACAAGTAGGTATTTTGACCTTCTAGTTCAGAAATATTTTAGTACTAGGCAGAATAGCTTTTAGGCATATTAGACTAAAATAAAAACGTGGGGCCCATTATTATTTCTGTATTACTTTCTACTATACTAAGTGTGGATTGTATCGACTTATTATAATCGTCATCATCATCATCCTAGCGGTTTATCCCGGTCGCATCCGAAACCTCATAGCTCCGGAGTCCAGGGTCCGCTGAATCGACTTACTATAATCGTAACTGGAGGTTTTGACCATCAATAACCAGCCGTGGCGGCTTCACCAGCGAACGCCGAGCTCATGATCTACCAAAGTATAAGATATGCTCTGCCATAGGTATGATTTCAGAGGGGCCCCACGTTTTTATTTTAGTCTAATATGCCTAAAAGCTATTCTGCCTAGTACTAAAATATTTCTGAACTAGAAGGTCAAAATACCTACTTGTTATAGTGTGGGCTGCTTAGTTTACCTACCAAGCAAACCCTGGTGTTAGTGTTCTTTCATGAACTGCCTTTCGGCCGCTGACATGGTTCATGTTATGACAACCACTACCATCAGAGATATTAATGACCGAGATCACCTACGTAGGTTGATAGGTAAGTAACTATTTATTTATTTTGTAGTTTTCAGTGCACATAAAATAAAACCGTTTAACTTAAAAGTTTTTTTACCGATTTTTATTTTCTTGTTTTTAGTATTTAGTGAAATTGTCTACCGAATATTCCTCATTCTATTTAATTCATTCAGTGCATCATTATTACATGGTTTCTTACCTGATAATTTAGTACAATCTAATTCCTCAATACATAGATAGCCCTTCCAGAGACTTGACTCGACTTAGAGCCACGTATGCTTGTCCTTCCTCAAACAATTTTGAGCCCAAATATACTACTGCATGGTCGACGGTGCTGCCCTGCATTTTATGGACGGTGGATGCCCATGACAAAACTAAGGGCAACATCCTTCTTTCAGCCGTACCATAATTGAATTTTGCTGGAAACTGTATGGCTTTAGGGTAAATAACGTGCATGCCGTTACATTGCACGCCGGCAAATCCCGAAGTGAAAACGCTGTGGTCACCTTGATGCCATGAAGCCCGAATAATTCTAGCAACGTCATTAATACTAATGAATACATTTGGAATTTCAATTCTTTCAGGTTCACCGTTTTCAGGTATATCTGGCACACTAAGTCGTATTAAGTCTTGTTCACTAATCTGGACATTTTCGTCAATGCGTACATCTCTATAAAGTGGGTTATTTCTAGTTAACCATCTTAAAGCGCTGTAGAATTTTTCGCGAGATATTGTGAACTCTCTTGTGATGTTCAAATTCTCCAAACGTTCTGTAACTACAACGATACCCACCTGGCTGGAAGATCTTGGAAGCATATTAGGTAATCTTTCACTGACCTCAAAGATATCTTGGGCAAACAACACTGCTTGTCCGCGGAAACCGTACTGCCCGTATAGCCCAGTAAATTTTACGATTTTAACAAGCGGGATGATTCTACACAGCAATCGCTGCTCTGCTTGCGTCAGCGCTTGAATCTCATCTGGTATTGAACCTGGATCCAGATTATTCCAGTACGCCTTTGATGGTGCTATTGTTTTATTACTGGTCACATGTGTTTGGCAGCGCGAACATAAAAGTAATGTTGTTTTTGAAGACAGTTCTGCAGGTAGATATCCTAATACAGCTGTGTTGTAACGTACAGTATGAATTTGGTTAGGATATCAATGCTTCGTGCAAATGTCACAAACGTGTATACACGATGTGTTAATGGCATTTTCAAACGCTTGTACATGATTTTCAGCTCTGCGTTGCTGTGCACGCTCACGTTGGTTATTTAACCTGTCGTGGCGTTGCTCAGGTGTTTCTGAAGCTTCTAACTCCTTTCGTCTCTCACGCCGTCCTGTTAACCTGGCCTCATGTTGCTCAGGTGTTTCTGACGCTAATAGCTCTATTTGTCTGTTACGTTGTAATCTTAGCCTGGACTCATGACGCTCAAGTGTTTCTGACGCTATTAGCTCTCTTCGTCTGTCACGTTGTGATGCTAGCCTAGACTCATGACGCTCAGATGTTTCTGATGCTAACAACTCTCTTTGTCTGTCACGTTGTGATGCTAGCCTGGACTCATGACGCTCGGGTGTTTCTGACGCTATTAGCTCTCTTCGTCTGTCACGTTGTGATGCTAGCCTGCACTCATGACGCTCAGGTGTTTCTGACTCTACCAGCTGCCTTTGTCTCTCACGTTGTGCTATTAACCTGGTATCATGTTGCTCAGGTGTTTCTGTTGCTAACCGTTCTCTTCGTTTCTGTAGTCAACTGTGGGTTTCATTTTCACTTTCCTTTGCACGTTTCGTTCTATACTTTTCTTTTGCCTTTTCGAGCCTTCTTTTTCGTTGTGTAGCAGTTTCGTTTTTATTTTTGTTTGCTTTTTTATTTATTGTTACCATGTTGTTCCCACGATTAAGGGGCATTTTGACGGTCGACCCCGCCAGAAGTCCAGCAAAGGGGCAAGGCTTAATATACAACAAGATGCGCCCAATCTTGAGGGGGAAGCGCTGACGACATTACATTTTTACCCACCCTAATGCCATACAGTCCTCGGCACGTTTTAACCTATTACCTTAACTTGGGTGGTATAGCTACCGCTTACTAACGAGGTATCTAATTACCTAATTTTTTTTATCTGCCCCTCTAACGTCACACAATCTTGGACGCAACTGTTCTCGACACGACTAATCATGCCCCCACCTAATACGCCATTTTGTAACTTGTAACACCTAATACGAAATTTTGACATAATGACAGTATTCTGCTAGTGTAGTCCTATTATTTGATACCCATATTGTGGTGGTTGTGGAAAAATATGTACCTAGTCCGCCATATTGGAACGGCGTCCATCTTGAATTTTAAATTTTGACATAATCATCGTGTTTTACTAGTGTAGCCCTTTCATTTGATACCCATATTGAGGGGTTTAAGGAAAAATATGTAATCCGCCATTTTGTATCGGCGGCCATCTTAGATTTATAATGTCATTGATTTTATTATATTGTATTGTCATCTAAATTAAATGTGTGTACCAAATTTCAAATCAATCTGACAACGGGAAGGTGCTTAAATTTCAATTTCTAATTTTGACCCAAATAAATAAAAAACAAATTCCGTACAGGTCGAGCTAAATAAAACCGTTTAAAAACAGATGCTACTTGATGCCGAGTTCTCTAAGTATCTAAGCATCACTTATACGTAAAGTTGCGCTCTTGCATATTATAATATCTAAAACCACAATAAGATTATAACTTTCCGATACCGAACCTATTCAACTAATCGTGGAGTTTCCATTGTGTTCCGCAAAACGCGATAATACCTCCTCCGGGTCCTGTTATCTGCGAACCTCTGAACCCTCCCGATGTTCTTATGTTAAATACAAAAATATTTATTTATGCAAACATCAGTATGTATTATTGTGAGCGTGTAGAATATGGATTCGACAAGAATAGAATCACTGTGATTTTCTTCGAGATACATTTTTTTAAAGCTTAGATGGGTGGACGAGCTCACAGCCCACCTGGTGCTGGTAGTTACTGAAGCACACCTTGAGATATAAGTTCTAAGGTCTCAAGTATAGTCACAACGGTTGCCCCACCCTTCAAACCATTACTGCTTCACGGCAGAAATAGGCAGGGCGTAGGTACCTACCCGTGCGGAATCACAAGAGGTCCTACCACCATTTAATTCGAAAATCTGTTGAGTCAATCTAAAAACAATTTCAGAACGCAACTGCACGTAACGCGCATTAGTACGTCATCATTCACAACACAAACCCCACTGCTCACCTTCAGATCCGAGTTCGGAGTTTTAGAGTGTTCACCTTTTTCCGGCGGATTACAGATGGCTAACATCTATATGATCAAAATGAATTGCTGTTCGTTAGTCTCGCTAAAACTCGAGAACGGCTGGACCGATTTGGCTAATTTTGGTCTTGAATTATTTGTGGAAGTCCAGAAAAGGTTTAAAAGGTAGATAAATATGAAAATTCTCGGAATTAAATAAAAATAACAATTTTGTTTTTCCTTTGATGTGTCCTTTGATGTGTATGCTTGTTTATTTTATACAAAAGCTTAGGTCTTTTATTTATCGATTGAGGCAGTACGAAGTTTGCTAGGTCAGCTAGTTAAAATATAAAATTCTTGAAAATCTATAAGATAACACCACTTTTAATATTAAATAGAAATCAATTCGCGGGACCTGTTGAGCTAATTGTGCAAGTCACATATCATTTAACAACCAGCATACGCCACAAGCTGTTTCCGTCATTATAACTCGAATAATCACAGGCAACATGCTTTCGGCACCAGAAGTTTATGATATTAAACAAACGTTTACTTTTTGAAAAGAAAAGAAAAATTATTTTGTATGGAATCGTATTTTTTCGTCTTTAACTCCACACAAGACTAATTATTAGATTATTTTCAGAAATTCTATCCCTTATATACATTGGAATCATTCATAATTTCCGATCGTAGATTTTTCCAACAAGTGCATGTAATATGCATGTTAAATAAATAACAGCATTTTAAATTACTGTTAAAATAGTAAGTGTAAATTAACATTATCTAATCATAATTTTTTACTCGTAGGGCCCTATTGTGATTCCGCACGGGTAGGTACCACCATCCTGCCTGCTTCAACCGTGAAGCAGTAATGCGTTTCGGTTTGAAGGATGGGGCAGCCGTTGTACTATACTGAGACTTTAGAACTCGTATCTCAAGGTGGGTGGCGGTATTTACGTTTTAAATGTCTATGGACTCCAGTAACCACTTAACGCCGGGGGGCTGTGAGCTCGTCCACCCATCTAAGCAATAAAATTCAATCAAAAATAAAATAACATAATCTACAATCCTGTTTTTCACTGCTTANTTCGGTTTGAAGGATGGGGCAGCCGTTGTACTATACTGAGACTTTAGAACTCGTATCTCAAGGTGGGTGGCGGTATTTACGTTTTAAATGTCTATGGACTCCAGTAACCACTTAACGCCGGGGGGCTGTGAGCTCGTCCACCCATCTAAGCAATAAAATTCAATCAAAAATAAAATAACATAATCTACAATCCTGTTTTTCACTGCTTACTGAAGTGGATAAAAATCAAGGCACACACGGCCGGGGCAGGGAGGGAATCAAATACGAACTAAAATGCTCACTTCCCTCGTTACCCAAGCGTTCGATTCCCATCGAGGACCCGGAAAGGGTAACGCGAAATTGTCTAAGCATGACGTTTCATTATCATTAGATCCAGCTGCGAACATCTGGAACATTGAATATTAATATTGACATCATATCTATACATGAAAATTACAGATTCCTATTAATAACCGTTAAAATCGCTTAAAATCGGAATATCCGGGAGTGGACCGGTATTGCCTCCGTCGAACAGCTGTTCCGGCTGGCTGCAGATAAAAACGAATATAGAAAGCTAACGGCCAACCTTCAGGATTGAAGTGGCACTGGAAGAAGAAGAAGAAGAAAATCGCTTAGAAATAAAATTAAAAAACAAGTTAAAAGCAACATAGAACTAAGCAAACTGCTGTCTCGATATTATACCACATTCTTTTTTGCTCAGGGATAAACCACTAAATTCTACTTTAAAAAGGAAATACTGCAAAAATGCCAAGAATACATTACAAGCTTGAAGCTTATATTACAGACACAGACCGATAGAAAGCAAATAAAGCTAGAATTATCCTTACTTTATTCATACCTTCGACCATCGCCATCTAGTGAAATATATTGTAAACTCAAAGTCTCTGATAAAGTCATAGTAAATACCTTAAGGTATTGTACTCCCGTGTACGATATCTGAGTTCGTTTTGCTTTCGAAATTTATCAGCTAACGTTTACCAAACAGATATAAGTGTGACTAAGCTACATGTAGGCCTTCCTTCCACTTATATAGATCATTGCTTCCTGTCTGGGTTTTTTTTTGTTTCTCCGTCCATCTTATCACCAAGCGGGCACCTTTCTTATGCTCTTGTTATAATACTATTAGCTAGTCTTCTTGTCTGTCTGATTTGATTCACCTTAAAAATGTGACTTGAACAATATCCATTTAAATAATCTCACTCCAAGCTTTTCAATCGCCTATCCAACAAACAAACAGTTGTAATTACATCCACTATATACTTATATACTCAACGTATAAAAAAATTATAAACAAAACTTTTTCGGATAAAAAAACCCACCCAAAATCTCAACGGTAAGCGATTCACGAACAAACCGGATTTTTCTGTATTATCGTATACCTATATGGTTTCGGATATAAAGATCCCTCGTCGGATATTACAGAGCCGGTCGGAGATTAACCGCGGGGGCTGTATTCACCTGCCTACCCCTACTGTTTATTACTGTAAAATACTTGAGAAAACTCAATCAAAGCGAAGCGCTCCAAACTTATTCGATTTGACGCCTCCGTCGCATTTTACTTTCAAATGACATGACGGTATCGTCGAATTCGGCTTGGATGGGATTACGATTTTTATAAGCATAAAATTGAGAACGAATAATATGAATGTAGACACGATGGCTGTTAAAAGAAAGAGTAGAAAGTTCTGGATTTATGAATTAGATTTGATTGCTTTTGAAATGTGAGTTTCTGTTTTAAACTACTACGAATAAAGGTTTTTTTTACTCCTTATGTATGATTAGTTGTGGCATTGTCGTTCCTTAAAATTATTATTAACTATCACTCCATTTGATGGTATGATTCTTTTTAGAAATTATCAGTTCTTCATAGTATTTTAACTCTATAACATTGATAAAAAATATATATATTATTTTTTTTATTACCCTTGTAGGCAGACGAGCATACGGCCCACCTGAGGGTGAGTGGTTACCGTCGCCCATGGACTTCAGCAATGCCAGGGGCAGAGCCAGGCCGCTGCCTACCGCTTAATACTTTCCACAAGCCTCTTTTAAAGAAGGACATGTCATAGCGCTCGGGAAACACCTTGGAGGTGAGCGCATTCCATAGCCGGATGGTACGTGGCAATATCAAATTGGCCGATCACTTCATTTACAACTAATTATTACATTGCGAAGCCACTTCCTGTCACATGAAATGGGCCAACAAAATTCGTGACTTTTTTTTCTGGTCCAAATTTTCTTTGGTTCATTATCATTAACAAAATATATGACTTATTTTACGACTTATGCATTTACTGACTGGATGGACAGCTGAGCTCCGGGCTCATCTTTTGTACCCTCTTCGAGCTTAAGTAATTACCTAGGCTTTTAAATAACGCAACGTGAATGGTTATAACGACTAATTTACCCTTAATAACGGATTAAAATATGATTACAAATTTGACGCATTCTGATCATAAATTGGCACAAAGAATTTTGCCTCAAGCTGGAGGAAGTCTTTTACGGTGTGCATGCTTTCAATCAACAAGAAAAGTCGCTTACTACTTACTGAATAAGATTACAAGTTGCTTTTACGTTTTTATCATAGCTGGTTTTAAAAAAGGCGCATGCAAACTCTTCCATAAGACATAGCTAGTTACAATTATGTGAGAAGGAAGAGCGTGATCCTTAATGAATAATGAAATCGATTTGTATATCGAATTTCTATATAACCTTTTTTTTAATTAAAGTCCTGCTCGATTGTGAAGCCTAAAACATCCTACAGATAATCTGGATAATCATGACGTAATCTCCATCAATTATCCTATGAGAGATCTGATGCAACTATAAATTATTTTTTAATATCTAAATGCCCAAACGTAATAAATTAATACAGAACACACGACGATAATAATAAAAATTTAAACCCGTCAATTAACAGTCTAATTCATAAACATCGTTTAACTGTTCGCAACGAGCTGTTATTTAACAACACGCTTTGAACCAGAACGACCTGAATTATGAGTAAATTGTATTGTAAATACGGACTCGGGGGCAATTCGATGAAATAAATTTGCATTTTGCTGCGTGTACCTATTTTTGGTTCGTGTAAAGCTAGAAATATACATTCAATTACTTTTTTGTTTTTGTTTTTGTAGGTAGCTGTATGGCCAATTTGCAAAAGAAGGTTTTACTGGTGGTAGGACCTCTCGTGAGTCCGCGCGGTTAGGTACCACCACCCTACCTATTTCTACCGTGAAGCAGTAGTGCGTTTCGGTTTGAAGGGTGGGGCAGCCACTGTAACTATACTTGAGACCTTAGAACTTATATCTCAAGCTGGGTGGCGCATTCACGTCGTAGATGTCTACGGGCTCCAGTAACCACTTAACACCAGGTGGGCTGTGAGCTCGTCCACCCATATAAGTAACAAAAAAAAGGGTAGGGAGACCGAAAAGACGGTGGGCTGACGACATAACCGAAATAATAGGAAAGGACTGGATAACTATCGACAAGGACAGAGACCAATGGAAAGGACTGGAGGTGGCCTTCACTCGAGGAGGGGTCAATATCCAATAACAAAAACTAACTCTTACTAGCATTTAGACAATAAACAAAACATTAATCACTAACTAAACATTAACAAACAAATACCACATTTGAAATGAAAGTTAAGGATAGGGACATACAGGCTTTTTTATTTTTTATTTATTTCATTTTTTAGTAGCTGTATGTATGTATGTATTTGCAGTAATTGATGAAATAGAAACATGCTCTAGTTATTAGGGGCTATAGCTATAGCAACATGAATGTGACCACCCATCTTAAAACATAAAGTATCATAAATCAAGTTTCTCGTCCTTCAAATTGGCAAACGCCACTAATAATTAATCCCATTGGATTTCTTACAAGATTTTTTACTTCAAAAATTTTATACGTATTTTTTGGGGAATTTTCTCCCACGCTCGCATGACTTTATGCATCTCAACTTCAACAACATCCAAATATTCTTCTCCTTTCAGCATAACTGACGATTGATGATGATTACGACGAAATTCTACACATTTCACTTCGCTTTCGGGCTCATGTGGTCCTGGTAATTTGTCGCCATTTCTGCCATTCTGAATGTATGCTGAAGATATACTTAAACACCGAGTTTGATGAACGACTCATAGTTCTTAAAATCAGAGCATACTACTATCGCTATGGCTTCTATGCTTGAGACAGATATTCGGTTTTAGTTCGATCTATTCTAAGGCTAACAGTATCTTTATCGGGTGAAACTGCATCGCATACCTCAACTAGTGCAATGTGGTAAGCAAAGATCTATCTGACAAAATACGTTCAGTAAGTCTATTCATATCATGGTCACAGTCAAATTATTGGGACATAACGCTAAAATTTAATAAAACCAATTTCAAAGCATCTCGTGCTTAGTTAATCTAATTTCACTCAATCAACAAGCGCAAATTGACTTAAATACGACTTATCCTAACTAAAAAAAAAAAATGTGTGCGTGTACTAGTGTACACACGTAAGAAGTGAAACTTCTTTATGGCCTTATTTTTCGAAAAATGATCTACATGCAACTTTCTAGAAATTGGTTAAATAAAGTTAAATTAGATAAAGTTTAAACAAAAGGATTTTATTATCATAGACATGAATACAAAAAAGTTAAATTAGATAAAGTTTAAACAAAAGGATTTTATTATCATAGACATGAATACAAAAAAGTTAAATTAGATAAAGTTTAAACAAAAGGATTTTATTATCATAGACATGAATACAAAACAGATGGCGCGTAACGGAAAAATGTGACGCGTAACCGAAAAATGTGACGGTAAATTTTTTTCCAACGCCGATAAGGAAGTTTCACTTCAAAAAAAAAGATTTACGAAATCCAAATTCCAATTTAGCATCTTAAGGCGACATCTAATCGAAGGGATTACAGATTGTTTGAACGTTATTAAAAGTTTAAGTCGGAGAAGTCACAACACCCCGACCTTTAATAAATCGTTCAAACTTTCCTCGTAAATCAACACGGGCCGAGATTATTTTTGAGTCGTCTTTAAGTTCTGGAAATTTTTTTTTTTTTTTTTTAGTGGAGTCTTAAATCTGTTTTACAAAGTAAAATTGTTTTTCGCTGGAAAATAACAAGTTAAATTAAATATTCGCTGTGTATGTGTATTCAACGACTAAGCTAATGGAAAAAAAATTATTGCGTATAATCTAATCAGTAGCAATTTTAATGGTACATTTTCGTTTCTACTACTAACAGCATGGGATATTATAGTAATAATTGTTTTTTTTTAAATTATTTGTACACTTTACGTTTGGTTAATAAAACTCAAAATGGTTTTTTTTATCGTTATTTGAATTTCAATTCGAGTTTACAGCAATTACGGCCGTCTGGTGTAGTGGTAAGTGACATGGTCACTACACAAGGGGGTCGCGGGTTCGAATCCCGCCAAGGGAAGATATTTGTATGATAAATATAAATGTCTTTTCCAGGGTTATGGATGTATATTAAATATGTGTATGTGTATAATAAAAATCTTATATTTATTTCGGTTATCTGGTACCTGTAACACAAGAACTTTACGAACTTATCACGGGACCAGTTAACGTGGCGTGACTGTTAGTAAATATTTATTTATTTACTTATTTATTATTTAATTGTGCTTTATGTATACAGAATATTAATTTTAAATGGAAAATGTATATTTAAATTTTACTTGGATGAGAATTTGAAACACAAACAATTGTTAATTTCCAAGATATCAAGTGCAACGCCGGTTAGCCACAACTGACAGATAAATGAAACTAAACATTACAAAGTGCCGTATTTCTGTGCGAATGCTTTTAATCTAAATCTTAATGCGATGATGAATAAAACGAAATTATCACAAACATAAATCTGAATCAAAATTTGTCGTTCATAAACAGTTGTTGTTGAATCTTCTATCTATATATCTATATATATATAAGTGGGATATCGGTACTTTTTGGTTAATTCACACTGGCACACGAGTTTTATTTTTAAAAGAAGAAAATATAACTGAAAGATATAAGATTGACATAACGATGTTACGAAGGTGTATGTAGTATTTTTTTGAAAGATTAAAAGATTTTGTTGTTAAACTAAATATCCACTAGATTTCGCCATACCATCCCACATCTTTTTAGGGGCTCGTCCGGGATACCGTTCAGGATGTCGTTCGGTGATAAATCACAGTGGATTAACGAATTTCTACAGAGATAAGTTGTAGGCAACCTGTGCATTTTCGTTGTGCATCCAAGACTAGGAGACGTGTAAAAATAACGATTTTATGATGAAGTATTATTGATGAAGTTTTGTATAAGGTTATTTTATGCAGACTTATTATGAAGATTACATAAGATTATTTACTGAAGATTACTTAAGAAGAAGACTGATTTTGAAAATTGTTATTAACGACTACTACGACTATTTACGAGTTCAATGAGACGATTATCTATTTTTTGCATAAAAAATCCTAAAGTAAAAAATGCCTCCTAAGAAGAATAATGATATTGACGAAAGAGAAGATGTTGAGGTGCACATCTCGTTTCGTGATCTGGAGCAGTCCATGACACCTTTCACCGGAGATGATACTTACCCGATTTCGGAGTTTTTTGATGAGTTTGAAGATGTTGCTGATTTGATGAAGTGGACTAAAGTGGAAAGATTGATCTATGCAAAGAAACTTTTGGGTGGAACAGCAAAGTTATTTTTAAGATCTGTTGGTAGAGTTAAAGACTATCCTACTTTGAAGGAAGCCCTTATTGAAGAATTTGGCCCTAAGGTTAATAGTGCTAAGATTCACAAGAAGCTTAATTCACGAAAGGAAAAAAAATGATGAAACTATACAACAATACTTTTTAGTTATGAAAGAAATAGCACTGCATGGAAGATTAGATGATGCTGCTTTAATGGAATACGTCATAGATGGTATCAATGATCCTGAATCTAACAAAGCAATTTTAGATGGAGCTACAGACTTGAAAGATTTTCGAAAGAAGCTAGATATTTACAGTGATTTTCGAAAGAAGCTGGACGTTTACAGTGATATTCGGAAGAAAATGAGTACACAATCATATCACCAGGCAGTTCCGCGAGTAAATGCAGATGCAGGCACATCGCCATCAAGAAAACCGCATTTTAAAAGATGCTATAACTGTGGTGATTTAGACCATCAATCCCCCGGCTGTACAAAGGGCATTAAATGCTTTAAGTGTAATGAATTCGGCCACAAGGGAAACGAATGTAAGAATGATGCTAAAAAGTCTTTAATTATTCAGAAGAAAAACGAAGAAGAAAAAATCCCTTACAAGAAAGTGTTATTGAATGGAACAGAGATGGTGGCTTTGATCGATACTGGAAGCGACGCTAATCTTATTATACAATCAGAATTTGAAAAAATTGAAAATAATATTCAACATTATGACAAGAATTCAGAAGTTCGTCTTACGGGTATTGCTAACAAAGAAATACTTATCAAATGTGTTTTTACTACTCAGCTACAGATTGATGATGCTGTTACGGATATCAAATTTTATATTGTGGAAGATGATATAATACCTGTAAAGCTAATCATTGGCAACCCCATACTGCGTGAATTCGAAGTTAAGTTTACAAGAAATGGTATTGTAATGGAGAAGATACCACTTCGTGCTATTGTTGTTGAGAAGGACGAGTTCAAAGAAGACTACAAGAAATAAAAAAAAGAAGATTACAAGAAGTTAGAAAAAGAAGATTACAAGAAGTTAGAGAAAGAAGACTGCAAGAAGTTGGTTAAAGTACCTTACCAGAATCATTTGATACAAAATAGAATACTGTACAAAGAGAAGAATGGAAATAGACTTATCGCTGTACCAAAGAAGATGGATAAAGAAAAAAGTTGAAGATTGGGAATGGAGGAGGTCCGATACATACGACTAATCTTGCTAATTTTATCAAACTGTGGATTGATTCGTCTGAGGCAGACGAATAGGTAGGAATGGCCGAGTGGGATATCGGTACTTTTTGGTTAATTTTGGTTAATTAACACGAGTTTTATTTTTAAAAGAAGAAAATATAACTGACAGATATAAGATTGACATAACGATGTTACGAAGGTGTATGTAGTATTTTTTTGAAAGAATAAAAGATTTTGTTGTTAAACTAAATATCCACTAGATTTCGCCATACCATCCCACATATATACCTAGTCAGGTCATAAGTATTGTCACACAGTAAAAACTTTTCTTTTAGAATGCTGGCCACAAAAAAATTTCTTGAATTCAAATTTCGAATCGTTCATGAAAATAAAAATGTATACTTTTAGAATTTTACTCATTTTTAAATATGGGGTGGACGCTTAAAGAAGACCGTGTTGCAGTTATTGCGTTGCATCGTTGCGGTTACGCGCCAATTAAAATTTTTAACATACTGAAAAATTTTAATATAACCAATAGATTCGTTTATCGTACCATCAAACGATACAATGAAGACTCTAGTGTAGATGACAGGTCAAGAAGTAGTCACCCTCGGTCTGTTAGGACTCCAGCAGTGATAAAAGCTGTGAAGGCGCGAATTCAAAGAAGTCCCAAACGTAAGCAGAAACTGTCGGCCCTTCAGATGGGGTTAACCAGAACCACGGTGGAAAGGGTGTTAAATGAAGACTTAGGGCTTCGGGCATATCGAAGAAAAACAGGACATCGTTTGAATGCTCGTCTAATGGACCTGAGACTGAAGAGATGCCGCGCTTTGTTGAAGCGGTACGCGGGAAAAAAATATCGGGAAATTCTTTTTTCGGATGAAAAAATTTTTACCGTAGAAGAGAGCTACAACAAACAAAATGATAAGGTGTACGCACACAGTAGTGAAGAAGCGAGCAACCGTATTCCGCGTGTCCAACGAGGTCATTTTCCATCCTCGCTCATGGTATGGTTGGGAGTTTCTTATTGGGGCTTAACAGAGGTACATTTTTGTGAGAAAGGTGTAAAAACGAA